>JZKD02S0277654.1:266417-296222 GCA_000966675.3 Picea glauca | reverse complement strand
AACAAGAGAAAGAGATCATGAAATTTGGGATTGACCTCATTCTTGGGG
Organism: Picea glauca; assembly: GCA_000966675.3. Taxonomy (NCBI): domain Eukaryota; kingdom Viridiplantae; phylum Streptophyta; class Pinopsida; order Pinales; family Pinaceae; genus Picea; species Picea glauca. The sequence continues at coordinate 296,174 of JZKD02S0277654.1, read as the reverse complement.
ATTATCCCACATATTTGGCAACTGAATTTTGACTTGCTATTTTTAGATGATTTGATCCATGTTTTCAAGATCTGAAAACTGTTTGAAAAGGCTATAAAGACTAGGAACTCAGTTTGATAAAGGTTTCGATTCTGGATACAGTAATGCTCTTTGTACTTAGACTTTTCATTTGCTAATACAGATCACAGGTTTCTTTCGATTTTGGTGGCAGTTTTCCATATTTCTTCTTCACTGTTATATTGTTGTCAAACCTTGAATAGCTGTTATCCTATTGTTTGGTTCATGACATTATAATCAGTCTCTTTAGTTGTTTATTAGGCCCTGCTTTGCACTGGTTTATGAGCAATATTTTCTTCATCCACTGAAAGCTATCTTACGGTTTAACCAATCTTGGAGAGCACTGTCTATTTGTTTATCACTTTGATGTCTGAATGCTATAAGTAGAATTGAGTTATCCCATTGATCCACCTTTACAAAATACAAAAACATTTATTTCTTAAGTTACCAAACACCTTTGGTCTGCAACCACAAAGGGTTTCTTGGAGTGATAACAGGTACCATAGACTAATTGGAAAGGAGACATAACTATAGATTTTTTGGTGCCAATTCGGTTTTCCCATAAGGCGTATTTTAAGTGTATATGTAAAAAAAAAATTATTTTTTGTCAAAACTTCATTGATTATAGTCATCAAACTCGTGTCAGATGATTCATCCAACCCATTTCCTTGAGGATAATAAGTTGTAGAATGACCTAAAATAATATTGTATTTCGAACAAAAATTGATCATTGCAACATATTTAAAAGCCTGAGCATTATCAGTAACTATTTTCCTAGGACAACAAAATCTTTCTTAGATGTTTTCTTCCAAAACGTGTATCACTACTGAATATGTAGCATTTCGAGTTGGAATGGCTTCAACCCATTTTGTAAAATAATCAGTAGCGGTTAGAATCCATCTATGTTGAGCATTGATTGTGGATGAATTTCTCCAATGAAGTGTAGGCCCCATTGTTGGAAAGGATCTTTAGAGTTTACTGGAATTAAAGGTAAGGCGGGAAGATTTATCTTACCAGCAAACAATTGGCATGAATTGCAAGTTATGACCCTTGCATTTTCATCGATGAATAATTTTCGCCAATAATATCCAACCTTTAAAATTTTGTAAGTTGTTTCTCTCCAAGCATGATGTCCTCCACAGACTCCCTCATGAAATTCATCAATGACACCTTCTGTTTCAGATTCTATCGGGAAACATAATAGGAAACCCAGATTGTCTTTCCAGTATAACTTGTCATCAATGATTCAATACTTAATTGCATGTAGATTTAAATTTCTTGTTTTACAAGGAGTCATGTCATTTGGTAATTTAAGAGTAAGGAGATATGTAACAATATCATTGTACCAAGATGAGGAGGAAAACTTATCTTCAATCTGAATAATAGGTGCGTGATTGTCAATCTCCTCTATATATAGAAGAGAATCATGTGATTCGAAGTTATTCATTCCAAGCATTCTAAAATTTGATTCGGCTAACAGCCTTTCCAGACCTTGGCCTTTCACTAGTTTGATTGGTTTAATTTCTAAGTCAATCTCTTGAATTTTAGCCAACCCTCTACTACTTCTTCCATCACTGTCTATCTGAACCAAGATATCCTTAATTTCATTTGTTGGTACATAAGAAATTATTTTGGAGTGCAAGACATATGTTCGGAAAGCCTCGAGAGCCTTCACCGTCACATAATCTTGTTTTTCGAGAATATCATATCTTAACTTTGCATCTCTGAGGCTTTTGCTGAAAAAGGCTATTAGTTGTTCAAATCCTTCTTTGTTCTTCTAAAGGAGCATTGCTGCCATAGTATGTTCAGAAGCAAAGGAGAAGATTAAGAATTCTTTTGTATAGATAGGACTTACCAATATTGGTGATTCTCCTATGGCTTTCTTAACACGCTTGAAACATGCTTTGGCTTATGCAGCCCATTTTAATTCACTGTCCTTTTTTAGCATATCTATAATCAATTTGATTTTTTTAGCAAAGTTAGGAATAAATATCCTCAAAAAATTGATCTTACCCAAAAAATATTGAATCTCTTTTCTATTTATATAATCAGGTCAAAAGCCTCAACTTGTTTAGGATCAACATTAATTCCATCCTTTGAAACTATATGGACTAAAATTTTACCTTCTTGCATGGAAAAGTGTGATTTTTTGGGATTAAGAGACAATCCAAATTTTCTGCATTTGTCAAAAGTTTGTCTGAGGTGCACCAAATATTATTCATAAGAATTGGAAAAAATGGTCAGATCGTCTAGATAAATAACAACAAACTTGTCTCTCTCACCAATGAATGTTATATCCATTGCTCTCTAGAAATTTTCTCTTGCATTCATTAAACCAAAAGGAATTTTATCATACATAAAATTTCCCCATGGAGTAGTAAATGAAGTCTTTTCTCTATCATCTTCATGAACAATAATCTGATTATATCTTGAGAAACCATCAATCATAGAAATTTTGTTATCCCCTACTACCTTCTCTAAAACATGGTCCATTTTTTGGAGTGGGTATTTATCTTTAAGAGAAGACCGATTTGAGTTCCTAAAATCAACGTAGAGTCTTATTTCACCGTTATTCTTCCTAACATGGACCAAATTGGCCACCCATTCAAAGTATCTGAGGGGAACAATGATTTTTTCATCAAGGAGTTTTTTAACCTCCTTTTCTATTACTCGCAAAAGGAATGGGTTTATCTATCTAAGTTTTTTCTTGAAAGTCTTAATACCTTGATTTAAGTGAATATTTCTCTCAATAACATAAGTATCATAGGTTTTTAAATCCTCATAAGACCATGCAAAAAAAAATTTATATTTTTTAAGTAACTCAACATATTTACTCTTTATTTGTGCCGAAAGATATTTTGATATTTTGACCATCTTCGGATTTTCATTAGTTCCTACATTACAATATTCAACTTCTTTGGGTTGAGGTCACAAAGTAGACTTTAAAGGTATATCATCTTGGTCAAACAAAATTTCTAGAGGGATCAAACCTCTTGGAATTTGATTTTTTTTAAGTAAGAGCATGCAATGATTTGAAATTTTATCTTGGAACTTTTCTAGGTTTTCTCCTTCCTACAAAATCCAAGCCAGATCATTTTGATTTTCTTAATCAATGTGGGTCTCAGAAAACTCATCTACCATTTCCAAAAACAACTAGTGCTGAACATTTTTTGGAATTGAAGGTCTATGCCTCATCTCAATATGAACTTCAACTTCAAAACAGTAGGTGGTATGAAAGTCACAACAGCTTTGGCTAAAGAGCCAGCTTGTTGATTTTGCATCCTGGGAATATAGTGGATATTAAAAGATGAAAATAAATTATCTATTAGATCCTAGGCACAATTTCTATACGATCTCAATCTCAGATGCTTATCTTGATATTGTTGTTTCATTTGTTTTACAATTACTCAACATCACCATAAACTATCAAATGTTTGATTTTTAGTTTTCTTGCAGCTTCTAATCCTAAAACTAAAGCTTCGTATTCACACACATTATTGGTATAATCAACATCCCATTGTAATCTATAAGATAAAGGAATAACATACTCATCACCTGGTGCCACAAATAAAACTCTAGTTCCTTCTCCTTCGCAAGATGAAGCACCATCAAAGAACATTTTCCACATCCCTCCTCTAACATTCATATTTTTCTTTCAAAATTTTATTTTTTGTTTTTCTTGTTCTATGCATTCTTCAAAATCATCATCTATGGATAATATACATTTTTCTAGATATTGATCAACAACATAGACTGGGTATTTATTAGGGTTTTGAGGGTCACTTAAAGTATATGCCAGTATAGTTTCTTTGTACAGTCGAGTAACTTGTCCACCAAAAATTGAAATTGTAGCATACGTCATGTCTATTTGAACTGATCCTCCTAGATTGGCACCACAAGATCTGGATAGAAGCATGCCATACTTCGTAGGAATGTCAATGACAACCACATCCATAAGAATACTTTTCACGGGAACCTAAGTAATATTTGCAACTAAATATTTAATCATACCTAGACACTTAACCTTTCTAGAATCAAAAGTGTATAGATCTTGGTAAGGTCTGGTAATTTGAAGGCCCAATTTATCCATGATAATCTTAGGCATTAAATTATGTGAATCTCCTAAATCTAACATAAAATTGTGTAGTAAATCATCATGAATAGTCAATGTAATATAGAAAGGAGAGACATAATATTTACTATTTTCAATGTGTGTTTCAAACATGATTGCAGGTTTTTCATCCTGCAAGTTGATGACATCAGCTTGACCTTCAACATCATAAAAATGTATTTCTTTAGCGATCTATTTTTTATAGATCGAGTTCCTAGCAAGTTCAACCAGAGGCATTGGAATTTTAATTTTATTAAGTTCGTTCTCTAAATTGAAAGTCCCAATTGTTTTTTCAATTACCCTGGTCTGAACTTCATCTTTTGTATTTTCTGGCTTATTAGTCTGTTTTTCTTTCACTTCAACCTGGTTTGCTCTAGCAACTTGCGTTTCATTTGATGGTTCTGCAACTGCTACCTCATTTTCTTTGTTTCGTGATAAAATATTTTTTGGTGGAGTGTTTATTGAATTCTTTTCTCTTGACCTCAAATCATATTTATGATGAAGCTCGACCATTATTGAATCAACGAGACCTTTGTATGTAGAGTCTCCCAAATTGTTGATATTTTCATCCTCATTAAATAAAGATTCTAGATCCAAGGATTTCTCATAATCCTGTTTGGTTAGGTGAGGCTCAAGATCATCATCACTGAAGTTTTTTAGATCTTCATCTAATTCATCATAATCTTGGACCTCATCTCCTTGTATGAGATTCTCAGTTTTAAAGGGAGCTTGAATCTTTTGATCATCATTTTTTATTTTCCTTTTTTGAATCTGAGGATTAGGATTTCTCCTGAATTTATTTCTAACATATGGATCAGGTTTGTCTTTTTCCATTTCCATCCTAGAAATTTTGTTTCATAAATATTTAATATTTTTTTTTATCTCATCCATTTTTTTCTCTGTAGATTTTCCAGATCCAAAGGGCCATGTATGTTATTTAAAATTCCTGGGTTCTCTTGATCCCATATCAAAATTAGTTTTTAACTTCCTGGATGTCATCATATTGTATTCAATCTCTATAGCATCATATTGCATCCCTGCTAAAGTAGTTGATCTTCTTTCTCTCAAAAGTAGAGCGAAATCAAAATCAAAAGCCCCTGCAAAAGTGACGTTTGCAGCTGGATGAGAAAGTTTAAATTCAACCAGGATTTTGTGATAAATCTTATTAAATATTTGAATAAATTCTAGGACTGAATCAGAAGTTTTCTTTCTCAAGGCTCTGAATTCAGTTAAGTAATAAAGATGATCTTTTTTCTCACCCCATTGCCTTATGAAGGAAGTTTCTAGATCATTATATGATGGTATAGAACCCACATGAAGTCCTCTGAACCAATTTCTTACATATCCTTCAAAATTTTGTACTAACAGTCTCATGTAAACATCCTCTTTCTCAACACCAAGAATATCATCAAATTGATCGAAAAAGGCTATATGTTATGTTTTTGTTAGATCACCTTCACCCGTGAATTTAGGGAGGATCTTCGGGTAAATTTCAGGTAAATCATGTAGGATAGTAGGAAGAACTAAGGGAAAATATCTAGTAGCTACCTTGACAAAGATATTAGGGGGTTGAGCGGGTATATTTTCTTGTCCATAAGCCCCTACACCTCCGGAACCTCCAACACTAGCCATTGAAAGTCTAGGAGATGGAACTCGAGGACTAAAAAGGATATTATCAAAAAATTAAAAATGATTGTGAGGATATGGAATATCTAGATGAGGGGGGGGAATAAAACTTGAGCTTGGTTTCTCAAATTTACCATATGTATAGATAGGATAAGTAATAGGGGATGAATCTGAGTATAAAAAATAATCCTAAGGATTTTTGGAAACAAAAACTTTTACTTCGGAAAGAGAAAGAATAGGTTGTGTACTAATGATAGTAGGGATTGAAATGGATTCTTTGTTTTCACTGGTAAAAGTATCTATCAATGAAATAGGTATGGTCTCGTCAATCTGAAATATTATTTCAGGAATAATTACTTATGGAGTTTCTAGTTTAACTTCAGATTTACTAGTTGATGCTTTAACATAATGAACTTGTTTAGATATTTCTTTAATACTTAGTTCTTCAGCAAGAATATTAACATTAACTTGCGTAACTCTAGTTTGATAGACCTTACCTGCTTATGCAGAAGTTTGTCTAAGATATCCCTTCGGTTTCAACAATTTTTTGGGATCCAAAAATGGCGTAGTATGATTTTTGTTTGGGTTTTTCCGAGTATTCTTTCGACTGAATGCCAGCTTTTCCTACAATGGAGTCACCAGGTGAAATATAAATGAACCTTTTCATGTATTCAATCTTTGTTCACCATCAAAGACCAAATTTTAACTTTCTCATTCTCCCAAATGGAAAAATGATTTTGTTTCTCCATTCCCCGGCAGCAATGCCAAAAAGATGTTGTTCCTGAGATTGATTCTAAGGCTCAAAGAATAATGTTAGGCATCAAATATTTTAAATCAAATGTTTTTATAAGTTATTTTTTCTACCTTCAGTTTTCTGAGAAATAATCTTCAAATGAAATTTATGATAAGATAGTACAGAGGTTGTATCTCGTTATTTGAGTTGCAATTATAATGTCAAATGATGTAGAAATGATTTACAAAACTATTAAAACAAATCCAGGTATCAATTACAGATAAGTATCACCTTGTTTACAGTAGAAGAAAAGTAGAATATGCACCCTTGAAAGGAGATAAAAAACACAATAATTCACACAGGTCATGGGTCTTGTTTTACTCACAGTAATAACAGAAGAAAATCTATTACTGAATGAAATTCTGATATATTATGATCACATTAGACGTATTACTAAATTGTAATCATTCACTCTTCAAGAACTATAGAAATAAATTCAGAGAGATGTAAACACAGAGGAAGCACATAACTCAAATGGAATGAAACTTAGAATCTTTGTCTGCACTTGTATTGATATTCAAAAAAAAATCTCTTTTACATTAGGCCAGAAGCAATCTTGAATAGATATAAAATCTATACACTTATACAAAATTTTCTCAACTAAAAGTAGTTGGACTTTCCACAATATATGTTCTAAAAATAGAATACAATCTGAATGAAATAACAAAATGCAGATATTTTTGAGTTTTGTTTTGATGTGTTGGCATTGTATATCTTCCTTCATTTGCTCCCAACTACACTTGCTTTTATCCGTTCATTGAATTGGGTGCACATGTCCATAAATTCTACCACGAATTTCGAAGGATCAATCTTCTCATTCAATTCAAAGGAGAACATATTCTTTTGTACTAGTGGCAACTTTTCTTGGATCTTCTTTTCTCCCTGGGTTGTGACTTGATACTGTAAACTTGGATTCACCAACAACTCATTGATTTTCAATAAATCAATATGGTTCATCTGTTGTATGGCCGACTGAATATTTTCCTTGTTCTTTCTGGAGCTTTCTTGGTTCATTTCTATTTCAATCTGCCCCAATGTCTCTAAGATATTATTTCCTTCAAATTCAATTAGTTTTTTATTTACAGAAGATAATGCCTCAATAAAAGCCTCCTTTTCATATCTAGAAAGTTACTTTCCTTCGTCCAGATTTGTTTCCCAGACTTTCAGGGCCATTTTTCCCTTCACTTGTTCATAATGTGAGAAAGGGGCGAGACTAGGGATATTATCTTTCTGCCTCCATATGATAAATTTCTGAAACTTAGACCTAGCTGCACATGAATCTTTTTCCTTGAAATAAATAATTTTCAAAGGAAGGTTTATTTCCTGATAGCATTTCTGAATAACATCTACCTTTTGATATAGCTCTTGCTGGGAAACTTCCATCTTCTCATTGATTTTTGATGCTTATGTTTTGAAGGGAGTAATATCTATTGTTGTGTTCTCTGTTAGGGCCAATTTGGCCTGCAGCTATTCAATAAAATTGCCTCACTAAGTGATCAAACCTTTGATGGTTTATGAACTCTGGTAGATCAACTCAAGTTCATCTTGTAATTGCTTCATTTGATGTTGATAACTAGCCCTGATTTGTTCAATATATTGATTCATATTGTTTCTAATAGTTTGTTCTGTACTATGTATCACATTCTGCAATTGATCCACCAAGATACATTTATGTTGTAATTCTTTGGTTAAATTGTCCACTGACCATTGATTGGCAGTGGAAAAATCACCTACTGAATCTGCAACTTCTTTTGCAAACTTAGGATCATCTTGTTCTTTCCCATCATACACCAATGTTTTCCTTTTAGTGATTACTCCATCCTTTTGGTGAGATTCTCATTCTACAATAGATTTTAGTTTCTTGCTGGAAAAAAAACTTGAGCGAGGCATCTCTTCAGAAAAGATAGGTGTAAGATCACCTACATGAATGAGCTCTGAACTAGGAGTTCCAAAACTGGTCACCAAAGGGGTTAATGAGGGAATGGGAGAGATAATTATTGTAGATATTTTTGGAACTATTGTATTTGGGTTGTTAGTAGTAGTAGTTAGTGCTAAAAAAGGAAACATTTGTCCCTGATTCATGAAATATTCAAACCAATCTAATATTTGTTGATCACTCAGACATGAAAGTGATGTTTTTATTTCTTAAAATAACCCTTCTGAACTTTTCGGGACTTCTTCAAATTTTTTCTTAGTGGAGCAACTTGGCTCAGATCCTGTGGGTTTAGCTTCATGTGAAGAAGGCATGGGTTTTGATTCTCCTTGCAATATCTTCGGAAAACTATTTCGTATATTATTTCGAAATCTAAGGAAACCATCATGTTGGTCAGGAGGTAGAGTCTGGAATCTTCTTTGAACTTCTTCATATGATCTAACTCCCCCGAAATTTTCATCATAAGGAGAATCCTTGTGAATGTATTGTTTCACGTTATATTGAGCCAAATGATTCCCCACTATCGTATGTGGATCATGTCTCTTGAATTCAATGTCAACTAATTTGACATCTTCCAGGGCTACAGCCTCAACTTTGGAATGACCAAAATCAACAATGTGAACATACCAACTTGAATGGGAAAAGTTGGCCAAACCTTTTTCTGAGCCGCTTTCAAATCCTTGGTGATACCTCCTTCTACTGTTTGGTATGCCACTTCTCTGCACACCATCATGTTGGGTAAAAACTCTGGAAGGGAATAAGGAGAAATGAAACAACCAAATACTCTAATATAGGAGAAATTCTCCTCAATGAACCAGTCTGCAAGTGTGCGAAAGTTCCCCATAATATTTTCTGAAATCCTGGGCGGCGGGTGGCCATAGATAGCTATATGAATAGGTACCATTACACTGTGATAGATTTCGTAAAATACATCTTTGGAATTTTCTTCCCATAATTTGGAGTGGTAGAAATTTATTGGCTGAGAACTGGTCGAGGTCCAACTCCAGTTCATCAGGGGGGATGGGGTCATGAAACAAATGGCATCCATAATATATGTAGACATGTAAAAAGGAGTAGGTTTCCCTTTTGATTTTGATGATTGATTCTCATCAATTTCCTTGGCCAGGTTATCAAATAGCATTCTATCCCAATTGGAGGTATAACCCTAATCTACTTCATTCATTATGGCTACCCACTCAACTGAGAAATGTGCAGGGTTATTTTTCCCAAACAGATTGCAAAGCATCATAACTATATATAACATATGAACATCTAAGGATGTCCTAGAATACATACCATGAGCATCGGCTCTGAATCTATCTGGATGTCCCCATGAGGTCTTGACTATATCATGACCATTTCTACCGTATTGAGCGCATTCTTTTCTCTCAAAATCTAGGAGAAATGTTTCATTGTAAGTATATTTGGGTGTAGGAGAAAGCGTATACATTACTTGTAGATTATTCTGTCGAGAAGAGACAATGATAGTCTGTTGGTGGCTGATGATGCTTCTGGTTTGGATGTCGATGTGTTCCAAAGCCCAAATTATCATATCATTGTAGGGTATAATTCTAGTTCGTGCAACAATCTTATGCAGTTTTGACTGTGATATCAATCTAAGCTTGGCTAAAAAGGACTCGTCGTCTTCTTCGACAGAGTCGTTTGGACAGTTAATAATCTCATACTCTAAGATATCATAAACCTGCTTCCAATACTTAATGGTGTATGTAACCCGTGGAGTTGTGTCTGATAGAACATCTGCATTTGGATTGGAATCATCACTTGATGCATCAAGATTCCTTGCATCTTTTCATGGCACCATAATCCTTAAGGAAATAAAATTAGCCTTCCTGTAACAAGAGAAGTCTGTAATATTTTCACCGAATGAAAAAATTCTAATCAAAAATGGTAAAATGAATTTGAAATTTGAAGTGTTCTATTCATAAAGTCTATCGGTCTTCGTATAGATCTATCGACAAAGAATTTATTAAAAACTTGATGGAATTTATTACCTGGTGATTCACAATCTTTATTGAAATCATTAACCTTAGTCAATCATAAATGTCATTAATACTTCAACAGTTCGACGTTTGGAAGTTTTGGATGTGATAGGATGGAAATCTCACAAAGTCCGAAACTGCAGAGTGATTAATTAATACTTAATCATGATTAACTAAAGTTATTAAATGTTTTATTAAGACTTTAAAACACTTTTTACTTTTTGTAATATCCATTACTTCGGCGCATTGTGAAATCAATATTTGTTTAAACTCCCGAAGAGAAATATCCCAGAGTGACATGGAATAGATGACAGCATTCTTGATGATGTGTCAAGAAAGGAAAGGTGACACGTGTCACTTGAAATCGGCTAAATCATCTGACGGAAGTGTTCAAAATAAGTGCCACATGTCAACCTAAAAAAAGATTTTTAAATGACGTGTGTCCTATGACTTGTCTATAAGTCCTTTAGGAATTATTGTGAGGAACTATCTTCGGGATTTCAGCACTTCTGGGTTCTTTTTGTTTAGATTCCTTGGCACACCCGAAGTGTGAATCTTCGAAGCGACCGTTAAAGATTATCTTTAAAACTCAGGCAAATTTTATATTTCGTAGATCACCTGAACCGTTCGATCAAATAGTACAACTCATCGACGAGCGATATTGTAAGCACTTTATTTATATATAATTACCAATGAATCTATTTTAAATTTAAAAGGAAATTTCCTAATTTTTTTTTCTTTTTTATCAAATTTTATTACTAAAAGGTAAAAACAAAAGAATTAAAAGTTCAAAATTTTAAGTGTTCTAATAGAAGGAAATATTGACAAGTGCGCCAATATTGAAGAATGCATATCCAGATGAAGATTTTTTGTGTGCACTAATGCATATAAAGAAGGGCTTGGTGGATTCTTCATTCAAAGTGATCATGTGGTATGTTATGAATATAAAAAATTAAAATAGCATGAGAGAAATTATTCCACTTGTAATACCCATGTTTCCCCCAGTTTGTAAATATAATTGTTATTATTGCCAAAAAATAGTGGTAGACCTATTATGTATGAATTTTGAAAGATGATGAACCTTTTCTAAAGGATGTAATGTAAATAATGTTGTTATTAATATAAAAAGGGGAAATGTTGAATAATTGTTGAAGGGAGTTTCCCATACAGGTTAAGATTCCATGAGAGGGAATGGCGAGGGGAACAATTACTAGTTGAGATGAACCCTACCAAGAAGCATTGTTTTGAATTAAAATTGTTCAGAACCGTAACTGTCCTCTGTTGGCATTATTGATTATGTGTTTTCATTGATGGCAACATGAGTCCAACATGTACAATAATCAGAAGAAGAGGAAGATCACCTTGTGGCAGAAGCAATTCGTGATCATTGTTGATCACAATCGGATCAACAATGATCCTATGACTCTAAAGATCAAGAGAGGTAGCATGCAGAGAATCCATGTACAAAAGAAGTAATGAAGCACAAGGAATTAATATCTCCAGAGAGTTAACAACTCAATATCGGAGCATAAAAGAATTCACAAACTGTTCTTAAAATATCAGGAGAAATAACGATGAACGGATCAGAAGAAAGAACGTCAATTGAATCTCATAAGAGATGACGCACAAGAGTCGTTCATTCTTATTTCAGGAAAATCCAGGATCATTCAATCGAGGTGAAGTCAGAGGTTGGAATGATTAAAATCTCAACTGTCAGATCTGAAGTAGGATATTCTGATGGTTTCCAAGATGTTAGATCAAGATTTGATCTAGAGTTAAGTATTAGACATTGATCTGAAATAGAAAAAGGGAACCACTAGATCAAAAGTAGTCAACTTCGGCGTTGACTACTCTAGAGAAAATAATCCTAGAATGGGTAAGATTACCCAAAGGCCGAAGTCTTGAAGTGGACATGAGTCGTTCGATCCAAGGAACACTTCAAATAATATACTGATCGTTGGATCAATTAAAGTGGAAGGATAGGATAAGAAAAGATGAAGGTTAGTGCCCAGAAGTCCCGAAGTGAATGAGGACCATCGGATCTGGACAATACATGATGATCATTGAATCAAAATAGTGGTCAACTTCGGCGTTGACCACTTCAGCAGAAAAGGGTTGAGAAAATGTAAATTCACCCAAAGCATCAAAGGACGAAGTCATTCTCATCCATCGATCTAAGATACATTATTGGAGTTATGACAACTGTTAGATCTAGGAGGAGAACATATGCCACATGAGGACATCCACGTCAACAAGGACATGTGGCACAATAAGATAATGACAAGTGTCAAGATGAACTTGGTATTTCAGGTATGTGTAAGTTACGAATCTAAGAAACACATGGAAACCACTCAGTCAGTGCCACATCAGCAGTGACATCAGTAGGTTACGCCACTCTAGGAGTTTGTACTTCAGGAGTTTCACCACCAACAAATACCCAAAGTCCCTAAGTTCTGAAATGAATGAGAACCATTCATCGTGCAAGTAAAATCCAACCATCCGATATACTTCGACGAAATGTATCCGGAAGATAGAAGGCTTGTGTAGGATAAATCACCTGAAGTTCCAAAGGCCAAATTCCATGTTGATCATTGATCTAAGATAACTTTGAGAGCATTTTTAACTGTCAGATCAGGAGACAGTCAACTCCGGTGCTAACCAACTCCAGTGGAAATTGGAAACATCAATCACCCAGACCTCCGAACCCCAGAAGTCCCGGAGTCCCGAAGTAAATAGTGGTAGTCCATCTCAACCTTTGATTAAGTCATATATCAAAGTATAGTGGAAAGATAGAATAAGAATAAATCATGAAGTAACGCTCATCATTGATCTACTTCGAGAGAATTCTCAACCGATGATCAAACATAGTGGAAGGATAGCATAAGTGGAGGTGTTAACTGACAACAAGTGGTCACCACTGCTTTATGACTTATTCGGTAGGTAATCACTCTGGAGGAATTGCTACTCCAGAGCCGAGGAGCCACAAATAGCCGAAGTTCTGGAGTAAATGAGAACCATTCATCTCAACTCTTGATTAAGTCGTAATCGTCAATTGTGATTGAAGCCTCTAGATAAGTAAGGATCATCCATTCACGGAATATTAAATATGGAACATATGATATACTAGTGAAATCCATATATGCACTTCGACGAAATCTGCGTTGGGAGATTTGAAAGGTTGCAAAGGCCTGAAGTCCTGAACGATGAAGTAATGGAGAACACGGTCCCAACACTAGACATATGGGGGATAAAAATAAAAGGGGAAGATTTTAAAAGCACGAAACATCTGTCTCGTGATAGAGGAATAAGGTCGAAAGAAGAGGCAACACGTAAATTAATAGTCCCGTGGTTTTGCACCTATGGTCATATGAAAATGGTTTGAAGGAAGCGCCTCATACATATTTCATCTCTATAATTCGACAAATAATTAACACCATAACAATACAGAGAATAGGTGAAAGATCGAATATGATATGTTGACAAATTAAGGACGTAGAAAAATAAAGAGAATGATATAATGAGTCGATCCATGTCTGTGATCAACTCATGAAGACAAAAGAACCAACACACAGTCATGATTAAGAAAGTTAAATCATGAGCATTATGAATAAAGGATAAAAGGAAAAATGATATTATTTAAAGTTTAATATTATCATTTAAATGAAAAGGTACAATGGTTCAATATCAAAAGATGCAATAATTGAAATTCACACCAGTTGGAAGACTATATAAACAAGAAAGAATAGTGAGAAGGAAGTGTAGTTGAATTTGTTGAAGTATATATATTTATATATAATGGATTGAATGAAGGTTCATTCTATCAGGTTGGTGCTAGTTTACAAGATGGGTCTTGTATGAGGATTGGATTCCTCACATCTCAGTTGGATCTGAGATCAACAAGTTGGACTTCTTGTGAGGGTTGGATTCCTCATTTCTCAGTTGTATCTGAGAACTACATGTTGGGTCTTGTAATAGAGAGTTGGGTCTCTCATAGTTGCTTGAAGCTTAAAATATTCAAAGATTCATATTATGTATTCATTCAAGTTAAATAAATAAATAAAATATTTATTCTTTTATATATTGGTTGAGAAAATGAAATAAATATATGTTGTTCAGTTAATTTATGAAAAGTGGAAAATTGTCCAAAGTTTTGTGACACTCATTCACCCCCCCTCTCAGTGTCAAGTGTCCATTTCAACAATTGGTATCAGAGAGGGTGCTTCGGCACAATTTAAAACATTGAAAGGTAGATTCTGAAGAAATGGGTGGACAAATTTCTATCTCCACAATTGAAGCTCCCTTATTTGATGGAACAAATTATTCATCATGGAGGGAAAATATAAAAAGATATCTAAAGCTAAGAGGATTGGGAGTTTGGGATTTGGTAGTAAGTAAGCCTTGAAACTTAACTACTTTAAAGATAAAAAACAAAACTTCAAAGGAATCAAGGAGAAACAACTCATTAGACTTAAAAACTATCCAGGATGGATTGTTAGACCAAGTCAAAGAAAATATGAGTCACTACAAATATGCTAAATAATTATGGCTCCAAATAGAAAATAGTTGTCATAATGAAACACAAGAAGAAGAGAAATATTATCAAAGTAAGGAAAAAGACTCAGATAAAGAGGATTCCTGTCAGAATAAAGAACAAAACTCATAAGAAGAGAATTCTTATCAAGATAAGGAAAAAAATAAAGAAAAGGAGAATTACAATCAGATTGAAGAACATAATACAGAAAAAGACATTCTAATTAGAATGAAATGCAGGATTTGATGCAAACCTCAGTCAACAATGAGGAAAATTACCCCGTCAATGAATTGGGGCATACCTTAGTAATCACTAAAGAAAAATTACATAATCTTAAGACTGATGTTACAATTGCAATATAAAAGATTCGCATGGAACCAGGAAATGGTATGCATATTAAAGTTCATATGAAGGCTATTGACAATATTGAGTATACAATTATGTGCACTCTAGAAGAGTTGTATAAACTTCAACATAAAGAAATGTTGTTACTTCAATAGTTAGATCAATCTATCCATGAAGAGTTTGAACAGAGAGTTCAAGTAGAAGACAAAGAAAAAGATATTAGAAGATTAAAGATTGAAGTTGATCATTTGATAAAGGAAATAGAATAATTGAAAAAACATGATAACAAAATAAAATAAGTACTAAAAGAAACGGAAGAACTAGTTAACAGTCTAAACTCTCAACCTGAGGAAACTAAAGAAAGTGAATAAGTCTTGAAGATCTAGTTAACAAGGAAAGAAAATTCTTACCACATATTGGAATTGGAAATCATCAATTTCAAAAAGATAAATGAAAGTACTAATGCAGATCTAATAACTCAAATTGAAGAAGCCAAGAAAAAGGAAGAAGCCCAGAAGATCCAAATAACTAAAAAGGAAGAATCGTGCCAATTTTTTCAATTAGAATCCATCAACCTCAAAAGGCTTCATCTAGAATACGAGGAAGAAATCAAAATATTGAAAACTAAGTTTTTGATCTAACAAAAGATATGGAAGAACTGAATACATATGACAAAACTATTAAATGCGAAGAAGTCTTGGATGAGAAAGAATAAATATTCATCAATCTAAAGACTCAACTTGAACATGATAAGGAAGTGGAAGAATCCATGAAGATTCAATTGACTTAAAAGGAAGAATTATGTCACATGTTGAAATTAGAAATAGTCAATCTCAAAAAGTTGAATGAAAAGACAACTAAGACTGTCAATTTCCAGAATAGCTTAGCTATCATAGATAAGATTTGGAACAGTCAAAGATCAACTGATGACAAAACTGGTCTTGGATAAAATAAGAAAGAATACAGTGACAAGTGGAGCATCATTTACAAACATGGGAAATGATCAACCTTCTCAAAAGGAAACGGTGCAATCACAAACCAATTACAAGCCATGTACTTTGTTAAGGAAGGAAGCTATATAAGTAAAAATGAAGAAGATAGTCAAATGACAAATCTCTCAAGCCAAAATAAAATCAAGAATGGAAACACCTTCAATGGCTATTGTTTTTCATGTCATAACTTTGTACATAAAGAAATAGACTAGAAGAAAATAGAGAAAGGATATACAAGAAAATCCAAAAACTCAATTAGATGTTGGAGATGAAATTTTTTTGGGCACACAAAAACATTTTGTCATACAATGATATGTTACAACTGTGATAGGTTTGGGCACAAATCCCAAAGTTGCAGTAGTTCAAAAGGTCAATCCTTAAATAAATCATTCAATTCAGTGAGAAAACCTAATAAAATTTGGCAGAAGAAAGGAGATGACAAATCTCCAAAAACACAATTAGAAAGAGAAGATCCAAAAAGAAGAATATCTCATAGAGAGATATGGAGAAAAAAATATGAAGGAGAAAGCAAGAAAGATGATATTACAGCTGAAAATGAAGAAGTTAATAATAAGAACATGTTGGGTGAAGGTCCTAATAAAGAATGTGAAATTCAATATGAAATAAATCAAACCCAAGAAAAGGAATTGCCTATAGAAGAACATGGGACAATATCAAATTTTGATGATGTCATAATTTGTTAGCCAAAGAAAGAAATTACAAAAAGAATTTTAAATTGGTTTATATAAAATCAAAGGATCATGCCAAGCGTTTTTAAAAGTAATATATGGAAAATCTTGACTATATATAGATTAGTGATCAAAAGAAAAATCATTGGTAGGGTTAGTTGTAGAATACAAGAAGAATAAAAATAGACAAAGAGGAGCATCACCTTAGGAGGACCATGACCTCTGAAGGAGCAAGAAAATATTATTTTTGTCATTTTTGTAAAAAAGGGGAGAAGAGGAAAAATAAAGGTAGCAGAGAAGTTCAAAGAGTATCATTCAACAAATATCAATTGATAACAAAATTAGTATTAAATCAATTGGTATCAATCCTCAATTGATATTCCTGTGAAATATCAAAGAAGAATAAGAAGCAAATCAAAAAGATCAATAAGATTTATACTCTTGTTCTATTTGACAAAGGAAAGTCAATAAAAAATCAGGAGGAGTATTTTGGTTATCAAATAAGAAAGTAATTATATTAAGTTTTGAAAGACTTGATCACTACAAGTGGGTATCACTACAAGTTGGTATCAAAAACACTACTTATTTGAAAACAAATATCCCAATGACGTGAGATAAGAAGTTACTAAATTGACAAGGGAAGAGACATTGTCAAGAAGAGCTATGCCTTTAGAAACAAAGGGGGAGAGAAGTCAGAGGCGGAGAGAGAATATTGACAGGGGGAGTCATCCAGTTATGACAGGCAGAGCATGATTATAGAGGGAGCTGCCCAAGTTCATATTTTTCTCAACAACATGCAAACTGACAAAGGTTTATCATAAGGGGAGAAACCCTTTTCCATTGATTTCAAAGGGGGAGAGTAACTTCAGAGGAGAGAAGCATCATCACAGGGGGAGTTTTTGTATGAATTTAGTGTGTTTCCCTCAATGAAAAAGGGGGAGATTGTTGGTATTATTGATTATGTGTTGTCATTGATGGCAACATGAGTCCAACATGTACAATAATTAGAAGAAAATGAAGATCACCTTGTGACAGAAACAATTTGTGATCACTATTGATCACGATAGGATCAAAAGTGATCCTATGAATCTAAAT
Source organism: Picea glauca (assembly GCA_000966675.3). Classification (NCBI taxonomy): domain Eukaryota; kingdom Viridiplantae; phylum Streptophyta; class Pinopsida; order Pinales; family Pinaceae; genus Picea; species Picea glauca. Next base: position 278,002 of record JZKD02S0277654.1, on the reverse strand, counting down.
ATCAAGAGAGGTAGCATGCATAGAATCTTTGTGCAGAAGAAGTAACAAAGCACAAGGAATTAAGATCTCAGGAGAGTTAACGACTGAAGATCAGAGCACAAAATAATGCACAAACTGTTATTAAAATATCAGGAGAAATAACGATGAATAGATCAGAATAAATAACGTTAATCTAAGCTCAGAGGAGATGATGCACAAGATTCGTTCATTGTTATTTAAGGACAATCCATGATCGTTAGATCGAGGTGAAGTTGAGGTTGGGAAGGATTAAAATCCCAACCCTCATATCTGAAGAAAGATCTTCGGATGGTTTCCCATCCATTAGATCAAGATTTTATCTAGAGTTAAGTATTAGACATTGATCTGAAATAGAAAAAGGGAATCGTTAGATCAACAATAGTCAACTCCGGCGCTGACTACTCTAGAGAAAAGAATCCCAGAACAGGTAATATTACCCAAAGGCCAAAGTCCCGAAGTGGACATGAGTCACCTGATCCAAGGAACACTTCGGATAATGTACCTACCATTGGATCGAATAAAGTGGAAGGATAGGATAAGAAAAGACGAAGGTCGGAGCCCTGAAGTCCCTAAATGAATGAGGACCATCGGATCTAGACAATACACGATGATCATTGGATCATAATAGTGGTCAAATTCAGCGCTGACCACATCGAAAGAGAAGGGTTGAGAACATGTAAATTCACCCGAAGAGCTGAAGGATGAAGTCATTCTTAGTCATTGATCTAAGAAACATTTCGGGAGTTATGACAACCATGTGCCACATGAGGAGAACATATGCTACATGAGGAGATCCATGTCATCAAGACTACGCCAACAAGGACACATGTCACAATCAGATAATGACAAGTGTCAAGATGAAGTTGGCATTTCAGGTATGCGTAAGTTACAAATATAAGTGACACATGGTAGCCACTTAGTTAGTGGCACGTCCGCAGTGATGTCATCAAGTTACGTCACTCTGACAATTTGCACTTCGAGATTTTCACTACAAGCAAATGCCCAAAGTCCCGAAGTTTCGAAATGAATGAGAATCATTCATCGTCCAAGTAAAATCCAACCATCTGATATACTTCGACGAAATCTACTTTGAAATATTGAATACTTATGTAGGAGAAATGACCAAAGCGTCGAAGGCCAAAGTCAACATTGATCATTGATCTAAGATAACTTCAGGAGCATTCTTAACCATTATATCAGGAGACAGTCAACTTCGGCGCTGACCAACTCCAGTGGAAATTGGAAACGTCAATCACCCGGACCTCTGAACCCCCAAAGTCTTAGAGTTCCGAAGTAAATAGTGGTCATCCATCTCAACCTTTGATTAAGACATAGTTTTTGATCAAATTACAGTTGAAAGATAGAATAAGCATAAATCACAAAGTAACGCTAACCATTGATCTACTTTGGGATCATTCTCAACCGATGATCAAGCATATTGGAAGGATAGCGTAAGTGGAGGTGTTAACCAACAGCAAGTGGTCACCACCACTTTATGACTTATTCGATAGGTAATCACTCTGGATGAATTGCTACTCTAGAGTCCAGGAGCCATGAATAGTTGAAGTTCTGGAGTAAATGAGAATTGTTCATCTCAACTCTTGATTAAGTCGTAATTTTTTATTATGATTGAAGCCTCTAGATAAGGATCATTCATTCTTGGAAGATTAAATATGGATCGTCCGATATACTAGTGAAATCTGTATATGCACTTCGGCAAAATATTCTTCGAGAGATTTGAAAGGTTGCAAAGGCTTGAAGTCCCGAAGGACGAAGTACCAGAGAACACGATCCCAACACTAGACATATGGGGGATAAAAAGAAAAATGGAAGAATTCCTAAGAATGAAACATTTGTCTCATGATAGAGGAATAAGGGCAAAAGAACGGGAAATGATTAAATTAATAAACCTATGGTTTTGCACCTATGGTCATATGAAAATGGTTTGAAGGAAGCGCTTCATACAAATTTCATCTTTGTAATTTGACAAAGAATTAACACCATAACAATACAAAGAATAGGTGAAAGATCGAATATGATATGTTGACGAATTGAAGACGTAGAAGAAGCAGGAGAATGATATAATCAGTCAATCCATGTCTGTGATCAACTCATGAAGAAAAAAGAACCGACACACAGTCATGATTAAGAGAGTTAAATCATGAGCATTATGAATAAAGGATAAAAGGAAAAATGATATTATTTGAAGTTTAATATTATCATTTAAATGAAAAGGTACAATGGTTCAATATCAAAAGATGAAATAATTCAAATTCACACCAGTTGGAAGACTATATAAACAAGAAAGAATGGTGAGAAGGAAGCGTAGTCGAATTTGTTGAAGTATATATATTTATATATAATGGATCGAATGAAGGTTAATTCTATCAGGTTGGTTCCTGTTTACAAGTTGGGTCTTGTATGAGAATTGAATTCCTCACTTCTGAGTTGGATATGACATCAACAAGTTGGGACTTGTTATGAGGGTTGGGTTCCTCATTCGTAGTTGGATCTGAGAACTACAAGCCGGGTCTTGTAACAGAGAGCTGGGTTTCTCATAGTTTCTTGAAGTTGAAAATATTCAAAGATTGATCTTATGTATTCATGCAAGTTAAATAAATAAAAAAATATTTATTATTTTATATATTGGTTGATAAAATGAAATAAATATATGTTGTTCAGTTAATTTATGAAAATTGGAAAATTGTCCAAAGTTTTGTGACACTGATTCACCCCCCCCTCTTAGTGTCAAGTGTTCATTTCAACATCCTCTGCCACAGAAATAATTATTTACCAGTCAATTTGGTGACTGGTTGGTCCTCTACAGGAATCAATGAGAGAATGAGAAGAGTACCCATCTAGAATTTTTTTTATCTAACCCACGAATTGGGGGACTTGACCCATGAAATATTGTTTTAGAAGGAAAGAAAAAAAAGGAAAATCATGGCAAGAGGAGAGAGTATATATACACTTAGTTCTAGGAACCAAATTTGAGTAGAGAGGAGTGTGTGAAACTCCTCTGGTTCTGAGAAAATAGAGAGAAGTGAAGAAACATGTTTTCTGGGCATCAAAACCATTGGAAACAATCCTCAAATTGGGCCGCTAGATTGGGCTATCAAATTTTAGTGATTAGTTGAGAAATCAAAAAGGAACTGAGAGGGGAGGGAGTTGAGGGATTATTGGGCATTGAAATGCCTCCCTTGTGTTGTGTATGATAGTTGTTGAATCTCTTTGTGGCAAGAGCAGACCCCCTTGCTCAATGGATTGAAGACTTGGCTTGCTAGGTTCCTGTAGATGAAGGAGAGTGGAATTCATCCTTTCTCTCTTACTAAGTGAAAATAATTTCCCTCATGGCATCATACTTTGGCTAGAGGGTGGCCAGTTATAGAGATAATAGGTGCAATTGTGCCTAAGGTTGGGTGGAAAGTGACACACCCTTCAATAGTTGCCGACACTTTCTATATTTTAGATAAGTATATATTTTCTTGATCTCTACAAATGTTAAGTTCAAATATGTTGTAGAGTGTGTTTCAAAGCAATGTAAATTCATTTTTTTGCTAAAGATAGCTTGAGAAATTTCTGTATAATTATGAGAATGTTACAGCTAAAGTTTGTTTTGGTTGATAACCTCACTTATTGACTGCCCGTGTTTTAAAAAGAATTGTTGTGAGTGAATGTTGTGGCTTAGAATAAGGATATATTGTTGATTGAGTAATTACCATCTATTTTGTGTGTTAGTGGTGAAGATTGAATAGTTAGAGTCTCCATAGAACATTTGAAAGGGAAAAGGTTTTATTTATGCATAAGAATGTTTTACCTTGAGCTCTTGAAGCCTTGATACTATAACTTGAGAAGATATCGTATCTTTGTTTTCCCTTAGGAGAATAGGCCAATTGTTGAAAGGAGGAAAACAAATTAAAATAGATATTTACAAAAGAATAGGAAAAAAATATGCAATTTCCTAATTGAATTAAAATACAAAAGATCATAAATTTTATTTGGGTATTTATAAACATTTATATTAAGTTGTGTTTTGAAGAATATGGAAAATTTGGCATTCTCATATGTTGTAGCTATGTACTGTGTTACATTCCGAATGATTTAGGAAAGAATCCTTTGATTTGTGGTGGGCTGTAAATTTTGGTAGAAATATAGAATTTACTATGAGGTATTTCTTGTCTTAAGACAAAACTTCCTTAAATTATGATGAGACATTAATTTTAGAATGGAGAAACACCTGAATAATGTAATTTTTATTTAAACTCCATCACTATGGAGGAACACCTGAATAATGTATATTTTAATTAAATTCTATAATTATGGAGAAACTCCTGAATAATGTATTTTAATTGTATCATTTTTAAATGCCTAGAAATTATAATTATTTTTCCTCTCTCTTAGATATATCATAAATAGTATATCATACTCCAGGGGTGTTGGGAACCATATTATTAATATGAGGAGGTGATCCTACTACGACATATGTCGGGCCGAGATTATAACATAAAACTTTTAATTAAAATATTATTATCATTTTCCACTAGAGAACCTGGTACCGAGAAAAGGTAAGGAAAGAGGTGCACACTTTACATAATAGTTTGGGGTCGATATGAATGACATATCACCTTTTCAAGACAACAATATTATATGAAATTATCACAGGGATGTCGGGCACCGAGAGTTTGAGTTGTGAAGGTACGTGTAATAAATAATTACCCATGGGGTGATAGGGTCGACCCTTTTTCCTTTTCTTAAAAATATATAATATATATATGAGCACGTGAGGTCTCCACTGGGATGTCGAGCACCAGGGTATGTGTAAAATGGTATGTATGGACGGTTATATGACCCGAGGGGAAGTATGTATATTAATATATAATTATATTGTGTATTTGTATAATAATGTAATTCAAAGCCTCCCCGGATTATCGCATACCAAGAGATAGAGAGGTGAGAGCATGTGATATAAAAAGTATGCCCATGGACCTGGGTGTTTTATGTTGTCATTAGTTATATTATAATATGATAAGTTTAATATGTCAAGGCACGCAAATGAATTAAACAACATTAAACTATTTTGGGATGTTGGATTCCCAAGGTAAATGGGAAAGTAAATCATCGGTGTTACTGGGTTGGTAAATTAAACTGAGTCAAAATAAATTAATGCCTGGTATTTTAAATTAAATAAGGTTTAAATGAAATTAATGAGGATTAGATAAATAAGATATTAAAGAGTGGGATTTTAATGTAATATAGAATAATTAATTTAATATGATTATAAGGAATGGATCGGTATCAACACTTGGTTAGGTGAGTCTTTGTACTTTTTGATGATGTCAGTGTGACATGAAGGCCATGTGTCAACTAATATGGTAGAGAGGTGACGTTTATTACCAAAGTGACAGATACACGGTGGAAAAAGTGGTAGAGGTGGCAGGGGAGTGGACACCAAGTGGCAAGTGAGTTGTCAACACAGTGGAGCGCATCTATCGATTTGGCGGAGCCACGAGTTCAGGACACATGTCATGATCGTGTTCATTGTAGGAGGGACCTTTTTGGTTATGCTAACCACGAGCCTGGAGGGATTGTAATCCCCCTATGTGTGACATGTCAACCAGGACAAAACCCTGGTTAGGTTTCCCGTCCCCTCTACCCCTCACTAAACTTAGGACATGTGGGTGGGCGTGATGGAATAAGGGTTGTCGATCCAAATCATGATTGATCTCAGTCATTGACCTCAATCCTTTGACTCTCTAAAGGATTGGGAATGATGGACTAATGCGATACAGTTTAGTGCCATGTTAAAATCCATGTTGCGCTTGAAGGTGATGGGTAGGACATGTCAATACCTCATCATATTGGTATAGTGGCATGAATTCCCCATGTGTTCCATGTGGTAGTATGGAAAATTTGATCGAATATGACATAAAACTTTGGAAGACCATAATTTTGTTCCAGAGCTCATATTTTAGCACAATTATAGTTGTTGGAAAGATTTTGACAAGAAAAAGATAATGATTCCATCAAGAAGAGACTTAGAGACGGTTAAGAAAAAGAAAAATTTTAATACCTCATCCCTTTAAAGGGTACTTAGGGGGTTGAGTGTCTTATAAAGTGGTATTAGAGTAGTTTACAACACTTGGCCTTCTTGGGCTCATGCAAGAGTCGAATAAATTTTCTTGAAAAAATAATTTTAAGGGGAAGGGCACCTTACCCTACCCTATCCATAAAAGCTTACTAAAAAATTTACTATTGAAAGAAGGGCTTAGGACATTCTTTTCTCATTACATATTTAAAATTGAATTGTATGCCATTGTTATGTGCTAAAATATGAATTTTATTTCACCTTACAAAATTACATTTGTTTTTCATAAATTAGTGTATAATAAATAATAGAAAATGTTGTTATCGGCACTTAACCAGTCAATGGAAAGAAAGGAAAAATACAACATAACTAATGGTGACACATCATGATATGGGAGAGATCTCCCATAACAGAGAAGATGAGTCTAATGAAAGGAGAGTGGTGGAAACCTGTCCGAATTTGGATGAAATTGTAAGAAGCCACATGGAAGAATTAGAAATCTTTAAAGAAAATAATGAACAAGAAAATCAAACTGAAATAAATGAAGTTTTGTTGCAAATCTTGTCAGATATATAGAGGCAGCTGCAGCATGGGCCAACATATACTAATATGGATAGACATCAATCCAAGGAAACCCATAGTCCAACTAAGATACAAAAGCATGGCCCTGAAAGTAGCAACACAAGAAGAATCACCTCAAAGAAGGCCCAACATGGAGCCAAGGGACATGTTAACATCAAGTATTCATATAGAGAATACTCTAATGAGGGAGCTGAAAAATCCAAGAAATTGTCTAGAAGTGAGACTAGTTCACATTCTCAAAGGAGGAGGAGGAGGAGGAAGCATTGCAAGAGCCATGACCATGAAGATTTTAATAAATCCAAGCCATCCACTTTTGATGGGGAGATTAAAAAGGGGGAAGAAGCATAATATTGGATACTTGTCCTAAAGAAGTACCTCATAGTCCATGACTATTTTGAAAATTGGAAGGCTTGAATAGCCATTTTCAACTTGAATGGAAAGGCCTCCATCTGGTGGTAGGACCTTATAAATGTAAAGGGAATCTATGAGAAAGATTTTTCGTGGAGGAAATTTGAGAAATACTTCAAGAAGAAGTACCTGTTTGAAAGGTACTATGATGAAATACTAAGGAGTTCTATGAAATCAAGCTAGGAAAACTCACAATACATGAATATGTCAACCAATTTCTTGAGATAATAAGGTATGTTCCCTATATAAAGGATGAAAAGGTGAAGGTGCATTGATTCCTTAGTGGGTTGCCTCAATACTTCCAAGACAAGATTGAGTTTGATGAACCTAAGACCCTAGGGCATACTATTCAAAAGAAAAGGTACTGCTATGATAAATTCAAGCACAAGGAAGAATATCATAATGAATAGAACAAGAAAGGTAAATTGGGATTCAAGAAGAAGGGGTTTAAACCCTCAAAGTTCAATAATCGTGGGAAAAGATCTAAGATAATCCTTCCCACTAAGAACATGTATCAATAGAATTTTCCATTTCAGAGTGGAAATAATCCCTTTGTATCAGCCATAGGAAAGGCTAATAATAAAAAGAGAGAACCATTGAAATGTTGGAAATGTGGAGAAGAAATTTTGATAAGGGACTGCCCACATAAGCAGTAGGACAATAGGAGGGTCTAAAGCATCTAAGAGGATACCACAGTTAATGATGTGGTCAGGAACATTCCACAAATTTATGAAACCTTGGTTATCCAAGGGGATATCAGTGTCCACCCACCTATTCCAAGTGGCTCAAAACAATTTTCTGGCAACTTACTATTTTTAGTAGATTTTCGGTTCCTAAACTTTTAGGGCCATTTTGAAGGACTAAATGAAGTTTTATCAGAATAAATCACCTCAATGATAACCAAAGGATTTTATTTTTTTCCCCAAAATGAATCTCCTCGATGATACCTTTCCAGTGAGCTATCATGTGGCCGAAACAAAGATCATATGCCAAAGTTACGCCCCAAGGAAGTTGATACACCAAACTAGGTCCACAAAACTATTGGCTTTTCATCTTTCGGGCTTAGGGTTTTGGATTTTATTTATGATAAAAAAATTCTTTGGAGGCTCATTTTAATAATCATGTTCTTTTGAATGTGATTAGCTATCACATCTCTTCTTAGAGATAAGTTTCCACCATTCTAGTGAGTCTTTGACTCTGATTTCTACAGTTTTGTACATTTCCCTCATTAATAGAAATTGTGTATTATTGTATCTCTGTGTTTATGGTTTTATCTCTGATAAATATCCGTTATATTATTGGATATTTAATATGTCTCTATAAATTTCTTTATTATATTTCCTCTCTCATTTTGTGTTGAAAATAATCTGGATCAATGATATCAGAGCACGATGCTCTTGATCATTTTCTTCAGTGTATGTCCTTGATGAGGTTCGAGTATAACAAGTTGGGTATTGATCCTATATTTCTTGAGGACAATTTCTCTAGCATGACCAAGAAACCTTCCATGGCGAAATAAAATAAAAATGGCAAAGAAGACGATTCTATAAATATGTTGCTTGAGAAACCTCTCATGTGACAAAGGGACAAAATGATGGATATTTTTTCCCACATCCTTCAATGCCTTCTGATAACAACTGAAGCGTATTCATCAAGAGGCCACTTTGGAGGCACCTCTCCTTTCAAGGTACAAGTTAATTTTGATATTCCTATATTTTAAGGACATATAGATGCAAATGCCTTAGAAAAATGGTTAAATCTTCTAGAAGGTTATTTCTTTGTTCACAATTTCTCCGATAGGGAAAAGATAACCTTCAGACTCCTTAAGGATATCCCCATGTCAAACATTGGTGGGAAAATTACTGGGAGAAAAGTTCCATGGAGGATTCTGGAATATATGGGGTCGAACCCACTTGGGATTTTTTTGTGGATACGATCAAGGAACAATATTACCCTATTGGTAACTATGATGACTAGTACATGAGATGGACCACGTTGCATCAAGAGAGGGGCCAAGAAGTGTTGGAGTTCATGAATACCTTCTATACTTTGTGTACCAAGATGGGTATCAAATATTCTAAGCGAAATGGGTATCAAACAATTGGGATTATCAACAACACCACACCAGCAGCCATACAACATCGAGTGGCTTTGCCAAGGAAGAGATCTTTGTGTCATCCAGCAATGTCGATTTTCATACAGCATCCAACTCTTCAAGGATGAGGTATTATGTGATGTTTCCCCGCTAGATATCTATGATGTTCTCTTGGGCCATCCATATCTATGGAAGCACCATGTTATCTATGAGTCTTGACAACGTAGTTTCACTGTTACTTTGGGGGGTCATCTCTACAAGATACCAGAGGTGGTTCCAACTACTTTCCCACCTAAACAATTCCACAAGGTAGTATCTCATACTATGAAATTCATCTTCTTCACAATTTGTTCAAAAGGTGAACATAAGGACATTTCAACCACTATAGCCTCAACCCAAGCACCTTCTATCCAACATAAGCAGGTTGAAAATATTGCAGCAAAGTGAAAAGATTTATTTTACACACGTCATATCATGTATCCCAGTTGTTTGAAGTGACTCAATCTCACCAACAACAGGTTCATCACAACCTTCAACAAGCTAAGAAATGCAACTTCTCCAGCAAGGCAAGCAACTCATCAAGATGCATATTAAGCAAATGATTTTCCCTCTCCCCGGGGAACTCAACGCAATGGAGACCATTTATTCCTAAGGAGGGAGAATTGATCCAAGGGGGTTTCGGTGGTGACCCATCTATTCCAACTGGATCAAAATAGTTTTCTTGCAAATTACTATTTTTAGGAGTTTTTCATTCCTAAACTTCTAGGGCCTTTTTGAAGGCCTAAATGAAGTTTTTTCGGGATTGACCACCTAAATGATGGTTAAAGGCTCTGATTGAGCTCCCAAAATGAATCTCCTCGATGACACCTTTCCAACTAGATATCATGCACCCAAAACAAAGATCGTATTCCAAGGTTATGCCCCAGGGAAGTTGATACACCAAACTACCCAAAACGGGGTCCAAAAAACTGTTGGATTTTCATCTTTCGAGGTTAGGGTTTTGTATTTTCTTTATGATAAAAAAATCCTTTGGAGCCTCATTGTAAGAATCATCTTCTCGCGAATTTGAGTAGCTATCACATCTCTTTTCCGAGATAAGTTGCCACCATTCTAGTGAGTATTTCACTATGTATTTCTACAGTTTTGTACATTTTGTTCATTAATAGAAATTGTGTATTATTGTATCTCTATGTTTATGGTTTTATCTCTGATAAATCTCTATTATATTATTGGATATCTGATATATCCCTGTACATTTATTTATTATATCCCCTCTCTCATTTCATGCCGAAAATAATCTACATCACTTGGATAATAGACAAACAGACCACCAAGCTTCAGTGGCAAATATGGAAAGTATGATTTCCAATCATCTTTTTTCCATTTTAATTGACCCTGGTTCTAATTTGAGTTATGTTTCCCCTCAAATTTTTGAGAAATGAAAAATTCAAAAAGTAAAAAATGTTAAATCATGGCTGGTAGAGCTAGTCACTCAAACAAAAAGAAAAGTAACAAAGGCCATACCAGCATGTCAATTCATTATGAATGGGATGTCCACCCAAGCATCCCTACAGATACTTCCTTTAGGATCTTATGACATGTTGATTGGAATGGACTGGTTGGCTTCCCATAAATCCAAGTTGGAATGCTATAATAAAACATTATAGTGTAAACATGGGGAAGGGAAGAAAATGACCCTACAAGGAATTCAAAATCATGTCTCAATGAGACAAATATAAACCCTTCAAGTGAATAAGTATTATTGAAAAGTATGTTCTTTCTAAGCAATACAAGTACTGAACTCTATTGAGGAATGTAAATCGATCCTAGAGGACCATCCTATATTAAGAGAGTATAAATATGTGTTTCTGGAAGAGATACCAAGTCTACCTCCAAAAAGAGAAATTGATTTCTTCATAGAACTTATACCTAGAGTGGTGCCATTGTCTCGATCACCTTTTAGAATGAGTACGTGTAACACACCCACTATCGTAATTTAAAATTTTTTTGGGGTTAATCTCCCACAAATGAGAAATCTTCGCCCACCCGTATTAGAAAAATACCAATCCCTGACTCTGTACCAGGATTCGGGGTCCCTCCTATCGAGGTTTTGACGCCCACGATATCTTGACAACTACCAACACCGATCTCCGACCTCCTAGGATCCTTTGCCACGTGTCTCTGCTATTTGAACGGCTCGGGTCTTATCGGGAAAACGCGGATCGCGATTTCCTATCGCACAATTTCCTTACCGTCGAAAACTCCGAGAAGTGAAACGCCGCCGACGCCCGATCCTTTGCCACCTGTCCTAGCAGACGAACGGCCCGGATCCTTTCGGGAAATCGCATATCGCGGTTTCGTTATGTAGGAGTCTTTTGTTCCGGAAACCCCGTTTTC
>JZKD02S0277654.1:207142-259483 GCA_000966675.3 Picea glauca | reverse complement strand
TTCTTATACAGGAAATAGTTACAATTTCACAATTCTATGAACATGTGTGACAGCATACAATTTCGATGTGCAACATAAGCAAAATACTTATCAGAAGTAATTATAGCAATGGAAGTGACTGCTGAGAGGGGTGCTCGTTTCCACCCAACCGTAGGCATAGCGAATCCTACTGGATTTACCACTAGCCACCCCCGAGCTGAGACCACGATGTTCTGAGACTCGCGTCTTCCTGTCTTCCAGTGTCCAGGAGCGAAGGTTGCAATCCCCCTCCTTCGATCACTCACTCGGCGTAGAAAAATCGCCCCAGTTCCCCTCGCGTCTGCCTCCTTTCAATCGTTTCATCCGCACGCCATATCCTCTCGCGAGGTCGCGTGTGGCACGATTCCCCTCGCGTCTGATCGGGCGTGACGGCTCCATGAATGGGCGGTTCACCATCCCATCCACCATTAAGCCGTCCACCCACCAACTTGCGAGGCATTAGCTTTGGAGCCAGCGAGCCGCTTTTGGTTCTCCGGGCCAGTGGAGTCCAAATACGGTGTTTTTTTTTTTAATTCTCAGCGGAAGTTAACGCCCCTTTTTCAAGGTGCCCTCCACCACCATCGTGGTCTCTTTTCCGCACATCCCCTCTCAGCAGTCCTGCAATATAATTTCAAAATGTTATTTACATTCATCGACCTTCTTCATAAGGTCCACTCACATCATTCACACTGATGAGTTTTTCCATAGTTCTCGGCTAGTTCAGTTATATTTACAACCTGGGGGAAACAGGGTGTTACAGTACGCCAGAGCTAAATGAGCTCAAATTATATATGAAGGAGATTTTGGAAAAATGTTACGTTCAGACTAGTGTGTCTCTTTGGAAAGCACCATCCTTGTTTGTGAAGAAGAAGGATGACACAATAAGGTTGTGCATAGACTACAAACAACTCAAGAATATGAAAATTAAGAATAAGTATCTGGATCCCTTGCTAAGAAATGATGACTTATTTGATTAGTTAATGGGTGCTACAATTTTTTCCAAGATTGAATTGAGTTTTGGATACCATCAAGTCCAGATTTGATGCAGGAGCATCTCTCCATGTCAGATAGCCAATCAGCCATCCCACGTCAGCGCATGCATTCAATGGGAAAAGGCACAGCCTCATTTCAAATTTGAAATTTCAATGTAATTAATGTTGTAGGCTGTTGAGCCATGGATCTGTGCCTTTGTGCAGGCATTATAGTAGGGAGCCTTGAATGTTTGTAAGGCTGAGATCTAGATCCGATTCTAGACTAGATATCCCATTCAATGTAATTGAATAGGGTAGGTAGATTGGAGGGAAGAGCTCAAAGAGCCCCCTCATGTAAAAGATCAAGAGATCTTCTTTGTATTATGAGAGAGAAGAGAGAAGAGAGAAAAAGAGAGTGGAGAAGGAGCCAAGACTTTGTTACAGTCTACGCTAAGAACACATTTGTAAAGCGACATTTTTATTAATACAAACAGAGGAAGTTTTTCCTGGAAGTATTTTTGTGTTGAATGAATTTCTATGTGTGCTCAATGTATGTTGTAGATGTATGTTAGGAATGCATTTTCAAGGGTTGTTTGATTTCATGGTTAGAGGTCTTTAAGGCTTCACACCAGGAGGGTGTGACAGAATGCTATGGGTTCTGATAGCCTTGTACAGAGGGTACATTTCCGAATTCTGCGAATTCAGACAAAGGCGTGCTAGGAGGGCACAGTAGCTGAAATCATCAACTCAGAGGAAGACCTCAAGGTTGTTGAACACCTTGGAGGCAGGGTTGTGTATGAGAAACACAGTTGTGGATAGAATCTCTGAGGATTTATTTAAGTCTCTTCCAGGAGGGCATTGAGCACAGGCATAGAGTGCACAGAAGAACTCTATTGTGAGTTCAAGGAGAACCAGAATCACTAAGGATTCTGTAATAACTCTGCCAAGTGGGCATTGAGTAGATGTGCAAATAGGCACAGGAGAAAAGAACTCTTTGAGTTATATAAATTGAAGAAGAATCCAGAGAAGGATCTTTGCATGGTTGTTGAACACCTTGAATACTCAGCAATAGGTTGCTTGAGTAGAGGATGGCCAGGAGGGCATCATAAATTCTCCATCTGAAGGAGAAGGAAAAAAGGACCGAGTTCCTTAGAAATCTGAGTAATAGGAAAGCTCAGAAGAGACAACACTTTGGGTGCAAGGACTCTGCAGAAGCACAGGAGTCAAAGAATCCTTTGACGATTCGAGAAGAGAAGCTTAGGAGGGATAGCATTTTCATATACATGGGTGAGACTCAAGGATCATAGAGCTCGCAGAGGGAGAAACAAAGGTTGAGGCCTTTGGGCACTTGAAAAATTATTCCAAGTCTGAGAAGAAAGTGCATGCTTAGGAGGAGCACAGCTGCCATCGAATCTGCTGAAAGGATCTGGACCGTTGAAAGTTTCGACGTCCAGGGATCAGTAGGAGAGCGCACAGGAGAAGAGGATAGCATGAGCCATTAGATCTCACTCAGACAGCCGATAGTCATCGGATTTGTCAGAAGAAGTGTGGACTTTAACCCTTGTGAGAAGAGGGGAGAAGTCCCGAAGGAGTGAGCACATCGGGATTTCAGGATTTCGGCATTCATGATTTCGGAAGTCCTGATGACAAGAGATCAGGACACTTCACAGGGAAAGTCCCAAAATAGATCTGAGCCGTCCATTCAGGAGGAGGACACATGTCACGAGATCGCCCACTTCGGGATTTCAGAGGTCTCGAGGACAAGAAGTCACGACACTCCATGGTGGAAGTCCCAAAATAGATCGTAGCTATCCGATTAGGGAGGATGCATGTCATGAGATGGCCCACATTGGGGATTCGGACACTGGGACTCACACAGGTGAGAATTTCGACTTCGCACCTGGTGAAGTCCCGAAACGATTTGGACCATCCATCCGTGGAGGACATGTGGCGGATATTGAGGGTCCATCAGGATTTCAAACATCAAATATTCGGGAGTCCCGTTGACAAGATGTCGGGCTCTCTCATTGATAGATCCCAAAAGGATCTGAGCCATTGGATCAAGAGGGGCTTAGAGCTGTTGATCTTCTCAGAATAGGGGAACCCAAGATTCAGGATTTCGGCATTTCGAAATTCGGGAATTCGGGAGTCCCATTGATAAGAGGTCGGGATCTTGTATGGATAAGTCTCGAAGGACATAGGACTGTAGTTATATGGGAAATGGTCACATGAACCAAGGCATAGCCCAGGGGGCTAACCGTTGATTGAAGCCTTATTGGCATTTCAACATTTTAGTGTTCGGGAGTTCGAGAAGACAAAGGTTCTCGACATCAGAACTCTGTGAGTCCCGAAACCTAAAATTCATGGTCGTGCACAGAAGACCATGAGCAGGGAAGAAGGACCTATGGATCGGGAATCTAAGATTCCAACATGGAATCAAAAGAGCCGTTTCGGCTCAAGGGGAAGTGATTGAACGATCCTGAGAGCACTCTGATACACTCATGAGGGGTCTACGCCAGTTTTGGTATCAGAGCTTGTTTTTGTTTGTATATCTCAGACAGAATAAGCAGGAGGAGAAAGAGCACTCTGATACACATAAGTTTTGGTATCAGAGTTTGTTTCTGTTTGTATATCTCAGATAGAAGAAGCAGGAGAAGAAAGAGCACTTTGATACACCTAGTTTTGGTATCAGAGCGGGATTTCATCTGTATATTTCAGGTGAAGAGAGGAGAAGAAAGCAGAGTGTTGAAGACTCTGTAGATGACTATTGCAGAGTAACAGCAACAAGTTTTTCCAGGAGGGCAGATGAACAACAAGATGGCTATTGAAGGCCATAGATATGTTGGAAGGAAAGACCCAGAGATGATGAGAAAATCAGAAAAAAATGAAGAGCTCACTGATATAAGGGTGGAGATATAAAAGATTGCATTGTGGATGCAACAGAACGCCAAGTCGAGATGGGTATATGAATGTCGCATGAGGAAGGCGAAAGAAAAATGGCCAGTCAAGGAGTTGATGGCTATAAGACAACATAGGTTGTTAAGAGGATGGTTGAGGCATGCTGAAAACCTTGATGAACCTGAGGAGATGGTTCAAGTATGTGAACCAGAGACTGAGAGAAACCTCGATAGTGAGGATGAATTGGGATCAGTTGAAGATATCAAGGACTGTCAAGAAGACAGTCAGGAAATTCCTAATTGCCAGGAGGGAAAAGAGTTGAGATTATTGCAGGATCTCACAGACTGTCATGAGGACAGCCAGGGAATTTCACATTGTCAGGAGGGCAATGAGATGAGGTCACTGCAGGATCTCATGGACTGTCAGGAGGGCAGTATGAAAATCCCAAATTACCAGGTGGGAATGGGAACAGAAATGGGACCATTTGAAGGTCTCATGAACTCAGAGGTGAGTTCGAATCATCCTGAGGAGATGATAGAGCAAATGATCTCAGAGGTGGATTTGGATCAGCCAGAGCAGCTGACAGAGAAGGAAGATCGGATAAATATTATAATGATTAGGGGAATTGAGATATTCCTACCACTTAGCCCAGAGGAGGGAGAGGTCTGTGTTGCAGATGAAGCAGCAATAGTAGGATAAAGACATCCAGTTGTGACTTTCAGGGAAGAAGAATTAGAGAAGACATTAGAAGCTGCCCAAGAAGGGGAAGAAGATGAACATTCTGAGGAGTGGCTCAATATTTTCAGCCAGAAAGCTGAAAATACTATAGCATTGGAGCTTGCAGAAGTTGAAGAAGAAGAGGCAGACAACATGATTTTTGCTGATTTGTGTGAACAGGTTGAAGCCTTGGAGAGAAGGGTGATAGTGCAGGGCATGCACATCCAACAAGTGAGGTTGGAAGCATATGAAGGAGATGACATGGGATATCATGATCATCTACCCATTTGCAGAAAGAAAATGCAGTTGAGGAGACTGCATGAACAGAACCATCCACTGGAGCAACTAGACGAAGTGATCAAGGAGATCAGGGAGCTGATGTTAGGGTTAGCAGAGACTACCAGCAAGGAGATGCTGGGCAGAAAGGCAGTAGCAGTGAAGCAACAGAGATATGGGGCAAGGAGGCTCCAGAAGATTGATTGGGATCTAGGAGGATTTCAACAACTGATATGGGAAGCTCATGAGCAGGAGCTCATGAATTTTGCAGCTGAGGATTATGATGTAGGAGCATCTCTCTACGTCATCCATCCATCCATCTAGCCCATGTTAGCGCACACATTCAATGGGAAGAGGCGTAGCCTCATTTCAAATTTCAAATTTGAATGTAATTAATGTTGTAGGCTTTTGAGCCATGGAGTTGTACCTTTGCGTAGGGATTAGAGTAGGGAGCCTTGAATGTTTGTAAGGCTGAGATCTAGATCCGATTCTAGACTAGACAACCCATTCAATGTAATTGAATAGGGTAGGTAGATTGGAGGGAAGAGCTCAAAGAGCCCCCTCATGTAAAAGATCAAGAGATCTTATTTGTATTATGGGAGAGAAGAGAGAAGAGAGAAAAAGAGAGTGGAGAAGGAGCCGAGACTTTGTTATATTCCACGCTCAGAACACCTTTGTAAAGAGACATTTTTATTAATACAAACAGAAGCAGTTTTTCCTGCAAGTATTTCTGTGTTGAATGACTGTCTATGTGTGTTCAATGTATGTTGTAGATGTATGTGGGTTGTTTGATTTCAGGGTAAGAGGTCTTTGAGGCTTCACATCAAGAGGGTGTGACAGAACGCTACGGGTTCTGATAGCCGTGTATAGAGGGTGCATTTCTGAATTCTGCGGATTCAGACAAAGGTGTGCCAGAAGGGCACAGTAGATGAAATCATCAGCTCAGAGGAAGTGCTCAATGTTGTTGAACACCTTGGAGGCAGGGCTGTGTAAGAGAAACAAAGTTGTAGATAGAATCTTTGAGGAGTTCTGTAAGGATCTACTAGGAGGGCATTGAGCACAGGTAGAGAGTGAACAGAAGAAATTTGTTGTGAATTCAAGGAGAACCAAAATCACTAAGGATTCTGCAAGAACTCTGCCAAGTGGGTATTCAGTAGATGTGCAGATAGGCACAGGAGAAAAGAACTGTTTGAGTTCTGTAAATTGAAGAAGAATCCAGAGAAGGATCTTTGCAGGGTTGTTGAACACCCTGAATACTCAGCAATAGGTTGCTTGAGCAGAGGATAACCAGGAGGGCATAAAAAATTCTCCATCTGAAGGAGAAGAAAAAAAGGACCGAGTTCCTTAGAACTCTGAGTAATAGGAAATCTCAGAAGAGACAACACTTTGGGTGCAAAGACTCTGCAGAAGCGCAGGAGTCAAAGAATCCTTTGAGGATTTGAGAAGAGAAGCTCAAGAGGGAGAATGTTTTCATATACGCGGGTGAGACTCAAGGATCATAGAGCTCACAGAGGGAGAAACAAAGGTTGAGGCCTTTGGGAACTTGAAAAATTCTTCCAAGTCCGAGAAGAAAGCGCATGCTCAGGAGGAGCACAACTGTCGTCAGATCTGCCGAAAGGATCTGGACCGTTGAAAGTTTATAAGTCCAGGGAGTAGCAGGAGAGCGCACAGGAGAAGAGGCGATCGTGAGCCATCATATCTCACTCAGACAACTGATAGATGTCGGATCTGTCAGAAGAAGCGTGGAGTTTAACCCTTGTGAGCAGAGGGGAGAAGTCTCGAAGGAGTGAGCACATCGTGATTTCAGGATTTCAGCATTCGGGATTTCATATGTTCTGATGACAAGAGATCGGGACACTTCACAGTGAAAGTCTCGAAATAGATCCGATTCATCCATCTGGGAGGAGGACACGTGTCGTGAGATCACCGACATCGGGATTTCAGACTTCGGTATTTCATAGGTCTCGAGGACAAGAAGTCGAGACACTCCATGGTGGAAGTCCCGAAATAGATCGCAGTCTTCTGATTAGGGAGGACGTGTGTCGCGAGATCACCCACATCGGGGATTCAGACACCGGGACTCATAGAGGTGAGCATTTCGACTTCATAACTGGTGAAGTCTCGAAATGATCTAGACCGTCTATCTGTGGAGGACACGTGGCGGAGATCGAGGGTCCATTAGGATTTTGGACATCGGGAATTTGGGAGTCCCGTTGACAAGAGGTTGGGCTCTCGCATTGATAGATCCCGAAAGGATATGAGCCGTTGGATCAAGAGGGGCTTAGAACCATTGATCTGCTCAGAAGAGGGGAACGTAAGATTCAGGATTTCAGCATTTCAACATTTGGGAATTCGGGAGTCTCGTTGACAAGAGGTTGAACTCTCATATGGATAAGTCCCGAAGGACATAGGACTGTAGTCGTATGGGAAATGGTCACATGGACCAAGGCATAGCCCAGGGGGCTAACCGTTTATTGAAGACTTATCGACATTTAGGCATTTCGGTGTTCGGGAGTTCGAGGAGATAGAGGTTCTCGACATCAGAACTCTGTGAGTCCCGAAACCCAAAATTCATGGTCGTGTACAGAAGATCGTGAGTAGGGAAGAAGGACCTGTGGATTGGGAATTTGAGATTCTAGCAGGGAATCAAAAGAGTCGCTTCGTCTCAAGGGGAAGCGATTGAACGATCCTGAGAATAGACTTCGGCCTGAGGGTTAGGAGGGGTCTGCACCAAGATTAAGGATGAATACATCCACAAAATAACCTTTAGGACGAGATACAGACACTATACATTTGTGGTGGTGCCATTTTGGTTTACCAAAGCACCAGCCACCTTCATGTGCTTGATGAATAATGTTCTGAACAAGTTCCTAGATAGATTTGTGTTGGTATTCATCGATGACATATTTATCTATTCTAAAAATAAGAGGATGAAGAGCACCTCAAGTTAGTGCTCCAAGTGCTAAGAAAACACAAACTCTATGCAAAGTTTAGTAAGTGTGATTTCTTCCAAAAATAGGTCCATTACTTAGGCCATGTCATCTCTAATGAAGGAGTGGTAGTTGAATCTAAAAAAATCAAGGCGATTATGGATTGTCCTACACCAAAATATGTAGCTGGCGTCAGATCCTTTATGGTCCTAGCGAGATATTACAAAAGGTTCATAAAGTGGTTTTCCAAGATTGGTCATCCAATCACCTCCCTTCAAAAAAAGGGACTTAAATTTTGTTTGGACAACAATGTGTGAGGAGATTTTTTAGTAGTTGAAACATACTTTAACCAATGCACCTGTGATGAAAATTGTAGACCCAAGCAAGGATTTCCTTGAATGTATAGATGCATGCAAGGAAGGAATCGAAGGATTTCTTATGCAAGTAGGGCATGTGATTTGTTACGAATCCATAAAATTAAATGAGCATAAAGAAAATTATGTAACACATAACTTGGAATTGGCTGCCATAGTGCACTCTTTGAAAATGTGGAGGCGTTACTTCCTAGGAAGGACATTTGTACTCATGAAATACCATAGTGGACTCAGATATTTGTTTGACAAACCCAAACTAAATGCTAGACAACCTAGGTGGACGGTCCTTCTTAGTGAATTTGATTTTGAAATCAAACACGTTAAGGGAAAAGAGAATAGGGTTATTGAGTCCATCAGTAGAAGCATACAAGTGATTCACATGGAAGCTATAAGCACCTGTGAATCAGACATCAAAGAAAGGGTTAAAAGCGCACAAGAAGCATTTCATCATGGAAGAAAATCTATGTAAACAGAAACAAGACTCCTAGAGAGTTCAAAGTAGGGGATCATGTGTATCTCTGAATTAGACCTAGAAGATGTTCCTTGAGAATGGAAATGTGTTCCAAGTTGGCACATCGATTTTTTGGACCTTTTAAAATTTTAGACAGAGTGGGACTTGTAGCATATAGATTAGCTTTGCCTCCCACAGTGAAAGCGCATAATGTTTTCCATGTTTCATTATTGATGAAATGCACATACATGATTCTATTTATATAATTTATTGGTATATGATCTAGGTGGAACTAGAGGGATAATTCCTTCTATAACCACAATGTATACTAGACAGGAAAGAGATGCCACTCAATAACAAAGCCATTTCACGGGTCAAGGTGTAGCGGAAACACTTTGGCAGGGATGATTTTAGGGGCTAAATTTCACTCATGGGCTAATTTTCCATGGTTTTTCCAAAAACGAGATTCGTTATTTTAAAAATGATTCACCCAAATTCTATAGGATAAAATTATTTTACCTTAAAAATCGCCAAAAAATTATAAAAACTATATAAAATACTTAGAAATTTGAATATTTTTAAAAAAATATCGCCAAACATTTATAGTTGACATATGAAGGATTAGTAATATTCACCAAGGTTTCTACATTTTAAAATAAATTTCCATCCTTAAAATCATCCCTACACTTTGGTCCAGATGAAGATACATGGGAAATGGAGGATGCCATGAAACAGACAATACCCATTTTTGTTCATTGATGTACATAGAGATCAAAACAACATATACAACACCGAGGGAAGTGTTCCTTTAAGAGGGAGGGAATTCCAATACCCCTGTTTCCCCCAGTTTGTAAATATAATTGTTATTGTTGCCACAAACTATTGATATACCTGTTATGTGTGAATTTTGAAATATTATCAACCTTTACTAAAAGATGTGATGTAAATATTTATGTTA
The DNA here is from genome assembly GCA_000966675.3 of Picea glauca. Classification (NCBI taxonomy): domain Eukaryota; kingdom Viridiplantae; phylum Streptophyta; class Pinopsida; order Pinales; family Pinaceae; genus Picea; species Picea glauca. The sequence continues at coordinate 249,890 of JZKD02S0277654.1, read as the reverse complement.
TTAATATAAAAGGGAAAATGCTGAATAATTGTTGAACGAGGTTTCCTATACATGTTAGGATGACATGAGAGGGAATGGTGAGGGGAACCATTACTGGTTGAGATAACCCCTGCCAGGAAGTACTCTGCTGAATTAAAAATGTTTAAACCCAAAACTATTCTCTATCCCAGAAAAATTTGTTTACTAGTCAAGTTAGTGGTTGATTGGTCCCCTTAAAAAAACAATGAGAGAATGGGTAGAGTTCCCATCTCAATTTTTCCGATCTGGCCCAAAAATTGGGGGATTTTACCCATAAAATCTTGTTGTATAAGGAAATAAAAAGAGGAAAATCATGGGAAGAGGAGAGAGGACACAAACAATTGGGTTTGGGAACAAAACTTGAGTAGAGAAGAGTGAGTGAAACTCTGTTGGTTATGAGAAAATAGAGAGAAGTGAAGAAATGTGTTTTTTGGGCACATGAACCATTGGAAACCATCTTCAAATCAGGATGATAAATGAGGTGATGAAATTTTAGTGATTGGTTGAGAAATCATGAAGTAATTGAGAGGGGAGGGTTTTGAGGGACCACTGGGTAGTGAAAGGCCTCCCTTGTGCTTTGTATGACAGTTGTTGTGTTAGGGTCCTAACCCACACATAGGTAGATCAATATATTCGGATTTAATAAAGGTCAATATTAATAAGGCCTTTCAATAATATAGAATAAGGCGGATGTAAAAAGACCTAATCGAAGCTTCCACTTCTAGAAGGATATTCCTCTAGATGATTCTCTTGATAGACATATTTAGTATAAATAAGGGTCGAGGGTATGAAAACCCTATCTTGAAAATTATTGTAACAGAGCATTGCTCGATTCTATGTTGCCCCCTCGAAGAGGCCCGTGAACATTGCTTTCTGAATCAAAGTGCTATTTATGTTGTTGTTATTATATCATTTATGTGTCATTGTGGAGATTATGCTGGTTATATTACTATTATTCTGCCATTTCTAGCATTTTATTTCAGTTCTGCATACTTTTTATATCTGGTATATTACAAGTGGTATCAGAGCACTTTCCTTGGCAGAAATTGTGGGAATTTTTTTTTCAAGGTAGAGACATATTCTGACATCTTTAAGCCATAGATATCTGTCATTACACGCATAAACCTGTGGTTGAGGGATTCATACACGCAGGAAATACAAGTGGTTCTTAAGTGCACATCTGTTGGCCACCCTTGTAACCCCTGTTGGTACTCCTTCGAGTGGTAGCGCATCAGACAACACCTATGTATGGATCAACCTAGATTTTCTGAAGCTCTCTTTAGATAAACTAATCGACCACCTGACTGCTATAGTTCCCCCGAGAACAACACTCGGGAAGATACTCTCTAGTACCTGTGTAGTCGGGTAGTACGGCTAAGGGTACGGTCTATCCTCCTTAGTTAGTGCCCTGAGATATTGGGCCGAGTACTAATGTTGGACCTCGCACGTATATCAGAGAGCTATAGCACAGGGAAAACCCTTTTCTGTAGAACCCTTGAATACCTAACCCTTGGGGGACAGAAACATAAACAAATTAAAACAGACAAGATCTATTACCACTCAATTGTGTTCGTGTTGCCAAGTAAATACACATTCATATCTTTTCCCTTATCACATTCATCCATATCATTTTTTGGCAAAATTTTTGACCTTGCCTGCCCCTTTTCAGTTCACCCATCCTCATGGCCCATACCCATAGCCAAGACCTGGAAGCTCACTTCAACACCTTGTAACCTGGTTTCCTCGAGACCCAAAAATAAGTGAAACAATCCAGTGCTATTGTTGCCTCCATTGATACATCCATCAATACAACCATAAATACAACCATGCAGTCCTCAATGGAGGAAGTCAAACAAGAACTAACCACCTACCTTGAATCTGTCTTTGCATCACTCTACACCAAACTGAAGATCCCTACAGATGACCCTTTCTCTGACGCACCTCCAAAGAATGAAGATGAACATTCCTCACATTCCCATACCTTTCAGCCCTATCACTTTCAATGTGACCTACGCCTTCTGTGGGTGGATGTGACCAAATTTGATGGCTCGGACCCCACTGGTTGGGTCACCCAAATGGAACATTATTTCTCTTTATACGACATTATAGATGACTTGGCCAAACTCCGATATGGTGTTCTCCATCTAGATCAAGAACGTTGGCAATGGTGGCAATGGAGAAAAACTTCTCATCAAGGGTATATTGCTTGGAACCAATTTGTGACTGAGATTTATGAACACTTTGACACTGACACCAACCATTTGGGTCGTTTGACAAAGTTGAAAAAATCAGGAACAGTAGAATACTTCATAGCTACCTTTGAGCGCCTATCTTTTCGAGCAGAGGGCATGACTGATGCTTTCTTTCAAGAGTGTTTTATCAGTAGCCTCAAGGATGATATTCGGGCCCATGTCCTCATGGCTCGACCTTCGAGTTGGGTGGAGGCTACTAAAAAATCTAAAGAAGCACAATAGGTTGTATCCTCTCAAAACCATAAACCCTCATTTATCCCTCACCCTAAACCCGTAAATCCCACTACTCCCTCCACCCCATTAAAGATCCAAAAATTGACCAGGGCTGAAATGGCTAAATGCCAACTCAAAGGCCTTTGTTATAATTGTGATGACAAATAATTCCCGGGCCACAAGTGTAAGGAACAAAATATTTTATGGCCATCTCTAACGATATTTCAGAAGAGGATGTTGAAACTCCCCTTGTGCCCGAGTCACCTGAAATCACTGACATAACCCCTCTCTCAGACCCTCCCGAAGTGGAACTGATCATTTCCCTCAATTCTCTCACTGGCTTCTCCGCCCCCCAAACCCTCAAGTTAATCAGTTACATCAAGCATCGGAAGGTCATCATTCTAGTTGATAGTGTAAGCACCCATAATTTTATTCATCGCTGCATTGCCCAAGAAACTCATTGTTACATCCATCTCATCAACAATTTCCAAATCATGATTGTCAATGGTGGTTCCATGAAATGTGGAGGGCACTGTGAAAATGTGTGTCTCCAAATTGGTGACTACCACCTAAAATCCCATATGTTTTCTATCAACATGGGCGATTGTGTTGGGTGCAGACTGCTTAAGGACTTTGGGTCCCATTCTCATGGATTTTAAGGCATTAACCATGCAATTCGACCAGGAAGGCCACCAATATAAATTCCAAGGAATCACTACTGGTTCACCTGAGGTCATTAGCTCCCATCGCATGGAAAAGCTGCTCAAAAAAGGTCATTCTAGTGTCATTGCCCAACTCCATGCCATACAAGAAACAGAGACACCCCTGATGTTGGAAGACCTCCAAGCCCTCCTTTCTAAACACCAAATGGTATTTTCCACTCCCCAAGGACTCCCTCTTTCCCCCGGTGTTCATGATCATTCCATTCCCCTTGTACCAGGAAGCCTTCCTCCCAATATTCGTCTGTATCGCCACCCCTTTTCACAAAAAAATGAAATTGAGAAAATGGTCCAGGAACTCCTTACTGTAGGAATTATCCACCCTAGTATGAGCCCTTACTCTTCTCCTATCATCATGGTCCTGAAGAAAGAAGGTTCTTGGAGAATGTGTCCTGACTTTCGTGCCCTCGACAAACTGACCATTTAAGAAAAATTTCCCATTCTTGTCATTGATGACCTCCTAGATGAATTGAGTGGCGCCCAATTCTTTACTAAACTTGATCTTTGCTCGGGCTATCACCAAATACATATGAAGGAGGTAGACATTCCCAGGACGGCCTTTCGAACTCATGAGGGCCACTATGAGTTTTTGGTCATGCCCTTTGGCTTGTGTAATGCCCCCTCCACCTTCCAAAGCCTCATGAATCATGACTTCTGCACCTTTCTCTGTCATTTTGCATTAGTTTTCTTTGATGATATCCTCATCTATAGAAAAACCTGGACAGACCATCTTACTCATGTGGATCGATTTCTCCATCTACTCTCTCAACACCAACTTTTCCTAAAACGGTCTAAATGTGCTTTTGGTGCCTCAGAAGTAGAATACTCGGGTCATCTAGTTGGCAAGGATGGTGTCAAGGTGGATCCGAAAAAGATTGGAGCTATGCAAGACTGGTCGCACCCAAAGACTCTCAAAATCTTGCATGGATTTCTGGTCTTAACAGGGTATTATCACAATTTTGTTAAGAATTATGGCAAGATTGCAGCACCTCTCACTACTCTCCTCAAAAAGAACTCTTTCGCATGGACTCCATCCGCTGCTCAAGCTTTTCAAACCTTCAAGACGACCATGTGCACCACTCTCGTTCTGGCCCTTCTTGATTTCAAAAAGACATTTGTGTTGGAATGTGATGCCTCAAGGAAAGGAATCAGTGTTGTCCTTATGCAAGAGGGTCGACCTTTGGCCTTCACCAGTAGGCAACTATCTGAAAGGAATCTGGGCAAACCCATCTATGAAAAGGAAATGTTGGCTATTCTGCATGTCGTTGATCTATGGCGCCCTTATCTCTTGGGGAAATGTTTCCAAATTAAGATAGACCATCAAAGCCTCAAGTACTTTCTGGAACAATGCATTTCCTCCCTGGAGCAACAAAAATGGGTTACTAAGCTCTTTGGATCTGATTATGAGATCATTTACAAGAAGGGAAAAGAAAATGTGGTGGTGGATGCACTGTCCCAAAAATATGAAGAAGAAGGATCCCTTTTTTCTCTTTCCTTCATTGTACCAGATTGGCTCCAAGCTGTGCGCCAAGAATGGCTACAAGATCCCAAAAGTTCGCATCTGATCTAGCAATTGCAGACCAATGCTCCAGCTCCCCCAGGGTACTCTTGGCTCCGGGATGAGCTTTGATACAAAGGCCATTTGTATTTAAGTAAACAATCAAAGATTAAATCCATGGTACTTTCTGAGCTTCATGCTACACCCACAGTGGGGCACTCTGGGTTCACCGAAACCTATGACAGGGTCAAACATTTTTTTTTCTGGGACAGTATGAAATAGGACATCAGTAATTTTTTCATTGAATGTGAGGTGTGTCAACACAACAAGGGAGAAATAGTCAAATCTATGGGCACACTACAACCGCTTCTGATTCCACCTGCTATTTGGAAGGATATCTCTATGGACTTTATTACCAGCTTACCCAAATTGGGAAATAAATAAGTCATAATGGTGGTTGTGGATCGCATTTCCAAGTATGCTCATTTCTGCACTTTTCAACACCCATTTACTGCATCCACGGTGGCTCAAATTTTCATGGACCGGGTCTTCAAGCTTCATGGCATGCCACACTCTATTGTTTATGATTGTGACCCAACTTTCGCAAGCAATTTTTGGCAAGAACTATTTAAGCTACAGGGCACCCAATTGCATCTTATCACAACTTATCATCCCCAGATTGATGGTCAAACGGAAGTTGTCAACAAGTTTTTGGAAACATATATGAGGTGTTTTTCCTTTGAAAAGAAAAATTAGTGGGCTCAATGGTTACCCCTAGTTGAATGGTGGTATAACACTTCCTACCATACAACTACACGCATGACTCCTTTTGAAGTGGTATATGGAAAAAAACCACCTTCAATTCTCTCATACTTACCGGGTACCTCAAAGGTCCAGGCAGTTGACCAAACACTTACAATTCGAGAGGATATTCTTTGTACCCTTAAAGAGAACTTGGTCATGACACAAAATTGCATGAAGCAACAAGCAGATCAAGGTCTCTTTGAACGTCAATTTGCAGAAGGGGATCAGGTGTTTCTGTGACTGCAACCATAGAAGCAAACTTCCCTCAAGGCCAAGCATTGTTAGAAGCTAGCGCCCAAATTTTATGGTCCTTATACAGTTCTCAAGCGTGTGGAAAAAGTCGCCTATTAGTTAGCTCTGCCTAGTCAGTCGAAGCTACATCCTGTTTTTCATGTTTCATGCTTAAAGAAGGTGATTGGAACTAGGTGCCAAATTCAAACCAACCTTCCCAAGTTAGCTTAAGAAGGATCCATTTGGCTACATCCAGAAGTAGTTTTGGACTAGCGTGAGCGTCACCTACTTCAATGAACCATCAAGAAAGTGATAGTCCAGTGGAAAGATACAACTCCAACAGATGCCAATTGGGAACCAACTACCATTCTGCAATAGTTTCCACATCTCAAACGTTGAGGAAAAGGTTGTTTTTAAGGGGGCGAACATGTTAGGGTCCTAACCCGCACATAGGTAGATCAATATATTCGGATGTACTAAAGGTCAATATTAATAATTCCTTTCAATAAAATAGAATAAGGCATATGTAAGAAGACCTAATAGAAACTTCCGCTTCTAGAAGGATCTTCCTCTAGATGCTTCTCGTGATAGACATATTTAGTATAAATAAGGGTCGAGGTAATGAAAACCCTAGCTTGAAGATTATTGTAACAGAGCATTTCTCGACTGGAGGTTGCCCCCTCGAAGAGGCCCGTGAACATTGCTTTATGAATCAAAGTGTCATTTATGTTGTTGTTCTTATATCATTTCTGTGTTATTGTGGAAATTATGCTGGTTACATTACTGTTATTCTGTCATTTCTAGCATTTTATTTCTGTTCTACATACTTTTTATATCTGGTATATTACATGTTGAAGCACTTTGTTGCAATAGCATTACCCCTTGCTTGGTTGATTGAAGACTTGGCTTGATAAGTTCCTCTAGGTGAAGGAGAGTGGCCTTCATCCTTTCTCTTTTGCTGAGTGAAAATAATTTCCCTCATGGTATCATACTCTGGATAGGGGGTTGCCAATTGTAGATATAATAGGTGCGGTTGTGCCTAAGGTTGGGTGGAAAGTGGAACACCCTTCACCAGTTGCTAGCACTTTCTATCTTTTAGATAAGTATATCCTTGCCTAATCTCTACAAATGTTAAGTTCATAGATATTGTAGAATGTGTTTCAGAGCAGTGTGAATTAATTTTTTTTCTAAAGATAAATTGAGAAATTTATGTGTAATTATGAGAATGTTACAGCTAAAATTTATTTTGGGTGATAGCCTCACTTATTGATTGTCTGTGTTTTAAAAAGGATTGTTGTGAGTGAAAGTCATGGCTTAGAATAAGGAAAAAATGTTGATTGAGTAATTCTAGTCTATTTTATGTGTTAGTGATGAAGATTGAACAGTTAGAGTCCTCACAAAACATCTGAAAGGGAAAAGGTTTGATTTTTGCATAAGAATGTTTTACCTTAAGCTCCTAAAGCCTTGATACCAAAAATTGAGAAGATATTGAATCTTTGTTTGGCATTAGGAGAATAGGAAAAATGTTGAAAGGAGGCAAAAACTTTTTTAAAATAGATATTAAGAAAAGAATAGGAAATAAATATGTAATTTCTTAATTGAATTAAGATACAAAAGATCATAAATTTTATTTGGGTATTTATAAACATTTATATTAAGTTGTGTTTTATAGAATATGGAAAATTTGGCATTCTCATATGGTGTAGCTATGTATGATTTTACATTCCCTACCATTTAGGAAAGAATCCCTTAATTTGTGGTGGGTTGTAATATACTACGAGGGATTTCTTGTCTTAAGACAAAATTTCTTTAATTGTGGTGAGAGGCAAAACACAGTAAAAGAACAAATTTACTCCCTTACACCATGAGGATGGAGAGTGTATAAATGATATTTTAATTTCAGAATGGAGAAACACCTGAATAATGTAATCTTTATTTTAACTTTGTGACTCTCGAGGAACGCCTAAATAATATATATTTTAATCAAATTCTATAATTATGGATAAACTCCTGAATAATGTATTTTAATTGTATTATTTGTAAATATTATACTCCGAGGGAGTCGAGAATGGGAGTATTAAGATGAGAGGTGAGTGTACCACGAGATATGACGAGTCAAGATTATAAAATAAAACTTTAAATTAAAATATTATTATTCCTTTTCCATCGTACTAGGAAAAGGTAAGGGAAGAGGTGCATGATTTACATAATAGTTAGGGGCAATATGGATGACATATCACCTTTTAAAGACAAAAATATTATATGAAATTCTCACTGTGATGTCGGACATTGGGAGCTTTAGGTGTGAATTTGCGTGTAATAAATAATTACCCGGGGGTCGACAAGGCCAACCCTTTTTAGTTTTATTAATATATATATATATATATATATATATATATATATATATATATATATATTCACGTGTGATCCACACCAAGAAGTGAGGCACGGGGGGTCTATTTATATAGGTATGTATGGATAGTTATATGATTTGAGGGCTAGTATATATATAAATATATAATTATATTGCATTACTTATATAATAATGCAATTCAAAGAGTCCCCGGAGATAGAGAGGTAAGATCATGTGAAATAAAAGGTATGCCCAGGGCCAACACAATTAAATGACACAACCAAATCCAAACAATTTATATTATTAAACAATAATAATGGACCTGAGTGTTTTATATTGTAATTAATTATATTATAATATGATAATTTTAATATGTCGGGCCAGTAAATGAATTAATCAACATTAAACCATTTTGGAATGTTGGATTCCCAAGGTAAATGGGAAAGTAAATGCTTAGTGTTACCCGACCAGTAAATTAAACTAAGTCAAAATTGATTTATTGCATGGAATTTTAAATTAAATAATGTTTTAATAACATTAATTAGGATTAAATAAATAAGATATTAAAGCATGGTATTTTAATGTAATATAGAATAATTCATTCAATAAGATTTAAAGGAATGGATGGGTGTCAGTAGTTGGTTGAGATTCTTTTTACTCTATGATGATGTCAGCATGACATGAAGGCCACATATAAACTGAAATGGTAGTGAGGTGATATGTACTGCAACGGTGGCAGGTGCATGGTGGAAATAGTGGGAGAGGTGATAAGTGAGTGGACACCAAGTGGCAAGTGAGTTGGCATCACGGTGGTGGGAATCTGTCGATTTGGTGGAGCCACGATTCCAGGACATGTGTCATTCCTTTGTTCACTATAGGGGGGTCTTTTGTGGTTATGATAACCACAAGATCGGAGGAGCTGCAATCCCTCAATGTGTGACATGTCAACCGAGCCCAAACCCTAGTTACGATTTGCAACCCCTCTACATATCGTTAAAATTCAGACATGTAGGGGGGTCGTGATGTAATGAGGGTCGTCGATCTAAAGCACGATTTATCTCATCCATTAGCCTCATGCCTTTGACTTTCCAGAGGAGGGGAAATGACGAACTAACATGATACGGTCCGGTGCCACGTCGATATGCACGTTAGCAACCACATTGCACTCGAATGTGATGTGTAAGACACGTCAGTACCTAATCAGATTTGTATAGTGGCATGGATGCCATGTGTGTGCCACGTGGAAATACAAAAACTTTGATCGAAGTAGGCATAAAAATTTGGAAGGACATAATTTTTTCTCCAAAGCTCATATTTGAGCATAATTATAGTCATTGGAAAGATCTTGATGAGAAGAAGATGATGATTCCCTTGAGAAGTGACTTAGAGATGGTTGCGGAAAAGTGAAATTTTAATACCCCATCCCTTTAAGGAGTACTTAGGGGGTTGGGTTTCTTATACCACCCATGACTTGGAGTTAGTAGAAATTGTAAATGCACTAAAAATGTGGATAAATTACCCTTATGGAGAGGAAATTTGAGCTAAGGACAAACCATTGTGGTATGAAATAGTTGTTTGGACAACCAATGTTAAATGCTAGAAAAACTAGATGGTTGGAATTTCTAAGTGAGTATGACTTTGAAATTAAGCATATAAAAGGAAAGAAAAATAAACTAGTTGATGCACTTAGTAGGAGAGCTCATGAAGTACATGTTGCACCCATTATGATGTACAAGACTGATTTGGAAGATAATATTTTTTGCAGCAGCAAATTCAAATCAATGATATCTAAAAATAAAAGAAGCATTGCATTAAGGAAATTTTCAACAGAAATTTAATTTTTAAGAGATGAAAAAAGATGTGATTCTCATGTAAAAAGGAAAAGTGTATGTGATCTAGGTGGATATAGGTGGCCACCCACCTATTCCACTGGCTCAAAAAGTATTTTTCCATCTTGGCATTTTTTTGACAGTTTTATGGGTTCCAAACTTATGGGGTTGTTTTGAGGCCCTAAAGGATGTTTTTTGGGGATTTGGGGCCCAAGAGATTGTCTAAGGAACTAACCTAGGCCAATAAAAAATCATTCTTAGCAGATATACCTTTCCAACAGTGTATCAAGTGCCCCAAATAGAGATCATATGCAAACATTACGCCCCGGGAAGTTGACATATCAACTACCCCCATCGGGGCCCGCAAACCTTTTGGCTTTTCATTTTCTAGGTTTAGGGTTTTGGATTTTCCTTGTGTTAAAAATGCCTTTGGAGCCTCATTGTAACAATCATATTCTTGTGAATGAGCGTAGCCATCACATCTCTAATCAGATATATGTTTCCACCATTCTAGCGAGTATTTCACTATGTATTTCTATAGTTTTGTACATTTCTCTCATTAATAGAAACTATGTATTATTGTATATCTATGTTTATGATTATATGTCTTATATATCTCTGTTATATTATTGGATATCTAATATATCTCTGTACATTTATTTATTATATATCCTCTCTCATTTCGTGCCAAAAATAATCTGGATCAATGGTATTAGAGTATGTTTATCTTGATCATTTTTTAGTACATGTCCCCGACGAGGTCAAAGTATAGAAAGTTGAGTCTTGAGCTTGTCTCTCTTGAGGAAAATCACTCTCGAACGTCCACTAACCCTCCATGGAATAGAAAAGAAAGACAATAGAGCATAAGATTCTATTAATCTTTTGCTTGAGCAAGCTCTCATGTGACAGAGGGATGAAATGATGGATAATTTTTCCTGCATCCTTTAACACCTATCGATAACAATAGGTGTGTCTTGATCAAGTGGACAATTTGGAGGCACCTCACCTTTTAAGGTACAATTTAATTTTGATATTCCCGTATTTGAAGGAAAAATAGATGTAGATAGCCCTAGAAAATGGGTTAAATCTACTAGAAGGTTATTTCTTTGTTCTGAATTTATCCAACAGGGAAAAGATCACTTTCGCACTCCTTAAGGATATTAACCATGTCAAACATTGGTGGGAAACTTACTGGGATAAAATATCCACAAAAGAGTCTAGAATATATGGGGCCAAGCCCACTTGGTATTTTTTTGTGGTTGCGTTCAAGGAACAATATTACCTTGATGGAAACTATGACGAACAATACATGAGATGGACCACACCACAACAAGAGAGGGGCTAAGCAGTGTTGGAGTTCACCAATACCTTCCATACCTTGCGCACCAAGATGGGTATCAAAGACTATGAGTGACATTTGGTTATGAAATATCGTGGGGCTCTACACAGGTAGATACAAACCGAAATGGAGTTTTTGGACAACTCATCATTGGGATCTCCCTAGTGATATGTTGTCAAAATACAACAAAAATTTAGGCACCAAAATAAATGGGAGTTTGGGTCTGCAAATCTACAACAACCAAAGCATGATAAATATGGCCCTAAAAAACAGCCTCTCGAAAACCATTCTAAGCCACAAGAAAAGAAGGGTCACGGAAATACAAAGGATAGTGGAAAGTAGTGTGATTTCCACAAAATACCCTGGAACAACACCAATGGATGTAACTCAAAAAAGTCATTGGTGGTTGAGATCAAAGAAAAATATCTAAACCCAGATTCAGAATCTGATTCGAAAAACACTGAAAAAAGACAGATCATCTATGCAGAACCGACTACTATTGTTGCGACCACAAACATTCAACCAGAAGAACCAATATATCTTGAAGAGGGGGAACGCCTCTTCCATTCACATATGTGGGTGAAGAGACCCCTTTGAATTTCATTGTTGATAGTGGAAGCCAGAAGAACCTCATCTCAGCATAGGTTGTTAAATAGTGGGGATTGTCGACAAAACCACACCCAAAACCACACCCAAAACCATAAAACATCAAGTGGCTTCACCAGGGATTAGATATTTGTGTCAGCCAGCAATGACGATTATCATACAACATCCATCCTTCAAGTATGAGGTATTATGTGATGTTTCCCCATTGGATGTCTATGATGTTCTTTTCGGCCAACCATATATGTGGAAGCACCATGTTATTTATGAGTCTTGACCCTATAGTGTCATTATTACTCTGGGGGGTCATGTCTATAGGACACCATAGGTAGTTCCGACTAGTGTACCACCTAAATAGTGTCATAAGGTAGTACCTTACACTACAAAATTCAACTTCTTCACAATTTGCTCGAAAGGTGAACATAAGGACACTAGAACCACTACAGTCTCGGTCCAAGCACCTTCTATCCAGCAGAAGCAGGTCGACAAGATTAATGAAAAGAGAAAATATTCCTTCTTCGCATAGTCATATCATGTGGATAGACTGGTTAGAAAGGTCCGACCCTTCCAACATCAGGTTCTCAACAACCTTTCGTAATCCAAGCAACGCAACTTCTCTAGCAAGGCAAGCAACTCACCAAGGTTTAGGTTCATCAAATGCTTCCCCCTCTCCATCGAGAACAAAACGAAATAGATACCATTGATTCCTAAGGAGGGAGGATTGATGTAGTTGGATATCAATGGCCATCCACCTATTCCATTGGCTCGAAAAACAGTTTTCCACCTTAGGATTCTTTCAATAGTTTTTCGAGTTCCAAATTTCTAGGGTCGTTTTGAGGCCCTAAATGATGTTTTTTGGGGATTTGGAGCCTAGGTGATTGCTAAAGACACTAGCTTGGGATAGTTGAAAATATTTATTCTCAAGTAGACCTTTCCAATGGTGTATCAAGCACCCAAATGGAGATCATATGAAAAATTTATGCCCTAGGAAGTTGACGTATCAACTACCCCAATCGAGGCCCACAAACCTTTTGGATTTTCATCTTCCAGAGTTAGGGTTTTGTATTTTCCTTGTGTTAAAAATGCCTTTGGAGCCTCATTATAAAAAAAAATATTATTTTGAATGAGCATAGCCATCACATCTTTTCTCAGAGATAATTTGCCACCATTCTAGCAAGTCTTTCACTATGTATTTCTACAATTTTGTACATTTCGCTCATTAATAGAAATTGTGTATTAATGTATCTAAGTGTTTATGGTTATATCTATGATATATCTCTGTTATATTATTGGATATCTGATATATCTCTGTACATTTATTTATTATATCTCCTCTCTCATTTTGTGCCAAAAATCATCCAGATCAGTAAGTCCTAAATTCCAATGAGATGGAAAATTCAGTGTTGAAGGGAATGCACAATGTGCCATATGTTGTGCACCCATGATATCATAAGAGAATTACAGTTGTAAGAATCAAATACTTTTGGCAGGGAATGAAGAAATAAATGGCTAATTACATATCCATATGGCTAGAGTGTCAAAAGGTGAAGACTGAACATAGGAATCAAGCATAATTGTTACATCCATTACCCATTCCAGAGTGGAAGTGGGAAGTAGTATCGGTTGATTTTATTACTAAGTTTCCCATAAAAGTAAAGAAACAAGATTACATCATGGTGGTGGTGGATAAATTAACTGAGGAAATGCATTTCATTCATGTGAAGACTACACACAAGGAAACAAATATTTCAAATATCTACATGAAGGAAGTTTCTAGGCTAGCTACATGGAGTGCCTGAGGAAATTGTTTCAGATAGAGATCCAAAATTCATTTCCAATTTTTGGAAGGGTTTGTTCAAAGGATTTGGGAAAAAATTAAATCTTATTACAACATATCACCCAGAGTCATTTGGAAAAATACAGAGGACTAACAGGATAAATGAGGACATGCTCAAAATGTATGTGATGGATCAGCCATCAAATTGAAAATATTATATCCACTTACTAGAATTTTCATACAACAATGGGTATCAGGCCTCATTAAAAATGAACACATTTGAAGAATTGTATGGTAGAAAGTGTAACACACTAGTTAGTTGGGATAATCCAGCAGACAAAGTAGTTTTTGAGTTGGATTTGTTAAGAGAAATGGAAGAGTAGATAATAAAGATTAAGCATAATTTAAAGGTTGCCCAGGATAGGTAGAAATGTTATCGAGACAAGAATAGATTTTTATAGATTTAAAAGTGGGAGAACATGTCTTTTTAAAAGTGAAGACAAAAATAAATTTGTTAAGATAAGGAAGTTGCCCGAAGTTGGCAATGAGATATTGTGGTCCTTTTGAAATCTTAGAAAAGATAGGGTAAGTTGCATACATGCTAGAATTTATTTCATCCATGAGACTGCATAAGGTATTTCATGTATCATTATTAACGAACTATGTGCCTAACCATAACCACATAATTAATTGGAATGTGATCTAGGTGAAGCACGAAGGGGATTTCCAAGTGGAAACAGTACACATCGTGGACTAGAAAGTCAAAGTTCTCCTGAACAAGGTCATAGGGTTGGTAAAGGTTTAATGGACTGACTACAATCCTGAAGATGCTACATGGGAGCATGAAGAAAACATGCGGGAAGAATACCCGTAAAATTTTGACAATTTTGAAGAAAATAGAATGCAAGACTCCATTTTGAACTAAATTTTTGGAACCACATCTCATAGTCCTATCCAACTATGTTGGGGACCCTAGTAAAATAATGGCTCATTCCTTGGGTTAATCATGATAAATGAATAGTACATTCCTTGAATTATCCCTGATAAACGAATGGTACATTCCTTGGGTCGACGAGTTGAGAGGAACATGAGATTATGGTTGGAACTGTTGGTGGAGTATTAAAGTGCAGAATTTTATTTTATAAGTATTGTGATGTAAATTTGTATATGTATATTGGCATAGTGTTCACCGAGGACGATGCACAATTGTAGGGGAGAGGGAATGTAACATCCCCACTATAATCCCTAGTTTAATTTATGTTTATTGTAGATATAATGTGTAGCTATGACCAAAACGATGTAATACGCGAATTCTATTTCTATGTTTTAATAATCAAATGTGATGTCAGCTACTAAGGGAACATGGATAGAGATGGGGGATGAATTAATCCAAAAGAGTCTAGGATTATGGCGAAGAGGGTTTCAACGAGGGAATTACCCATATATATTAATTCAACACATTTTCTTAAATTTTCTATTGGTATATGAACCTTCTAATTTTTTATTGAGTGTTCCCAAAGCCAATAATTGAATACATGTAAGAGGGCGGGTGTGAGTGGTCACATCTCAAAGTTATTGGATACATGGGGGTTGAGTACAATCAGCTTTGGGAAGTGTGTGAGTCAAGAAAGGTAATCCAAAGGGAGGAAATTCGTATGGGTTGGGACAAAAATTTTAAACATGAAATTTTTGTGCATGAGGAGAAAGTAGAGAGGAAGAAATAGAGCTTGAAGCTAGAGCATCCATGGAGGGAGAATTTGAGATCATGTTGGAGCTTATTTGGAGTTGAAGACTCAAGACTTAGTTTTTCATGCATGAAGAGTGGACTTCTAAATGAGATGCACTAAAATAGAAAATGTTTGTTGGTGTTTGTTGGTAGTTTTCTTGGCAGTGAATTCCCTTTAGTTCATAGCTAAGAGATTCCTAGCTACTTGTTCTAGAGAAACCCTGGTAAATGAATGGGGCACCCAAGGGAATAAGATCAATGAAGGGTTGCATTCCTTAGGTTGGTGAGGTCAAGAGGAACAAAGCTCATGGAAAATCAAGATAATTGTAGGAGGATTGATCCATATTATTTTTCAGAACAAAATGAAAGCAGATATATTCCAATGAAATACTCATAAAAATTACTAGAAACAAAGAGATGAAACAATACATGATTTCTATTAATGAAATAAATGTATAAAGACTGTAAAAATATAGATTGCAAGACTCGCTAGAATGGTGACATATTTATCTCTGAGAAGAGATGTGACAGCTACACTCATTCACAAGAAGATGATTACAATGAGGCTCTGAAGGCCTTTTTATGATAAACATGAATGTCAAAACCCTAGACATCCAAAAACCTGACCCTAGGAGATGAAGCGCCAAAATTCATGTGGGCCTCTTTGGGGTAAGTTAGTACATTAACTTCCAAGGTCGTAAATTTTTCATACGATCTCTGTTTTAGGCTATGATAGCCCATTGGAAAGGTATTTTCGAGAAATACACATTATGTCATCAAAATTTGACTTTGTCTACAATTTGACGATGACAAGCCAAGAAAACATTGTTTAGGGCCCCAAAACAACCCTGGAAGTACAAAAAGATGTACTGACATGAAAACTTCCAAAATAATCTAGTTGGAATAGGTGGTTGGCCACTAATATCCACCTTGATGTTTTTTAGGGATTTGGGATAGCCTCGAAAGTGCAGAACCCACAATTACAAAGAAATGTCCCCATTATAGAGAAATGTGAACTGAAAATTGTCAAGATGAACCAGTTGGAATTTGGAACATGTGGGTGGCCACCAATATCCACTTGGATCAATCCTCCCCCCTTAGGAAGCAATGGTATCCATTGCGTTGAGTGCCCGGGGAAGAGGGGAAAGTGTTTTATGAATATGAATCTTGGTGAGTTGTGTCCCTTGTCGGATAAGTTGCACTGCTTGGCCTATGGAAGGTTGTCACAAACCTGTTATTGGAGGGGTTGAATCTGCTCCACCAACCTATTGTCTCTAGGCTTGACAGAGCATTGTGTAGGCACCATTGTAGGTGAAGAAACAATATCCTCTTTCTCTTCGGCAATATACTTGTGCTGGATAGAAGGTGTTGAGGCTACAATGGTTGTAGTGGTCTTCTATGCATCCTTTGAATAGACTATGAAGAGGATGAATCTTGTAGTATGAGAGATTACCTTCTCACACTTTTTTCGTGGAACAATAGTCATATCTACCTCTAGTATCCTACAGAGATAACCCCTAGAGTAATAATGACACTATGGGGTCGAGATTCATAAACAACATGATGTTTCCACATATATGATTGGCCCAAAACAACATCACTAACATTAATAGGGGGAAAATCAAACACTACCTCATCCTTGAAGGGCTGGATACCATAGGACAGGAGACATTGTTGGTTGACATAGATATCTTGTCCTTGGTGAAGCCACCCGATGTTGTATGGCTACAGGTGTGGTGGTTTCGACAACCCCAACTATTTGATGACCTCATCTGAGATGAGGTTGTTTTGGCTGTCGTTATCAACAATGAAATGCAACAGGGTCCCCTTTACCCACATCTGTGAATGGAGTAGGCGCTCCCCCTCTTCATGATCTACTGGTTCTTCTGGTTAAATTGTTGTGGTCGTGACAATAACAGTGGGGTATGCATAGATGATCTGTCTATTTTCAATATTTTTTCGATCATATTTTGAATCAAGGTTCGGCTCCTTATCTTTGACCTCAACCACCAATGATTGTTTTGAGCGACATTCATCGGTGTTGTTCTAGGGGCATTTGTGGAAGTCACACCACTTCCCAGTGTCATTCTTCATATTTTCCTTACCCTTCTTGTCCTGTGTCCTAGACCGGTTGTCTAGAGGATGTTGGTTAGGGTCGTCTTTACCATGCTTTAGTTTTTTCGGATTGGCATACCCTAACTCCCATTTGTTCTAGTGCCTAAATTTCTGCTCGATTTTGACAACATATCGATAGACAGCTCTCAATGATGAGATGTTTAGAAAATCCATTTTTGTTTGGATGTACCTATGCAAAGCACCACAATATTCCATAACTAGATGTCGCTCGGAGTCTTTGATACCCAGATTGGTACACAAGGTATGGAAAGTATTTGTGGAATCTGGCACTATTTGGAACTTCTCTTGTTGCATATTGGTCCATCTCATGTACTGGTCTTCATACTTATCAATAGGGTAGTATTGTTCCTTGATCGCATCCACAAAAAAATCCCAAGTGGGCTCGGCCTCATATATTCCATATTCCTTTGTGGAAATTTTCTCCTAGTAATTTTCCCATCAATGTTTGACATGGAGGAGAGCCTTGAAGAGTGTGAAGGTGATCTTTTCCTTGTCGAAATTTTTTTGAATAGAGAAATAACCTTTTAGCAGATTTAACCTTTTTTCGAAGGCATATGTATCTATCTGACCTTCAAATACATGAATATAAAAATTAACTTTTACCTTGAAGGGAGAGCTTTCACCAAAGTGGCCTCTTGATGAAGATGTGCATGTTTCTATCGACAGGAATTGAAGGATGTGTGCAAAATTCTCCATCATTTCGTCCCTCTGTTACGCGAGAGCTTGCTCAAGAAACAAGTTAATAGAATCTTTTTCTCCGTCATTTTTATTTTATGCCACCATAGAGGGTTTCTTGGGCATGCGAGAGAGATTTTCCTCAAGAAAACAAGCTCGAGACCCAACTTTCTATACTCGAACCTCGTCGGGGACATGCACTAAAAAATGATCAAGAGCAGCCTACTCTGATACCATTGATTCAGATTATTTTTGGAACGAAATGAAAGCAGAGATATTACATTGAAATATTCATAAAAAATTCCAGAAACAGAGAGATACAATAATACATTATTTCTATTATTGAAAGAAATGTACAGAGACTGTAAAAAATATAGAGTGCAAGACTCGCTAGAATGGTGGCAAATTTATCTCTGAGAAGAGATGTGACCGTTAAGCACATTCGCAAGAAGATGATTAAAATGAGACTCTGGAGGCCTTTGTATGATAAACATGAATGCCAATACCCTAGACATCCAAAAATCTAACCCTAGGAGATGAAGTGCCAAAAGTAATGTGGGCCCCATTGGGGTAAGTTAGTACATTGACTTCCCAATTTCTTAACTTTTGCATATGATATCTGTTTTAGGTGTGTGATAGCCCATTGGAAAGGTGTTTTCGAGAAATACACATTATGTCACCAAACTCTGACTGCTTCATAGTTTGACTATGGTAAGCCAATAAAACACTATTTAGGGTCCCAAAATGGCACTGGAAGTACAGAAAGATGTACTGACATGAAAGCTTCCAAAAAAATCTAGTTGGAATCGGTGGGCGGCCAATAATATACACATGGATGTTGTGTAGGGATTCAGGACAGCCCTGGAAGTGTAGAACCCACAATTACAAAAATTTCCCCATTACAAAGAAATTTGTTGAACTAAAAATAGTCAAGATGAGCCAGTTGGAATTTGGAACAGGTGGGTGGCCACCAATATCCACCTAGATCAAGGATACCAATGGGTTGTGAGTTTTATAAGATGTTATTGGACAGTGATAAAATACCCTCTTTTGTGGATTACTAACCTCAACTCAAGAGTGATTGGTTGTTGAGATTTGGAACAATCAGTTTATGGTTGGGTGGAAGGTCCGTCCCAAGTAGCCGGTTGCACAACAGTTTTAAAAGATAATTTTGTGATCTATTTTCTATATTGTATTTATGACTTAAATTGGTGTGCATGAACTATATGTATTTGAGAATGATTTATATGATATTGTGTTGAGTTTCTTAGTTGCATTTCATGTCATATTTAGATTTTTGTAGATGTATGCAATTAATTGTAATAAACAATAGTTAAATATGTATGGAAATCCTAGCTAGAAGCTACACAAATTTATTTAGATAACAAAAAATTTGTTTTTGTAATTTTTCCACACCGTAATGTCTCTCAGTTGGGCTTGGGAACATTACATCTAGAAGCAGAAAAAGTGAAGAAATAATTGCAACAATAGTTGGAGAAAGGAGTAATTTGGCCAAGAACTTCACCTTGTGGGTCACCTATCATCAAAGTACCCGAGAAGGATGGGAATTGGCGAATGTGTATCAACTACAGAGATTTAAACAAGATTACACTCAAGAATCAATACCCTTTACCCAGTATCAATTATTTTTTAAACTGGTTGCAACATGCCAAGTACTACACCAAGTCGGAACTCAAATCAAGATACTAGTAGGTACATGTTGAAGAATAAGACACATGGAAGACCACCTTCAAGACAAGGCAAGGCCTGTATGAATGGTTGGTCATGCCTTTTGGTTTATGTAATACACTGACTACATTTATGTGATTGTGGAATGATGCATTGCATTCATATTTAGATTCATTTGTAAAAGTATATTTTGATTACATATTGGTTTATATCTCTACCGGAGAAGAGCACATCTCACATCTCATGCAAGTGTTAGAAACTTGGCTAACCTTAAGAAGTGTGAGTTTTCTTAGGATTCATTGGTGTATTTGGGGTATGTGATAGGTGGAGGGGAAATCAAGATAGATCCCATGAAGATGGAAAACATCATCAAGTGCCCAGTTCCTACTATTGTCACTAAAGTTAGGAGATTTTTGGGGGTAGCGCAGTACCTACAAAAGTTTGTTATGAACATAATATATAATAATAAACATAACCACATTATAATAGTTAATGAATAATTAATGAAGAGGCACCTTCGCAATGAAAGGTCACGTCTCTTCATGGAAGGGCACCCCTGCGTGGGTATATAAGGCCATCATTCTTATTGTATCTCATCATCTCATATTCATATACATTATTATTTAATATATTATCCTTTATGGATTATAACCCGTTGTCCTACTTACATTGGGTATTTACCTGGTGAACCGGTTTGGTTCACCACAAAGTTCATAGCATCAATTTAGCAGTAGTTATAGCACTCCATGCCATAACAACCCATGGTAAGAGATTTTAGTGGGGAAAGAATTACCAGAAATATTTTGACAAGTCAAAGTGGAATATCAATCAAGCACCATTCCTTGTGTTACCTAACTTGCTTAGTCCTTTCAAAATGGAGACAGATGCAAGTGGATATGTTATTGTAGTGGTTTTGATCCAAGAAGGTAAGAAAGCATGCTATCATTCTAAATTTTTTCATAGGGAAGTCTTGAACTATCCTACATATGATAAGGAACTCTATGCCCTAGTTCATGTTGTTAAGAAGTGGAAGAACTATTTAATGGGTTGGGAAACCATCACCCACACTAATCACTAGCCACTACATTATTTTGAAGCCTAGAGTAAGATTCAACAAACTTGACATTACAAGTGGACGAAGGTTTTTCAATAGTGCCATCTAGTCATAAAATGTAAGAAGGACAACACTAATAAGTTGGAATCCATGCTTTCAAGGCCATCCACATCCAATATTACAACTTTGGGAACTATTATGCACATGGAGTATTCTACCCATGATAAATACAAAGAGGAATACATTGAAAATGAGGACATTAAAGAGGTGTTTCAACAATTACATGGCCAAATTAATATAAAAGAAGGTGGTGGTAAGGATGATTATCTTCTCCAGAATTGGTTTCTCTACAACCTAGACAAGCTTTATTTCCCTAAAGGTAACAGGTTGCATTTTATCAGAGAGGCTCACACCTCTAAGGTTGCATGATATTTTGGTGTTAGGAAGACAATTGTCAACTTACAAAGGTATATGTATTGACTCAAAATACAGAAATATGTAGCTTGGTATATTAGAGGATATATACTTTGTTGTAACAACAAGCCCAATAATAGAAATAAAGTTTTATACCATCGTTTACGTATGCCCACTCAACCTGGGAAAGCATTTCCATGGATTTTGTGGGTGGTTTTGCAACAACTAGGAAGGGACATGACTATTTCTTTCTGGTAGTTAACAAGGTCAACAAGATGTGCATTCTTATGCAATGTAAACACACCATAAAGAAACAAGAAGTAGTGAACATATTATTTGAACAAGTTTAGGTGCACTTTGGGATACCAAGGAGAATAATATCAATCAAGGATACCATATTTATCAATTCCTTTTGGACTACAATTTTGGAGAAGATGAACACCAAGTTGAAGAGATCTACAACATTCTATCCACGGAAGGATGGGCAGACATAAGTAATCAACATGACATTGGTACACATTTTGAGGGGTTATAATCAAAAGCATTCAAATACCTAGGACAAAAATATGATCTATATTCAACACTCTCACAATAGAGCAGTCCATACTTCTACCGATAATTATCCTTTCGAAACTTGCTTTGGGTATTTTGTACCTTTGCCCTTGGATGTTGTAGATGGAGAGCAAGGATGAGTGAGGAAAGATGTCACAAGAGAAGCATTGAAAGAAGATAGATTTGTTGAAAATATTATGCATATCCATTTTCAAGTATAGGAGACATTGAAGAAATCGCAGGAAAAGTACAAGGCCCAACATGACTTTCACAAAACTGAGAAATCATTCAAAGTGGGAGACTGATTTTTGTTATAGTTGAATAAGTAAAGACTACGAAGACCTAGTAAGAAGATCAAGGCTATGCAGTATGTCCCTTTTGAGATATTGGAGAAGGTGGATGATAATTCCTATAGACTCAGTTTACCCCCATATATACACATTTACTCAATAGTGAATGTGGAAAATCTAAAACTCTATTAGCCTTCGATGTTGGATCAAGAAACTAGGGAGTAGGTCTTACCTACCATAGAGGATTTAGCACCAGAAGCTCAGGAATTTTTTGAAGAAGATATACTTTTGTAGAAGAAGTCCAAAACTACCTGATAGGGGCACCATGATGTTTAGCAGATCGAGTCAAAAGGACAACTTCTAGGAAAGGAAAAATGATACTCTAAGGAGAAGGTAGAGGAAAATTTTCCTCACCTCATTTAGTAAAAGCTTTTGGTGACCAAAATCCTCCCTAAATGGGGAGGTATGATCCGAAATGGATCATTATATAATTTGACATCCATTTGGTACTTTTTGTGTGGAAAAAATGGAGGAATTAGCTTCCAAGGCACAATTTGGAGATTTAGGGTCTGAAACCTTCCAGAGCCAATTTGAGGCATCAAATGACACTTTTTGGGGTCAAAACTTCACAAACGTAGCTCAACCCTCGACACTATTATGCACACCCAAACCCTTTCAACGGTGAAAAAATGCCTTAATCAAAGCTTGTATGCAAAAGTCATGCCTCCTACAAGTTGACCTAACTTGTTAACCAACATGGTACGAAGTGGATGCCACATCAACACCATTACTCATGCATGCAAATTTAGTGGTGTGTGGGTTTTAAAGAAGATTCTAGAAGGTCCTAAACCTAAAACTATTAAGGGTTGAGGCATGCAAAAACCCTAACTCTATATGGTTATTGGGCTATGTTAAATACTAGACCGCTAGGAAGCGAAACGGTTCCATTCTTTAGTATTGTACCAGCTCCATATTTGAGCAGTGCATCTAGGAGTGGGATTTTGCAGCATAACACAGGAAGAAAGATATTTAATAATAGCCATTTAGGCCAAAATGCCAAAGAAAACTCCTTACTGAGTGCCCCATTTCTTTGTACTTGCATTTCATAACTGGAGAAAAGAGAGAAGATTATAGGCCTCATTCTAGTTGGGTTTTCTCCCATTTCAGGTTTTCCATGATACATCTTGTGTTTATTGTGTGGATAGGGTGTCCATTTTCTTGTTCTTTCATTTCCGTATCTAAGTTATTTTCATAAATTTAAGTAATAAGCTAGTGATAATAAATATGTGATCTAAGGAAATAAACCTACATAATAAAAAAAAATCAACATAATACAATATCTATTGTGATGAGCTCTTCCAATAGAATATATGTTGTAGTGTATAAATCAAACTATCTTAGTGTTGTATAGAATTATTGAAGAGTATTTTCTGAAGGGAGGTTTTTAACCTATACAGAAATATAGCTTTAGATGCATCAAAAATCCATGTAAAAAATCCTTCAAATATTTGAGTTGATAATATAACAAATCACACTTTTACCACTAAACTATACCCAACACAATCTCATTGTAACATATAGATTGATTTTTTTCCCAATCATTAAGACTCTCTTCGCCCAACCCTAGGACACTCCTAGATCCTTTTTTGAACCTACTATGTTACCATCCTTAAGAGATGAATAAAAACATCCCATTGCACTAATTAGAAATACAAAAGAACATTTGATCAAACTTCCTCCTATTTTAAGAAATACTCAATCATCCATGTTGAATTGACAATCTTATTAAAATGACTCAATGAAACATTTGCTTTTAAAGTTAGAAACCAATGTCTTCAAGTCACTATAGAGTATACCCAAGAACCTGTTGGTTTAAGTAAATACCTTATACTTTTTGCCATTAACGTTTGCACAATTTGCTTATAATATGATAAAGATGCTCAAAATCAATGGGCAAGGAAGATCCATGAACGAACAAAGAAAAGGAGATCCATTACTGGTAATTAATTTAATTTTTTCCATGATGAAACTATGCTCCCATAATTTTGGCCTATTTTTAAAAAAAAATCGTAATTTGAATTTTTTTCCTTGATGAAACTATGCCCCCATAATTTTGGCCTATTCTTAACAAAAAAAATCCTAAAAGCCAAATGAATAAAACAAAAAAAAACAGTGTCCCCCAAGAAAATTCGTCCACATTAATGGGCCTTACACAAATGAATAAAACAAAAAATGAGCTGCCCCCAGTCAATTTGTCCACTTAATGGGCAGAGATTATCCACCCATCCACTCATCCGTGGACCGTCGATCTGTGAACATCCATCCATGTATACATAT
Source organism: Picea glauca (assembly GCA_000966675.3). Taxonomy (NCBI): domain Eukaryota; kingdom Viridiplantae; phylum Streptophyta; class Pinopsida; order Pinales; family Pinaceae; genus Picea; species Picea glauca. Next base: position 225,381 of record JZKD02S0277654.1, on the reverse strand, counting down.
ACCATCGAGTTCATTGTCGTGGGGTTCAGAACGTACGGTTATAAGAGTGAGATTCATTCCCCTTGGACGCGATTACGGCTAGCCCGCCATCCGACTCAAACACAGGGTTTCGCATATTGTCCAATGAATCTGGAAGCCATCTTCACTGGCAAGTGCTGTTTCTTCCGGAGAATCGAAGACCATTCATTCATGGCGAATCTATTTCAACAAATTGCCTCCGTCTTGATACTACAACGCCATTAATTTGTCGTCGTCAAGCAGCACCGTGGATTCCATCCTCATCCGCCCACAGAACGGTTACGTCATGAAACGTCAACAGAAAGCGAGTTGCTACCGAGGAGGTGGAGTTTGAGAGAGATTGTTCAAGGGAACACAGCGATGTAGAAGAAGGCACTACCAAGATGAAGCTCAGACTTTCCAAAGAGCGATGCCATCTTCTGGAGGAAAGCTCAGGGCTCAAACCTGTAAGTCTGTTCATGTTATTTGTTCAGTGCTCTCTATGAACCCTTTGCTAAACAGTTAGATCTCCTCCCTCAACCCTGTTGTTTGTTTTGGAAATCTCTTGGAAAACATTCTGCACCGAGCAGTGGCTCATTAATACAATATTCAGTTCACATTTGAAATGTTTTAGGTTTTACAGTATATATCCCAATATTACTTTTAATGCTACTCTGTCTTGTGATTACCAACCTTATACGGTTTTTCATTAACATTAGAAATTCTCTTGCAGCTATTAAGGACGTCCTACATGTCACAAACAAGTCATCAAAATCTCCCTCTGAAATCAATATTTTTCCCAGGATGCGAAGTAGAGGGTAGGGTAGGGTAACTTACTGGCGACAAGGCAGCCATGGCATGAAAGTAAAATGTCATTCTGGGAAATCAGTAATATGTCCCACCTCCTCCGTTGATCAACAAAACCAAACGAAATTAGGCCAGTTTTTAATTTGCAAAGAATAGACAGAACTAACAAAAACAACATACAAATCCTTTACGAAGGTCTCTATGCTACTTACTATACTTTCCTATAGTAAGTGGGAAACCATGAAGAACAAATAGGAGAGGAAGGGTGATAAAAGAGAAATCGTCGTTTTTCACCCAAAAAGGGCAAAGTAACAGTGGATGAAATCAACAAAACTGACAAATACAGGCCTATGGTGAAACTTCCTACTCTGAATAAGGAAACTAGGAGGTTGGGCCAGCATAGGGGTAACCGTCTTAAAAGACACTGGATTAGGAATCCTATTCTAAGGAGGAAGGCCCTCATAGTTCCATTCCTCCTGACAGCAAACACATTACAGGGAGGAAAAGCCCATATAAATCAGTTGGCACATCCAAAACTTCTTTGATGGCCTTTGAATGTCACTGGATAAAGCGTTTGATAGGCTCCAAAGTGATATTGTGGAACTGCTGAAGAAGGATCAAACATAAGTAAATATGCCTACAAAGCTCAAGACCAATCCATGAAAGGAAGAAGGGAGCAACAGGAAGAATTTGGCCTTGCTCATTTAAATTGAATAGTTATTCCATACTTACAAAAGTACTATAGCCAGTATTGAAACTAGACACTGGCCTTACCCTTGACAAGGAAAATCAACACTGAAGCAGTATTGAAACTTGACATACGTCTGACCTTTGAGACGGAAAATTTATATGGCAACTAAAAGTTTGAAATATATTTCATAAAATGGGAGCAACATTGATCATGTAAATGGTTATCTAAATCGAAAATACCTTACACACAACAATATTATAATAAAGGTTGAAATTTGATATTTACTTTATTTTAAGAAAAAATTACTTTATATCACAATTACAATTTTGAAATATATTTTATTTTACATCTATATAAATTTATATATATATATATATATATATATATATATTATTTTTTAAAAATATTTTATTTATTTAATAAAATTTATATAGTTGATGATCAAATTTTATAAACAATAAAAAATTAGAATCACATCATAAAACCTAAAACTAAGTAATGACACCATAAAACCTAAAACTAAGTAATGTATATTCAATAATAATATTCCAAATCCTTTCCTCCTTGAGAACAATGTCTTCCATTTTCCACTTCTTTGCAAAACCCAAACCTTAGGTTAATGCAAACTATTTGATTTAATGGTAGTTTCTCTAGTCATCACCAAATCTTTTCCAACACAAATGCACTAACATTTGAAACAATGTCTCAACTTTCATGTCATCATTATCTATGTTGTGTTACTTTATTTAAAATATCTCATTACTACAAAGTTTGTTTTGTTATTGATAATGCACTAACATTTGAAACAATGTCTCAACTTTCATGTCATCATTATCTACAAAGTATGTTGTGCTTTTGAGACATGTCTCAAGAGGTTCTTCAATTCTATTTGTTATGATTAATCTAATTGATTATGTTTAGATTCCTTGTTAATTACATTTTTTTTTATGTCTAATCTTCTTTAATGTCTAGTTTAGTATACATTTTTATTTTTTAGAAAGCATACACACCCAAAAAATTATATATTATTTTTGAAACTTATGATATATTCATAACTTACCACTTCATTCAAATTACTTAACTACTTTTGAACATTTATTCATTTGTGATTAATTTATGGGCATATAATTCTAGTTATAAATATTATTATGAGCCAAACACTTTCTCCATATATTCTATTATTATCTTTTCCAAATATTAAGTTATAAGATCACAAGGATAACAAGATTGAAGCCATGTAGTGGCTAATATCTACCAAAGGAAATAGTATTTCCATAAGGACAGATTGTTTCAAAATGGCATCCCAAAGAATGACACTAGATTGACATACAAGAATATATCAATGAAATGTAGGCTATACAACAAAAGGTGTGCAATATATGAATGGTTTTGGTGAGACAATGCAAATATAAATTGTTTCCATGGATGGAGTTTGAAAAGATGGGGAAATCTATCTAACAAGAAATCAACATGAGATATATATGAACATGCACAATGACAACACTGATTTGGTGGCATTCAATACATGATATCTATGACAATGCCAATTCCATTGCAAGAAACACAAAAGAAATCTATTGGGCTCTAAACAACTATTAATGATTTCCAAGGATCAAATCTTAGATGAAATATGATGTATCTATGTCATTGCACTGAGTATCCACTATTGGCCTCTAAACAACTATGAATGATTTCCAAGCATCAAATCTTATATGCAATATGAGTTATCTATGTCATTGCACTGAGTATCCAATCCCTATGCTCGCCCAATCCCTATGCTTGTATCTAATTGAATCGGGGAAATCAACATTAGCAACACTAAGTTTATAAAATATATGGGGTTAAGACAAGTATGGTCTAGTTTAGCAATTTGGAAATAATAGTAGCACAAACTAGGTTCTAAATAACATGAAAGTTGAAATGTGAGAAATAAAATCAATGAATGAGAAATATGAAATACTATTGTGTAGAAAAAAATCCAAAAGTGAAGTATACTTTATTACTAGAAGAACCAAGTTCGATGTCATTAAAAGAGGCATTGATATAAATAATAGTGAAACGCACCTAACATGCCTATGTATATATTTTGTTCCATGTACATGTAGCTATTGCATGAAAATATAATGCAACATAAGGAATGTAACACTTACCATATATGTGAAACACATTTATATAGCTAGAGGCATATATGCAAGTGCAACTTACCTCAAGCACAACAACTGGCTCAAGTAGTAACATGATCGGAATGGAAAACAATAGGTTTCTTTGATAGCTAAACCCTAGCTCAAAGCATGTAAAATTCTAGAAGACCTATGCAACAAATTACATGAAAAATCACTAGGAAAGATGAATTCCCTTGTAACATACAACATGAAATATCTATAGCTATATAAAGAAGCATAAAATTTCAAATTAGATGACACAACCATGATCTAGATTCATAAACCATGAAAATTCCATTCCATTTCTAAACCACCACCTTTAAATACACAAGTCACGAAGTCGCGAAGTCACGAGGAGCGAAGACAACCGTTGGATCCGGATTGCAGGAGGACTGTTGGATACGCACGTGGGATCGTGTATCGGGGCCTCACGAGAAAAGGATCGAGAATTTGGCCATGAGGGTCGCGAGGTTGCGAGAAATGATAGGATTTTTTTTTTAAAATAGGCCAAAATTCGTGACTTCGTGACTTCGTGACTTGGAAAACATTCTGCACCGAGCAGTGGCTCATTAATACAGTATTCAGTTCACATTTGAAATGTTTTAGGTTTTACAGTATATAACCCAATATTACTTTTAATGCTACACTGTCTTGTGATTACCAACCGTATACGGTTTTTCATTAACATTAGAAATTCTCTTCCAGCTATTAAGGACGTCCTACATGTCACAAACAAGTCATCAAAATCTCCCTCTGAAATCAATATTTTTCCCAGGATGCGAAGTAGAGGGTAGGGTAGGGTAACTTACTGGCGACAAGGCAGCCATGGCATGAAAGTAAATCTGGGAAATCAGTAATATGACCCACCTCCTCCGTTGATCAACAAAACCCAACGAAATTAGGCCAGTTTTTAATTTGCAAAGAATAGACAGAACTAACAAAAACAACTTACAAATCCTTTACGAAGGTCTCTATGCTACTTACTATAGTTTCCTATAGTAAGTGGGAAACCATGAAGAACAAATAGGAGAGGAAGGGTGATAAAGGAGAAATTGTCCTTTTTTACCGAAAAAGGGCAAAGTAAGTGGATGAAATCAACAAAACTGACAAATACAGGCCTATGGTGAAACTTCCTACTCTGAATAAGGAAACTAGGAGGTTGGGCCAGCATAGGGGTGACCGTCTTAAAAGACACTGGATTAGGAATCCTATTCTAAGGAGGAAGGCCCTCATAGTTCCATTCCTCCTGACAACAAGCACATTACAGGGAGGAAAAGCCCATATAAATCAGTTGGCATATCCAAAACTTCTTTGATGGCCTTGGATGTCACTGGATAAAGCGTTTGATAGGCTCCAAAGTGATATTGTGGAACTGCTGAAGAAGGATCAAACATAAGTAAAGATGCCTACTAAGCTCAAGACCAATCCATGAAAGGAAGAAGGGAGCAACAGGAAGAATTTGGCCTTGCTCATTTAAATTGAATAGTTATTCCATACTTACAACAGTACTATAGCCAGTATTGAAACTAGACATTGGCCTTACCCTTGACAAGGAAAATCAACACTGAAGCAGTATTGAAACTTGACATACATCTGACCTTTGAGACGCAAAATTTATATGGCAACTAAAAGTTTGAAATATATTTCATAAAATGGGAGCAACATTGATCATGTAAATGGTTATCTAAATTGAAAATACCTTACATATTTACAACAATATTATAATAAAGGTTGAAATTTGATATTTACTTTATTTTAAGAAAAAATTATTTTATACCACAATTAAAATTTTGAAATATATTTTATTTTACATTTTTATAAATTTTATAAATTTATATATAGTAAATATTTGTTCATATATATTATTTTTTTAAATATATTTTATTTATTTAATAAAATTTATATTTAAAATATGTTTTATTTATTTAATAAAATTTATATAGTTGATGATCAAATTTCATAAACAATCTTAAAAGTAAAAAGTTAGAATCACATCATAAAACCTAAAACTAAGTAATGACACCCTAAAACTAAGTAATGTATAAAACTAATAAGTAATGTATAAAACTAAGCAATGTATATTCAATGACAATATTCCAAATCCTTTCCAACTTAAGAACAATGTCTTCCATTTTCTACTTCTTTGCAAAACCCAAACCCTAGGTTAATGCAAACTATTTGGTTTAATGGTAGTTTTTCTAGTCATCACCAAATCTTTTCCAACACAAATGCACTAACATTTAAAACAATGTCTCAACTTTCATGTCATCATTATCTATGTTGTGTTATTTTATTTGAAGTATCTCATTACTACAAAGTTTGTTTTGTTATTGATAATGCAACATTTGAAACAATGTCTCAACTTTCATGTCATCATTATCTACAAAGTATGTTGTGTTATTTTATTTAAAGTATTTCATTACTAGAAAGTTTGCTTTGTTATTGATATGTGGTAATTGATGAGTATCAATCATATTTAGTTTGTTATATTGATATGTAGTAATTGATGAGTATCAATTATATTTAGTTTGTTATACTCTTGAGATATGTCTCAAGAGGTTCTTCAATTCTATTTGTTATGATTAATCTAATTGATTATGTTTAGATTCCTTGTTAATTACATTTTTTTTTATGTCTAGTCTTCTTTTATGTCTAGTTTAGTATACATTTTCATCTTTTAGAGAGCATACACACCCAAAAAATTATCTATTATCTTTGAAACTTATGATATATTCATAACTTACCACTTCATTCAAATTACTTAACTACTTTTAAACATTTATTAATTTGTGATTAATTTATGGGAATATAATTCTAGTTATAAATATTAGTATGAGCCAAACACTTTCCCCATATATCCTATCATTATCTTTTCCAAATATTAAGTTATAAGATCATAAGGATAACAAGATTGAAGCCATGTAGTGGCGAATATCTACCAAAGGAAATAGTATTTCCATAAGGACAAATTGTTTCAAAATGGCATCCCAAAGAATGACACTAAATTGACATACAAGAATATATCAATGAAATGTAGGTTATACAACAAAAGGTGTGCAATATATGAATGGTTTTGGTGAGACAATGTAAATATAAATTGTTTCCATGGATGGAGTTTGAAAATATGGGGAAATCTATCTAACAAGAATTCAACATGAGATATATATGAACATGCACAATGACAACACTGATTTGGTGGCATTCAATACATGATATCTATGACAATGCCAATTCCATTGCAAGAAACACAAAATAAATCTATTGGGCTCTAAACAACTATGAATGATTTCCAAGGATCAAATCTTAGATGAAATATGATGTATCTATGCCATTGCATTGAGTATCCATTATTGGCCTCTAAACAACTATGAATAATTTCCAAGTATCAAATCTTAGAGGCAATATGAGTTATCTATGTCATTGCACTGAGTATCCAATCCCTATGCTCGTATCTAATTGAGTTGGGGAAATCAACATTAGCAACACTAAGTTTATAAAATATATGGGGTTAAGACAAGTATGGTCTAGTTTAGCAATTTGGAAATAATAGTAGCACAAAGTAGGTTCTAAATAACATGGAAGTTGAAATGTGAGAAATAAAATCAGTGAATGAGAAATATGAAATACTGTTGTGTAGAAAAAAATCCAAAAGTGAAGTATACTTTATTACTAGAAGAACCAAGTTGATGTCATTAAAAGAGGCATTGATATAAATAATAGTGAAACGTGCCTAGCATGCCTATGTATATATTATGTTCCATGTACATGTAGCTATTGCATGAAAATATAATGCAACATAAGGAATGTAACACTTACCATATATGTGAAACACATTTATATAGCTAGAGGCATATATGAAAGTGCAAATTACCTCAACACAACAATCGGCTCAAGTAGTAACATGAGAGGAATGGAAAACAATAGGTTTCTTTGATATCTAAACCCTAGCTCAAAGCATGTAAAATTCTAGAAGACCCATGCAACAAATTACATGAAAAATCACTAGGAAAGATGAATTTCCTTGTAACATACAACATGAAATATCTATAGCTATGTAAATAAGCATAAAATTTCAAATTAGATGACACAACCATGATCTAGATTCAGAAACCATGAAAATTCCATTCCATTTCTAAACCACCACCTTTAAATGCACAAATTCCAAGGTTTTCAAGAAGGAATTCCAATAATCAAAACTATGAATAGGAGGCATACGAGTCAGAAGGTGAGAACTTACTAAAACTAAAGTCAACTAAGATTCATAATGGCTTGAGGAAAGAGTCATTGAGTTTCCACCATGTTTCTGGTATATGTTTAAGTAGATCTAGAAAGAGAAAATGAGAGGAGTATCTTTCCAACCACAACCCTTCAAGATAGGTTGTATCGTTTCACGAATGACTCCACAACCAAATATTTAAATAGGCAATATAAGACCAAGAAACTTAGAGGGAAAGGATAAAATTTTCTAAAGGAGGAAGTTGATGATGTTACACAACCTTTGAATGTCAAACTAGGTATATAATATAAAACAAACCGACTTGAAACATAATTCACTATAGAACAATTACCACAAACCATTTAATTGATCAAGATTCAATGCCATAAAATTAGAATGATAAAAGTGAATTGCATGCAATGTCACAACCCATTTCACTGATCAATCCCCACCATTGGACCATAAGCCTATCCTAGATGGTGGTCTATTCTTTATAAATACCACTACCTCGATCGTTTAACATCACATGACATGTGGCTAGCAGACCATAATCAATCTTGGTGACACTCTCACAACATGTTTAATGTGTAGTGAACCACCCACTATATCCAAGCGCATAAAACCACCATTATAGTGGTATTTGCATATCTAAGTCCCAAAAAATATGGAACAATCATTATGGCTATCCAACCATAATGAATATTTCCACCATACTCACACCATGGTCGATGCAAAGTGAAACCACACTTCCTTGCACCTAGAATTACCACTATATTGATTTTTGTGTAACTACAACCCATAAAAGATGGAAACAATAAAAATGTCCTGCAATTCCATTCGCATACCATGCATAGGATAAAAAACAAAAAGAGAAACAATACACCAATTCCCCCAAAAATGAGCTCATGAAAAAAAAGGAGAACCAACCGTGCACTAGTGAATGAACATAGACCAATAAAACACTAACATTGGTTAATCATGATCCAAGAACTATAATATTTGAAAAAACACCACAAAACCTAGAAACCCATAACTCATAAAAATCAACTACAACAAAGTTTCAAAATAGTTGGAGATGAAAGTTGTGGAGCACACAGTAAGCTTTTCAATCCCAATAAACAAGCTCACTACATACAAGTAATTAAGTTAAAAGGAATAAGTTGCACACTACATACAAGTAAATTGACTTACTTTTAACTTTGTTCATTATACGTTTTTTTTTCGAAAAGATGTAATGTTGGCGAATTTACATGGTATAATGAGTTATTTTTCATAATAATATATGTTTTTGTTAACTAATTTCTTTACATTTTATTTTTTATTTCAATAATTTATTTACATTTTAACTTTTTATTTTTTATTTTAATAATATTTAATAAGTAAAAGGATTTGTGTTCAAATCTATATATATATATATATATATAATAAAAAAATTTAAAAAGAATTATTTTATCTAATAATTAAGATTAATTTGGAAATTGCTCTAACATTGCAAAAAAATAAGAAAAAATTGAGTATTAGAAAGGTTGTACACATAAAGCATAATGATTTATTTTTCATAAGGATGTGTGTTATGTCGGCCCTTTTGCATTGCAACATATGGTTACCCTACATTTCCATTCATTTTGGTTATGTTGGATTCATGATATAGTTATGAGCAATATCCTTATAAGTTAGTTAATAGAACAAGAAGACACATTATAGATACATTATAGGTTTATGGAACAAGAATACATATTGGTATATCAAATGATTGAGAAAAAAATAATTTGGACTTAATAGTTTATGAGGGTGGAGTGGGAGGATATATTAGAGAAAACATAATATGTTATAAAAGTGAGGTGGGATGGAGTGGAGGTATATATTATAGAAAACATATGTGGGCGGGGATATATTAGAGAAAACATAATATGTTTTATCTAATATATCCACCATCCCACCCTTACATCACATCCCCAAATCATGGGTCTATCCCTATGAATCGGTGGTACGACAATAACTGCAAAGCAAACCACAAGCAACTTCATCATGCCCTCCTCCATAACCCCACCTCCTATTCCTCCTTTGTAAATCATACCACTACCTATGTCGTAAGAAATGCCTCAAGTTGAGAGAAAGGGTTTTAAAGTTATTAACATTGGAAATAACTCCTATTTTTCATATAAAGACTACTACAATGGTGAGACACCCTTTACTGGATGCCTATCCAAATATGGTCATTCTTATTTGGTAGAAATTTTGTGAGTTATTTTTATAATATATAGTTTCATTTAACAATTTCTACAATTATGAGAACACCCTTTAGTAGATGCATATTGAAATACGATCATTCTAATTTGGTAGAAATTTTGTGAGTTATTTTTATAATATATAGTTTCATTTAGTCAAGCTGGTATGAAACAATATTATTTTCACTAAACTAATGAGTTTAATAGAGATTATTATTTGACTATAATATCAATCAATACACTTAATTCTATAGAAGTTAATGTAATAGAGAAATCTCAAGTGGGCATCAACTTGAATGTTTTGATACACTTAATTCTATAATTCTATAGAAGATAATGTATTAGAGAAATGTCAAGTGGGCATCATATTGAATGTTTTCATAGAACTAGATTTTATTTTATTTTTAAATTACATAGTCTTATTTCAGATATTATTTACATTCCTTTTCTAAAAAAAACTTGAATAGTGATTTGTGGTAATACTTATAGTTGTTGGTTTTGTGCAGAAAACGTTGTGGATTCAAGAACGCAATAAACAAATATCAACAATGAACTTGCCAATTGAAAAAATGGACACTAAATGCAAGGTAAGCACACATATTTCATATGTTAATCATCTAAATGAGATTTGCTTAATTTGGTAGAGAAAGTTTTCAATTTTACATATAATAAATTTATCAATTTTTTAGCCATTATGCCTACAAGGTATGCATAAACTTATCTAGTCTACTTCGAGCACTAAAATATTTAGCATCACAAACATAAGCCCTATACTTATAGAGTGTGCTTCATTAGATTATATAATAGGTATTTCAGTCTCTTTGTACAAAGTAACGAAAGTATGTCAAAATGCATGAATACAAGCACAACAAATTACAAACAAGGAATTCACAACATTGTGATTTGTTTGCAAATAAAAAACTAATATTGATGTCAGAGATTGCTTATTTGATACTCTCTAGGTATTATTTCATTTCATATACACAACAATAAAATTAAGAGAATAATGGAATATTTTAGAGTTCTTTGATAAAACATGATACTAAAGCAATAGTAACTTATCAACATGACTTCTAAGTAAGGATGCTACAAACTAGGGATATTTGTACTCTAATTTTCTAGCATTCCTAATGCATGCAATTAGGGTTTATTCCCTAGTTATTTCTACCTCTTCTATTTCCCATGTACCTTCTTTGACTAATTCCACCTTTGGAGGCACCTAGGAACTAGTACCCTCAAACTTTCCAAATATTTGGCTCACACCAACAACCTCAAGATCCATTGCAAGATGCTTCCTCGATGTCTTTGAAGACCCCTCTCGTAGATCATCCTTTGGTGAATCCCTCTTTTGAAATAGGGTTTTCCCCTCAATCAAGCCCTTTAAATATCCATTGCACAACCTTTCCAACTGTGTTCCTTAGAAATTGTTGGATCCAAGTATTTCATTCAAAGCTTCCCTCCTTGATGGAGACCAATTAGGAGGCCCCTGACAAATACATCTCCTCAACCTAGAAGTTAGAAATAAAGGAAGAGGCATATATTTACCCTTATATAAAAGAATTCTTCATTGATGAACTTGATTTTACAAAATATTGAGATCACATCCTCGAATTGGGATCTAGGTTTTGGTGCAAAGTAGTATTATGCATGAAGCCTTAGTTCATGACCTTCAATATAAAACATCAAAAAATTCATTTGCAAGTTCCACTTCAAAGGTGTATAAATGGCAAGGAGGAATCTAACCACATCTCTTAGGATATTTGTGGACATGGAATTCAATATAATATTCTAACTAGAGATCAAACTAGTGGCTAAAGACTACACATGGATTCAAACCATAAACTACAAGTAGGTTACCTTTTAGTTAGGACACACTTCAAAGTAGGCCATAAAAAACCCATTGTGTACATTTTAGAACACAAGGTTGAACCAAAAGACCCTTAAAGAAACCAACTTGGTAGAATGGTTCCTTGTAAGAGAATCATCTCATTAGCAAGGACCCAACTCCCATGATCTAGGATGTATCCTTTTAAGGACGGTGATGAAGAAGTGCTACTAGAGACACCCAAATAAAAAGGGGAAAGCATAAAAACCCAATTGGAGATGTCTACCCATGATTCCCCTCCCATACAATTAGAAAATGAGGCCAATCAACAATTCCTCTATGAGTGTCAGTATAGAACTCCCCTTGATCCCCCTCCTTAATACTCAAACCCTCCATTCAACTTTTCTCAAATGAGAGAGAGATATTGGTGGAAGCTCCATAGGAAGAGGTGAAATATGTCAGCCCCATGATGGATGCTCATTTTCAACCAATGGTAAAAGAAGAATCAACCAAAGAACTAGAAGAAAGAGAGATATAAGAACCTATGATGCCATCGCAGTATTAGCAAGAGGATAAAACATAAGTCACTATGGATAAAAATTCCAAACCACATACAAGAACCTTGACCTACATGAATCAACGCCACCACCAAAAGGATTTCTAGTATGTATTTCCTTTGTGATTTATTGTGTGGTCAGTTTATTAGAATCTACTCATGTAGCTATATGAAAGAAAGAAAACCTAGTAAAACATGAGGACCCATTTAAGAGAAGGAATCCTACCCATTGAGAGTAGGGGCATCCCATTAGACTTACACAATCAAATGGATTTGTACCTATTCTATGATTTGTAACCCTTCTATGTCTAGGTAAAGTTGTAGAATTTTGACCTAATACACATATGTTTCTTTAAAATAAAAAAACTTATCAACATGAGTTGAACTCATAGACATTCATTGATTTCATAATTCCAATGATCTATAAGTTTATTTAGAGTAAATTTTGAAATCTACTTCAAATGTTATAGAGACAAAACATAGAGGGCTATGGGGAGAGATACTTTCCATACATTGGATATCAAAATGAATGAAAATATCAATAAGATATTCATCAAAGACACTTAAAAGGGGGTTATTTACATTTCAATTCAAGTTTAACCACATACACATATGACATTGTTTCATGACAAGAATCAACTTCATGGATATTTTTAATCACTCATGCAAAAGACAAATTTCTACCACAATAATCATGAACCAAAGGAAAAAACTTCATGATATGAAAAAAAAAGAATATGCATGGAAACAAGTAGAAAATAAGATGATAGAAAACATAGTTCAATGATCCTCCAAATTCAGTAAGATTTATAGTGAAAGTTTTTTCAAAACAATTTGTCCCTTAAAAAATATGAATATAATGTATCTTGGTTATAATGTATCATGGTGTAGACTTTTTGTAGTGTGAAACAACATAATTATTCTTTTGCAATTGGATACATATATGGAAATATATCATGAATGATATAATAATACATGTCCCCATAGTAGCAATTGGCAAGGGTACATTGTACAATTGGCATTTCCATATTAGGAAAAACAATGTAGAAGAGTGAGTGCAAGATAATGATGGTATCTAATGATGGGTTAGTGGCAATGCAAATATGCAAAAACAATAATGATGGGTTAGAAACATGATTCAAAGTACTTTCAAAACTAATTTGCATATGGTGTAAGAAGACAACGTAGAAAATAAAATTTGCTTCTAGAATATATAATTTGTATTTATGGAAGTTTTGTATGACTATGTGAAATTCCATTTTTTCTAAGAGTGGTGTGTTATTGTTTTGCAAAGCATAGTGGATATGTTAATGTTAGAGAAATAGTTGATTACCTAAATGATGGAATTTTCCTAAAATGATTTGTACAATTGTAGAGAACTATTTGTTCTTGTGCACCATGTTTTTGGAAATTTTTAATATTAATTTATATTTTTTTGAATTAAGAAGATTAGTATAGCCTAAAATTATGAGGTCAAACATTAGTGTGGGGTTTGATACCCTTAACATAATTAAAAAATATAATTTTTTGATATATTTTTAATGTGTACGGTGATATAAAAAATTATAGTAGAAACAAAATACTTGTGTGTATCTTAACATTATGATATAAGTCAAGTAAAAACTAAATAAATAATACTGGAAAATATTGTTTTTTTAATTATGTATTTGGATCTACATATTTTGTTCTATATGTGTGTGTAGTTTCATCAGTGATGGATTTTTCAAGCCTATTTAAAAATGATGAGAAAAATGGAGATATTGAAAGGGATTCATAAAAATGAATGTTTTGGTGTTCTTGTTTCCCAAATCACTAAGGAGCATGTTGAAGATGAATGCAAGGAAACCAAGTTTCAATACCATCAAGAAAGTTTAAATTCTATAAGCAGGCATGTGTTTTTTAAACCATCCTTCATTTTAAAATATACAATCCCACTGCTTAACCTTTTATAAAACATAATATTCAACACTAGAAGCTTTCTTGAAGGCATGAAGGCCTAGTCTCCCCCTCCCCCGACCATGGCCAATTCCCCAAAACCCATCTCTTTTTTGAAAAACCTACTAATAGTAGTCATAATCCACTCAAAGGCTAAATATCCCCCATACATTCCTATGTGACAATTTTGGGCCTCCTCCATGCCCCTTAATCCTTTTAAACATAATTTAGGAACCACTACCATTAATTCCTCCCCTCAACCATGGTATAGCCTTAAAGAACCATTCATTATGATAAAATACCTCAAATGGCTCCCATAGCCAACCTAGAGATCAAACATCTCATACAATGACATGTGTCATGTTCAAGGTCTCATACATGGTGTTTAAGATCTACAACTTTAATTTAGGCCCTAAGGAACTTATTTTACATCTTGGACCATGGTAAAGTCGCCACAATCCATTCATGGTGTGAAAAACATACTAATGGTGTCCATATTCCCAATATAAGGCTAAATATCCTCTCCAGACATCTTGCATTATTCTTTGAGGACTACTTCACAAACCTTGATCATGAGAAGATTGAAATAGGTCATAAGAAATTTATGTTCTTTCATTGACCATGGTCAACTCCCTAAGTGCCATACATGGCGCACAAAACCTCATGACGATGTTGATATAATATAAGGAGGCCAAAGATCCCATAGAGAGTATCTATGTGGTGGTTCAAGTCCTCATTCATGGCCTTTAAGCTTTCGAATATTCTTCTAGGTCCTATAAGTCTAGAGACCCATTCTTATTGTGCAAAACATATTAATGGCACCCATATTCCCACTTTGAGTCAAAAGATTTCCTACAAAGGTATTTTGTGGTTGTTCAAGGATTATTTCTCAAAGTTTGATTATGAGAAGATTAAATAGGACCTAAGAAACTTATGTTCCTTCACTGAACATGGTCAAGGCCCTAATTTTCATACGTGGTGTTAGAAAATTCCTAATGGAACTAATATACAAACTAGAGGTAGAAGATCCCATACCAAGAACCAATGTGGTGGTTGTTTTCCCATCCATGGTCCTTAAGAGAAAGAAGATTATTATAGGGCCTAAGACCCTTATTTTCCTTCCTTGACCATGGTACATGCCTCAAGATCCATTCTTGTTGTGCAAAACCTACTAATGTAACCAATATTCACAATGGAAGACCAAGGACTACCTATAAAAGTCTAGTATGCCAATTGGAGGGCTTTGTGATAATGATCGAGTTCGAGAAACTTCGCATAAGGCCTAAGGACCACTTTTTCATTCCCTGACCATGGTAAAACCTCAAGTTTGACACATGGTGTGAAAAAACTCCTAATGGGACCCATATCCTACCTAGAGGCCAAATATTTCTAGAGATTATTTGTGTGGTAGTTCAAGGTATTGTTCATGGCCCTTAATCCCAAGAATCTTTGTTTAAGGTATAGTTCCCTTATTTTCCTCCCTCTTCAATGTTACAATCATTGAGACACATTATTGATGTGAAATACCTACCAATAGTGTCTATATTTGTCATGGGATGCCAAGGATCACCCAAAGAATTCTTATATGGTGGTTCAAGTGGTTCAAGGACTCCTTCATAATGTTTGAGCCAAAGAAGATTAATATAGGGCCTAAGGAATATTTTTTCCTTCTTTGACCATGGTTAAAGTTTTAAGACTCAACTATGGTGTGTAAAACCTCCTAATGGAATTTATATGCCACACGGAGGTAAAATATCCATTAAATAATATGCATGGTTGTTCGAGGCCTAGTTCATGGTCTTTGAGCATGAGAAGTTTTTTTTACAGCCTAAGGTTCTTATTTTCCTTCCTTGATGATGATATAGGAATTGACTTGTGCACATAGTGAAAAAATCCTCCTAATGGAACCCATATCCCCCTCAAATTCCATAGATTGTGTTACCCCCCATTCCTAGGTGTAAATAGAGTATATCGTGTCTCATAGACCAAAATCAAGACAATGATCTTGACCATGATGATGATCAACAAATCAACATAACCAATCCCAATAGACCCCCTCAAATTTCTCCGTATACTTCATATCAGCCAAACTCGTCACATCAAGTCAAATCAGTGTATAGGAGATGGTAAGACAGCATCACCATGAGGTATGTTAGTCCTTTTTTCATATAAGGTGTTGTGCTTAATTTATCAGGCATGTGAATGAGGATCATTGGTTTAAGTTGGATAATGGATCACTAGCTCAAGAAGTTATATTTGTTTCCTTATTTCACCTTGGTGGTTAGCATCTGTTCCCTAGTCCTTTGTTGTCACCTCCCAAGGAAAAGGGGTACTATTGGGGGGGCCTCACAAGGGTAACATTGTGTTTCCCCACCATACTTAACACCATACATCATGAATCCTGTAACAGTGCACTAAACTTGAGTAATGGGTCATGGTCCATTCTCTCATGAGAAGAGGGGCTTAAGGCCCAGAGCTTGATTGTAGTTGCTAAGAAAAAGAAGAATAAAAGAAGAATAATGATAAATAAAGAAATATATAATAGAAATGGACTCTCAAAATCCAATCCAAACTTGATCTCTACCCTATCCACATTCTCCCTAGTCCCAAGTAAGTGATGTTATAGCTTGAAAACTTTTAAAGGGGACTTACAAATATGATAACAGGATAATAAAAAGGAAGAATAATGGGTTTGGGAAAATGTAGCGCTTAGAAAATGGTAACTCAAGAGAAATAACACCCTCCACAAAGGTGCTCATAGAAATGGACTCAATGACACCATAAGGCATGAAGTAAGCCCAACACATATCATTATCACACTTACTCTTGAAGGGTTATTTTCTTTCTCTATTCTCTTGGGACATATCCCTCTACTTGGGTATTTCTTTTACTGTTTTGGTTGGCACACCTAATAGGGTTTTATGAAGGTCCTCCCATATTCAAACTTGCTTGAAGGATGCCCCATAATTTCACTGAGGATGTTGTGCCTTTATTGAAGGATATGACATATGTGATGCAAAGAATTAATTAACCCAGTATCTTGACACATTCATATGCTATCTCTCACATCTTCTAGACACATGGGATTGATTTTGATAGATATGGTCATGATGGCACACTTATGGGTAGGAATCCCATACTATGGATAATGCACCCACACATTACCTACCCATTTGATAAAGGAAGTTTCACTTAGTTTGGCTTGGAAAACATATAGACATGTGTACACCCTCCTCCATTGTGGAGATCATCCTTCACACATTATATGTTGGTCCCTTTTGATGATGTCATCATGTTAGGGTTTGATGGAGATTTTGGGGTTTTCCTGACACATGGACAACATATGATGATTTAAGGTGGCATGGAAATTATTCAACCTTGCTTTAATTTTGGATGATGAAACATGGACTTGGGAGGCCCTCCTTCACCTCTAGGAGGCTTTACATCACCACATGTGTGGTTTTATGATTTATATTTACATTTATTATTTTTGTAGAGGCTATTTTGGAGGGGTCGATCCTACTCATAACTTGAAATTATAATTTGTTTTTTGAAAATAACACTTGTTTACCTCATATAAATAGAGGGGGTTCTCTTTTCTGTAACGACCCCTTCGTTATGTCTATGAATAGCGAAGTTAAATTTTTTTTTTCTTTTTCTTTTTAATAAATAAGAAATTAACAACATCACCTAATTCATATCAATGAAAAAACACATGACATCATAACTAAGGTGACACATGATCAGAATATAAACAAACTCTACAATATCATTGCGGAATGAAATTGCAAACCATAATGCCAACCAATCTCATCATATTAT
>JZKD02S0277654.1:171887-192375 GCA_000966675.3 Picea glauca | reverse complement strand
GAACTTACATATTGAAAAACATGGAGGGGGATATGGAACTTATCCCTGTCAATAGCCAAATATTGAAGAGATATTTTTTTTGGCTTCCTAGGGGTGGTTGACATGTAGATATTAGTCTTCATTTCTTTAGTCTTACTTTATGTTTCTTTATTGATTTGAGATTTGAATTTTTATAATAGGTTTTATTATTATGAGTTTGTTTTAAACAAATTTAATTTTTCTTTAAGAATATGGTTTTCATTTCTTTCTTTTGAAAATATTTTTCTCCCCATGGCTTATATACTTGTTCATAAATTTTCTCTCTCTTGAAAGGGTTAAGTGCAAGTTCTTTTTAAGAGTGGGCACACTCACTGATCCTTGGAATCTCCCATATTATTCCTTGTCATAAATTAAACAAGAATATGTGAATAAATTTTCCATGCTACTTTAAAGTTAAAACAATGGTGGAATTGAGGTTTCCCTAGACAATTGAGTCTTGAAATATCTTGAAAATTCATTCGAGTGGTTAGGTTATTCATCGAACCTAGAGATATCATCCATTCACATTAAAGGAGCGCAACATGTGAATTTTTTTTAGTTCGACATCCAAGGTTAAAAAATATTTGGGGGAATATTCTTATTTAGGCATGGACAATCATATCCTGGATAATAGGAAATTATCCACATAAGTGTGTCAAATCCACTTCTTACCCCATCCCTTATTAAAAAATGGAATGGGAAATGAAGTGTACTTTATAAAGGGGACATGCATAATTTTGTCAGGGATATGGACACACTCATTGGTAGTGGAGAAAGACTTATGATGATGGGTGACTCCACCAAGGAAATGGACATTGATGGATAGTGAAACAACACCACAAGAAAGTGAAATAACCACTCTTCTCAAAATATTCAACCCCATTTAAAGAAAAACCTTGTTCTTATTACTATTACCTAAAACATAAGTGAAGCTTTAAAGGAAATCAACTTCACACTTTATATATTTAGGAAAATATGTTAAATCATTGAATTTTCATGATTGGGATACTATATGGGTTAATTATACGAAGGCATGACCTAAAGAATCCATTTGTTTAAATTAGGTATTATTTTTCTAAAATTATTACCTTTTTTCAAAAGGAATGAGTGAATAAGTGTTGACTCCGGGACTCTTGGATTCTCCTAGTGTATCGCCATTTGTTTTTCCCATGATAACCACCCTAAATTTTGAGAAAAATGTGGGGCATGCCTTCGTATTTTCATTGTCCTGGGTATGCTTCCTTGTTTTTCACAATACATTGACTTTGATTCCTCCTTACTTTTATACATTTATTCATTCTATTGGATGGTTAAGCTAGATGGGATTTCATGTTTCACTTTTTTAGTTTTGACTTAGTTTATTTTCTTGATATTTACTCATCATTAAGGTTTTATTTATTTCAATCCTTAATTCTATTTGTTCAAACTCTTTTTTCCCCCAATTTCTAGATTGGGCTCGATCCTCAAGTCAAGCCACTCTTTCACTTTAATTATTACGCAAGTTCCCTAATTTGGAAATTGGTACCTATTTCCAAATGAAGGCCTTTGTCCACCAACTTTTCTTTGGAAAAGTATATATTTTGGATTTCCCCCAACCTCCAAATTGGGCTCTCCTTACTCTTCAACCTATTCAATTTTTTTCTCCTCATTCAAGCTCTTCTTTAACTTTTGTTTGAATGTATCTTCCTTCCTTTCAAAATTTTCTTTCTATTTTTAAATTCAACTAAGTCAAATTTTTTTCTAAAATTCTATTTATAAATAACCCTCAACATCCAAATCAAGCCTCCTTTTC
The DNA here is from genome assembly GCA_000966675.3 of Picea glauca. Lineage (NCBI taxonomy): Eukaryota > Viridiplantae > Streptophyta > Pinopsida > Pinales > Pinaceae > Picea > Picea glauca. The sequence continues at coordinate 190,565 of JZKD02S0277654.1, read as the reverse complement.
ACTTGTTCATTGTTACCTTGCCCCAATTTGGAAATCAGCCCCAATTTCCAAATCAGACACTCTTTTCACCATTCATACCACATGAACTTTTGACCTTGTTTGATGTGCTTTTGTTTGACTTATCTTATTTTCAAACTTTATTATATTTTCTTCTTCAAAAACCATATTTACTTGATAGGACCCAATCTCAAAATTGGTCCCTTCAGTGACTAAAGTTTTGTAACCATTGTTGAATATAGTGATTAGCCCAAACTCTAAAACCAGGTCTTCCCTTTATGAATGTTAGTTAGACAAGGTCTTGATTTCTCAATTGGCCCTAATTTTGAGATCATCCTTCTTTCCCATAGCTCTTTCTTTGTACATGTGAAACCTTTTAAAGTTTTTATTGTAATCAAGACTGACCTTGAAAATTGGTCCTCCTCAATGTGAACTTGTGGCCCAATTTATGATCGGGGATGATTTCAAAATTGGGCCTGCATTCGCCTAAAATTAGTGATGAGGGGTCTCAATTTCTCCATTTGGTCGCAATTTATATACCATCCCCCCTCCACTTTAAAACTATTCACACATGTGAAATATATTAAATCTCAAAGTGGGTTCTTTCAAGTATGTGGGTGACTTGTTCATGTGCAAACACCTTAAAGCATATCTTTATACATTGGAAAAATTCAACAATGTCATATGCTTGAATCACCACCTTTTTTAAAACATTAGTAATAAAATGATTTTCAAATAATGAATCAAAGTGAGTATGTACCATATATTATGGTTCAATGAGTGAATATTTGATATAGCACTTTGTTCCTCTTAGTAATTCTCAAAGACAAAAAACACTAAAAAAAAATTAGTTCAAACATTTAGGGGAATAGTTTCAATATCCGTCATATTGTATGCGCACCTTATTTAACAAGTCCAAACCTATTATCATCCAAACTAGCACTTGTGCAAAGCCTTCACAAGGTGCTTGACTAGTAGCATATGGAAGCATTTTCCACTATCACCTAAGAAGACATTTCCCTCATTTTAGTGAAGGATAGAGATCCAACACAAGAGAGGCTTCCCTAGAAACCTCAAAGGGTCCTATAGCAAGCTAAGGCAAGTCTACGACCCCCTATATTGATTTCTTGATTAGATAGGTCAAGGTGAAGGGAAAGGTCAAGATGAATTAGACAAAGCAAATTAATTGTGCACGTGTGACGGGTTTTTCTAGAACAATTAATGATGTTTATTAAGTTAGAAGAGTAAATTAAATGCCTCAAAACACTATCTATCAAAAGAAAAGAAATGTTGTAATAGAACTTGAATAACGGATGATATACTTTAACATATAACAAGTTTATAATAGTAGTAGTAAATCATTTCTAAAATTAGAAAGAATGCAATGGAAGATATGCTAAATGTTAGGTAAAAGACTAACAAACCATAAGCTAATGATTGCTAAAATAAATAGCATGGAACTATGTTAAATAAATGCAATATACCTAATAGCTAGAAATGCAATTAATGCAACAATAAATGATGATAGATGGTGATTCTTAACAATAAATGTAATGGATTAGGTTAGGGATGATGCAATGAAAAAGCCCTAGACCTCAGAACATGGCATTGAGATAGAAAGAAAACTAAAACTAGGGTTTCATGTAACTTGCAACAAGATAAAGACTAGTGTTGTCTTAAGTCCTTGGGAATTTGGAGTTAATGCAACCTAAAAGAAGGATAAAAGGAAAAGAAAACTCAAGGTTTAAATTCTATGGAGATTTACAATCACAAGCTCTAGCTCTAATCCTTTAAACATATAAGTTTAGGTGGATGTGCAATCACAATTCATAATTTCGTCCTATGTCTTATTTGACTTCTAACAAGGGATCAAGGGAAAAAAAAGGTAAACCCTAGAGTAGTGCAAGCACACGATCTAGAACTTTAACCAATAAAGACAATTTTAGGGAGATGTACAATCATAAGCCCTAAATTTAACCTAATATGCTTCAACAAACTTAAGATGAATGAAGACAAGGAAGGGGGTGCACAACTACAATCCTTTTGAGGGTTTCAAAAGAACCTTATTCAATGAGACCAAGATAACATGCAACTTATCAAAACATTGATAGAGCATCTACTTAAAACACCATGAAGAAACCACAAATAATTGGAAAGAACACTTACTAGACAAGTTTTTATGCATGAATAAACCCTAGAATCATCAAACAAAACAAGAGAAACATCCACAAGATCAATCTCCAAGAGGTGTGCAATAGTACTTCATGATGAGAAAATAGTAAAATATGACAAGAGAAGCGATTCTCCACCAATGTGAGTTATGTTTAGAAAATGAGGGAAGTACTAGCATTTTATATGAGGAAACCCTAGTGCTTTACCCCTTAAAAGCCCCTAAAAATGTGAAATATCCATCATACAAGGTGGATGGTTCTAGGTTGAGCCCTAAAATATCCTCCAACATAAAGATAAAACAAAAATACATAATAAAAAAATCCCCTCATAAATGACACATGTGAATGTGAGATCCTCCAAGGGTGGTGACGTCATCCTTTAAAGGGGTAAAATATCCTCCAAATGGTGGTGATGTCATCTTTTTTTATAACATGCATATGGTACGATAACATGGATGCATGAATAAAGAACTAAATGACATCAAATAAAGGAAATCCAATCAAAACCAGGCACACGGTATGACCAAATACTAATCCTACTATAATGCTACATGACAATTGAAAAGATAGGTCTAATCATAGAACTAGTGAATCCATTATAGAATTTCAAAGTAAAAAATTCTACCTTTGTGATTAGTTATGAAACAAATAAAAAATACATCAAGAACAAATTAATTATGAGCTCATACAATCACTACAACACAACCAAATATAGAATCAAACTCATGAAGGTGTGGAGGAAAAAATACCATGTCGAGATGTGTCCCCACAAGCTTTCTCTACCCGTCTCTTAATAGGACTATGATATGATGAAGGCTCATATGAAAAACACTTCAAATAATGGCCACTTTGTATTTCATTAATCCCCGAGGCTCGAGATGGAATCATAAGAAATATGAAGAATTCCCCTTGATTACTCAAGGAGAAATTGGATGAAAAATGGGACATGAATTTAGATCTTAAGAAAAACATTTTCTACCAACATACGTCTTGTTGACCTTCTCTATGTGGTTGAAAATCCCCGCAACAAACCATAGTTTTAAAAAAACCTTGCCCCATAGATAAGTTATCATCAAAAACATAATTCCTAGTCATATCTTTAATGATATAGAAAGACGAGGAAAGGAAGAATGGAAATTTTTGCTATGAAATTCTTGTTGTCCTGGGTGAATCATGGCCTCATAAAATGTTCACCAATATATGAGCATAAACATGGTTGAAAATCTTCTTCATGGAATAACTCTGAGTGATCAAAATAATATGTATCACACCTTCTAGGATATGGATGGAAGTAATCATTAGAATGTTAGTAATGGATCACTCCTAAATGGTTGAAATAAATTTGTGAACATATCATCTTCGTATTTCAAAAAAATTGAATCAACATTGCACATAGATGTGTGTTCTAAAGGAAACAATTATGCATTCTTGATTATAGAATCATCATTTATGTCATAAATGGGATCTCCATCAAAATTAAAGAAATGCATATCCCATCTGCGTCTTTCAATGTGTATAAAATCAGCAATACAATTGGCATGCTCTTCATTAGATGAAAAATTTATTATATCCAATGGTTCTTCCAAAAGTTCTTCACTTTCCAAGTCATGAAAGGATGTAGCATAGGAATCAAAAACTTGGGAGAGAGTATAACTTGCCATATTCTCATATTCATGTGAAGGATGGATGGAAGCTTGGGTGAATTCATTTTCATCTAATGGACAAGAAAATACCAACATATCTTCTTCATGGGGAGTACTCTCAATAGGGCCTTATTCATAGACTTGGCATTCAACATGATGTGCTTCATTAAAGTCTTCTTCTTCAATAGATTCATGAGGTATTAATCTTCAAATCAAATAAGATAATTTCCAATTGAATGAATTTCAAATTATTAAGCGTCGTTGAGTGCACACTATGATTTCCTGCCTTCCTCTCCTTTCGACATGTAGTGAGGGAGAGGCCTCTCTTGTTTTGTTTCATGTACTTGGTGACTTTCATCGTGAACCTCTTCTTCAAGGTATTTCTCTTCAATCAAGTCTTTATCATATTCAATAGGGTTAGAAAAGAACCCCTCTTCTTGGAGATCCACCATAAGATCATGAAGAATATATTTGTACCTTTGAGATGTCGATCCCCAATGCTTGAGAAATTATTCAATGAAAATTATGAAAGAAGATATACTCTTTGGAATGAGAGAATACCTGACCCGATTTTGTTGTATTTATTCATAGATATTAAAAAATATATTATTAGCACATATTCATGTATCACATTTATGTCGGAAGTGTATTTAAATTTTTTACAACATATGTGACGGTCAAAATCATATCACCATCAAATTTTGGACAATTACCCCCCCAATCTGGAGAAAAGTAATTTGGGTATCCATAAAAATTATTAATATAAAGAGAAGGGAATACTTCATGAATTTCCCATGGTGCCATAATTTCATCGCTTGAGAATATGCAATATTATGCAGAAATTGAGAATAGGATTAAACCTCAAAACATATCATTGGAGTCACCAGATGAACTTGTTAGAAAAGGCTCATCAAAATGTATGTAAGGAAAAGGGATTCTTCCCTTGATGGTGTCACTAGGAAAGCTATCTAAATAATGCTTTGAAGAAATCTTACCAACAAAGTGTTGAAGCATATACTTCATATCTTTGAGAAGAATCACTCAATTCTCCCCAGAAATGGTGAAAAAATGTTAGCACCTTGTGAAAATCCTTCACAATGTGTTGACTAATGTAACATATGGAATCATTTTCCACCATCACCTAAGTAGATACTTCCCTCCTATAATACCCTTGTTTCCCCCAGCTTGTAAATATAGATATAAATTTCCAAAATACAGTGGCAGACTAAATATGTGTGAATGTTGGATTTGATGAACCTTTTGTTATAAAAGGTAATCTATGTATTTTTGTTATTAATTAAATATGGATAGTGTTGCATAACTATTGAAAGGGGGGTTTTCCAAGATAGATCATGATGTTATGAGAGAGATGGTGAGGGGAACCAGAAATGGTTGAGATGACTCCCACCAAACCAATACCTTACTAGATTTAATTTCTCAGACCCAGAATAGTCCTTTGACCCAAAAATTAATTACTAGTTAGGCTCGCAGTTGGAAAGGCCTCCTCAAGAGTTAATGAGATGGGAAGAGTACCCATTTGAAAGGCCTTCAGACCTGACCATAAGTTGGGGATTCAGACCCACACCATCTTGCCGAGGAAGGAAATAAAGGAGGTGATTTCATGGGAAGAGGAGATCTGTGAGGAAGCAGAGTCGAGAGACCAATCTCCAGAAAAGGGAAGAGCACTTACAACTCTCAGGTTCGAAGAAGAATTGAGAAACATGCTCGTTTTGGGTGAAAGAAGTTATTGGAAACATTTTCAATCCAAGATGATAAACGAGGATGATGAGTGAGTGTGGAATTAATCGTTGCAGAACCCCTTGCTTGGTACAGAGAAAACAATTTCCTAAGTTCATGTGGGAGGAGGAGAGTAACCTTCGTCCCCGACTGTCGATGATAAAAAATAAAGATTTTATCTCATATCATCATGGTATAGCTAGGGGGTTCCTAATGGTAAATATGTTTAGGAGTGGTTGTGCCTACGATTGGGTGGAAAGAGGCACCCCTTTCAATAGCCGCTTCACAATTTTTGGTTTCTGATAAGTATTTTCATACCATGTCTACTAGAATGGAAATGATTATTGAACATACATGTCTATGAATAAATTATGTATTGAATTATTAAGGTAGAAATGTACATTGTTTTTCTATGAACCCATGCTTTTGAATAGTCTTTTTTTTGCCTCATCTTAGCAACTAGAGAGTTCTAGAGAGTTTTGGGATGTGGGTCTACAAGAGAGTCATGGTAGGGTCAAATAGAATACATATGTCATGCCGACCTATCGAATTTACCTTCGCAGGAATGTTAAGTTCGAACTCTATGGAAGGAGGGTGCCTCCTTCAGAACCTTCACATGTATGACCGAGGGTTGATGCCCATGGCCTTAGCCAATTCACAACTAAGAGTTAAGCATGTAGACCATGAGAATTATCAGAGGAGCCATATGAACAAGTTCTAGGAACCCTGCACTAGGCCCGAAAGGAGATAATCCTTTCTAGATTTAGAATTTGGGGAGTTCGAAGCTCCAGGGTGTTATGGCCTTACCACTTGAAAATAGGTCGAAGGAAAATTGTTGCTATGATTACCTACGAGGTCGATCGACATGTGGAAGTGCCCCTAAGTGTGACATATGGACTTGTCCCATCGTTAAATCCTGACCCACTTACCAATCACGAAGTAACGCGAGTCGTTGATCCGAGGGAAATCAAGAGTCTCCCTAACCATTGTATCTATGCCAAGGTCAGTCTAACGTTCACTACTTTTTAAGAACATAGGTTTCATAGAACCAAAGTCCTCAAACACTAAAGTCACAAATTGATGTGAGTCATGGATCTGGGGATTCCATTGAGGACCCCTCTTAATCGTCTAATCAACCACTGGAGAGACTTGCATACAAAACTTCGGTGAAGTCCTACTTCGGGAGAACGAAAATGTGATAATGCCAAAAACACCTAAGGCCAGAGCTACAAACTAAAGAGAACCATAGATCTAGGTACACTTCACAATCCCTCCTTTCTGTTGGATCCATGTTGCGGTCAGTCTGGCATTGACCACTCTGGGAGAAACGGGGTTGTAAGCGAGTGAAATGCTTCTAACATTTAACTCGTGAAGTCATGTGAGCCATAGATATGAGTACGTTGTGGGGTCGTTCCCAGCCATTAGATCTATATTGTGGTCAGCCTGGCACTGACCACTCTAGGAGCAAGGAGGAGGTCACACAAAGGATCCCTCAAACACCGAAGTTACAAAGTAACGGAGGCCGTAGATCAGTGGATCTACATGGATTCTTCTTGACCATTATATCTAAGGGAATCAAAAGTATATCAGTTTGGAGTGATGTGGCACACTGATGTCACCCAGGGTGACATGGAACCATGTTTGACATGCCACATGTCACTTGTATTTGTACGTTTTGAACACCCTATGTGCCCATTAAAATGTGGCATGTGTCACCCTTTGAAGGGGCCACGTGTCATTTTTTTTTCTTTCCATGTGTCACACCTCCTGACACATATTCGCTTGGATTATTAACAGGTGGAGTACTTGGGACCCACATGTCCTTGCCTCTGTGTTTAATACACCACGACGTGTAAAGGTGAGCCCTTCGAGAGTTTGGGACTTTGGGACTCTGAAGGTTAGGGGTGCATTGTTGTAGATAAATCAAAAGGCTCAAAGGTCGGAGCCATGTGGCGAGATTTCAAGCTCCTTTGGGAGTTTAGGATTTTGGGACTCCGGAGGATCTATGCGTAGAAAGGAAAAAGGGTGTTCAGTGTCGAAGTGCCAAATGTCGAACTCCCCTCTAGCTTAGGTGTTAAATGAGGATCAAATCTCATTGTTGGATTATATGGTGGATCAAATTCCACTGTGGATGTAGAAATTTGGAGATGGTACAAATTAGATAGATCCACATGGGCACCACGTGGTCCTTGACTAATAACACCCACAGAGCTTCGGGAGGCCATAACTTGCAATCCATAACTCGGATTTGAGCATGGTGGTAGTCGTTAGAAATCTACAGGAGAGTGAAAGAGGATGAAGACCTCAGATAGAGGGTTCAAGGAAATTAAGGAAGGAAATGTTTTGATGCCCCATCCCTAAAAAATCTACCTAGGGTTCGAGTGTGTTACAAATTGGTATTAGAGTAGGCAACAACACTTGACCTGCTTGGGCTCATGAATGATTCACATAAAAATATTATTAGAGAACTTTTAGGGGTAACACTGTATCTTACCCCATTTCTAAGAGGTTTATTTAAACCTCTACTGAAGGAAGGAATGAAACTTTATGATGTTGTATATGTTTTGAAAAATATGAATGGTGTGTTGATTCATAAACTAGTAGATTATTAACTAACAAAAAATGTTTTATCAGCACTCAAGCAGTCAGTTGACCGCTAGAAAACTACACCATAAAGGATGGTGGCACACCATGAATTGGGGGAAAGATCCCACAATAGAGAGGAAGAATCTAATGAAAGGAGGGTGATGAAAACCCCTCCAGATTTGGCTGAAACTGTAAGAAGCCTCATGGAAGAATTACAGAGTTGTAAGGTTGACAATGAAAGGATGATAAAAGAGAAGGAGAAGCAAACTGAAATTTACACAGTCCTACCACAAATCTTATGAGATATACAAAGGCAGTTGCAACATGGATCGACAACCAATATTATGGAGAGACATTATACTAAGAAAACTCAAAGTCCACCTGAGATACAAAATCATGGTCTTGAAAGTGGCCACACAAGGAGAAGCACCTCAAAAAAGGCCCACCATGGATTCAAGAGACACTCATTGGAAGAATCCTTTGGTGAGGAAACTGGCAACTTCAAGGGATCTTCTAGTATAAAAACTAGTTCACATTTTCATAGGATAAGAAAGAAGAGGAAACATTCCAAGAGCCATGACCCTGAAGAATTTAAGAAATCCAAACCACCCACTTTCGATGGAAATATTAATAAGGGGGAATAAGCAGAAGTTTGGCTACTTGGCTTGAAGAAGTACTTCAGAGTCCATGACTACTCTGAAAACTTAAAGGCTCGAATAACCATTTTCAACCTGAATGGAAAGGGCTCCATTTGGTGGGAGGACCTTAGGAATGTGAAAGGAATCCATGAGAAGGACTTGTCATGGAAACAATTTGAGAAATAATTCAAGAAGAAGTATTTGTTAGAGAAATACTTCGATGGGAAGATGAAGGAGTTCTATGAATTCAAGTTGGTACAACTCACAATAGATGAATAGATCAACAAATTCCTTGAGTTTATAAGGTATGTCCCCTACATAAAGGATGAAAAAGTAAAGATGAAGTGATTCATTAATGGATTACCTTAGTCCTTCTAGGACAAAATTGAATTTGATGAGACAAAGAACTTACAAGACACTATCTGGAAGGCAAGGTATTGCTATGATAAATTCAAGAATAATACATAACCACGTGAGGACTGGCGGAAGAAAAGTAATTCAAGATTCAAGAAGAATGGGTTTAAACCCTCAAGATTTAAGAACCATGAGAAATTTTCTAAGATGAGCCTCCTAATAAAAGCATATATCAGCAAAATTTCCCATCTTAGAGTGGAAATAAACCATATGACAGTTGGATGATGGAATTGGATACGAAGCTCAATGAGAAAGTTATGTAGCCAGAGTGACTGAATGCTAGTGTTGACTTCTCCTCTATACTTGGCCTCTACTAACAATAAGGAAATCATTGACTGCTTTTTACTCAACCAATAGATGGGACTAGATCCCATACTAAGAGTATACCCAGAGGTGGACTTGTGATCTATTTTATCACTATACCTATCTAAATTTGTGAATCTCATGAGATCAAATGTGTAACCTGTTGCATAGTGAATCCCATAACTGGTGGTTCAATAAACATATCTAAGGATGTGCTTAGTATCTTTCCAGTGTAGCTCATGTGGCTCTTCCATGTACTTGTAAATTTACCCTACTGCATATGAGAGATTTGGTCAGGTTTGGGTGATATACAATAGGCTCCCCACTAGTTTTTAATACAAGGTGTTTTCCACCAATGGTGTCTCCCCACCATCTGCAAGCCTTACCCTAGAAAATAAGTGTGTGGTTGCAAACTTGTAGTCGCACATGTGGAATCTAACCAATATATCCTTGGCATACTTAGTCTAGGACAAATTGATTTCTAAAGCATCTTGGTTGATCTCAAGACCAAGGAAAAAGTGAATTGGGCCCATGTCTTTCATAGAGAACCTGTCATGAAAAATGTCTCTGACCACAACAATTGTTGAGGAAAAACTACATGTGATGAAGAGGTCATCTACATATAGAACTAAGACCAATAGAGATTTAGAGTTCCTCAAAATATAGAAATTGGAATCTGATTTACATCTAACAAAATTTTGAGTGAGGAAGAATCCATCTTAGCGTACCATGCTCTAAGAACCTACTTGATTCCATAGAGTTATTTTTTTAGTCAGAATATTGGAGATGAGTTATGGATGTACCCCTGAGGCTAATCCATGTAGATATCCTCTGAGACATCCCCTTGAACTAAGGAATTCTTCACATCCATCTGGTGAACTTATCACCCCCTGGTTTCTGCAATGACAAGGGCCAATCAGATGGAGTCCATATTTACATCTGGAGCAAAGGTCTCATCATAGTCAATCCCATGGATTTGTTGAAATCCTTTGGAAACCAATCTTTCCCTATACCTTATGAATTTTTCATATGCTACCTTATTGGTCTTGTAGACCCATTTACATCTTACAAGCTTCCTATCTGAAGGATGTGGAACCAAGTCCCAAGTCGGGTTCTCAATGAAGGAGTTATACTCCTCTACCATAGTTTCTTCCCAAAAGGGATTCCCTTCATCCTCTGCATAGTTCTGAGGGTCTGAAGCTAGAGAAATGTAGAAATTCATGGGAATCACTATTTTTGTAGTTGTAAGTGCATGAGGTGGCTCCTCAAACTAGGATTTTTTCCTCCTTGGATCCTCTAGATCCCCCACAAGATCACCTCCTAATTGTAAGGTGGAATGTTCCCACTTGATAATCTATTATGGCTCATTGTTTCCATCCTCATGATATTTTCAATATGATTTGGAAATCATATCTAAAATATGATATGAATGGGCTGATGCATCATCTCAAATGTTTCATATAGGAGGAAGTACAAAATACGTCTCTATATGTGGCTCCTCATGTGCATGCATGAGACTTTCCTCATACTGAACACTCCACTCGATCATGAGTTTGTTTGTTGAGGTATATATCAACTTATAACCCTTCACACCTTAGGGATATCCCAAAACATGCATGTTGTTATCTAAGTATCTAATTTCTTCCTTTGTCCATAGGGTACGCGGGCCCATGTGCATGATCGAAAGATTCATAAGTGGTTGAATTTTGGTTTAATATTAGTCCAAGCTTCAAAAGGTGTCATATCCATCACATATCTATGAGGAGATATTTTTAATACGTAATTACCATAGTTAAGTGCTTCATCCCAAAGATTGGAGGAAAGGGACCTGGCATGCAGTATGCAACTTTCCATCTCTTAGAGAGATCGGTTATTCCTCTCAGCTACCCAGTTTTTATGCGAAGTGTACGATACTATGTGTTGTAACTTTATTCCTTCCTCATCACAGAGATGTTGTAGATACTTTTTTACATAACGCCCCCCCCATTATTTGATCATATAGATTTGATCTTCTTTCCATACTGTGTCTCTACGTGCACATTGAAATATTTGAGATGGTTAAAAAATTTAGACCTTTTCCTGAGAAAATATACCCAAGTGTGCCTTGAGTAATCATTGATGAATGTCAGAAAATACTTTTCCTTGTTGATGGAAGGGTCAGGAAAAGGACCCATAAGGTACCTCTAGACAAGATCCAAGGGAGAGGAGGCCCTCCAAGCCTTCCCTTTCTTAAACTTCTCTTGAGGATGTTTTCCATGAATGCATCCTTCACAAAATCCTTTAGAAAAGTGTATGTTAGGAAATCCTTTGACCATTCCCTATTTACTGACTTGTTTCATGTACCTGAAATTTAGATGACCAAATCTCTCATGCCAAATTCTATTATTATCATCATCATGAGTTAGTAGGAATGTGGGTTTATATTTATAAATAAACTTAGAAAATGTATGCATTTGAGACTGGTGATTTACCTCACCAACAACAATCTTGGAGTTTCCATGCATGTCATATATGTTCATGAAATCTGGTGTGAATTCCACCTTTTTTCTTGTTCATGTGTGTGCTATCTAATAAATGCAGAGTAGATTTAGGGAAAGTTTCAGAACATGCATGACATTCTTTAAAATTCCATGTTGGATCTTTACTCTCCCTTGTGTTGTGACCCCCATTGGAGTATCATCGCCCATGAGAATGGGAGCACCTATGCATGCAATTAAAGATGAAAAAATATCTTTTTTGGATGTCATGTAATGGGATGCCCCTGAATCGAGGATCCATGCATCGAGAGAATAATAAATATAAATCAAAGCATGATAATTACCTATGTTTTGTGGTGCTTCGTCTCTTGTATTCTTCTTGGAATTCTCGGGAATGTAGTCCAGGAGGTTGTTTTGTTGGAGTTTCTATTCCATGAGGTATATTTTCTTCTTCATGCATGATTATTCAGGGTGGTAATTGTGATTACAGTAACCACACTTTCTCTTTCATTGCTTTCCCTTTCCACCTTTGGACCTGGAGGATTCATCAGAGGGATTTAAATTTAACTTTATTTATTTTCTTTGGATCCTTCATCCCTTTTCCTTTCTATTTGGTATTCAGGTTGTATTTTATTCTCTCATGCACAACAAGTGCATGTGCTTTGGAGCTCTTGATTTCACCCATTTTTATGAGCTTGTACTTCTCATGTGTTAGAGACTCAATGAATAGATCCAATGATGGTATTTTCCAAGTTGATTCCAATGTGAATATCACTATATGGAATGTTGAGACAAAGACTATATGCTCTGAACCAAGTTTTGACAAAATGGAAAGGATCATCTATTTTTCTTGCATAGATTTGTCAACACTTCAAACCTTTAGTTGAAGAAGGGACTTGAAATTCATGAAGAAAAACCTGGATATTATCAAATCTTCTTGGATCCAATGAATTTAACTCAATCTCGAGCATGTGGCCTCTCATCTCATCTTTTTTTCTAAATATATATTCCATAATTTTCCAACTCTCATTTTGAGTAGCACAAGATTCAATATGAAACTATAGCTCAAGAGACATTGACATGCAAATGAGATCGAAGGCCTCATCACAATCCCTAGGTATAATCCTTCTAGAGGACAAGTTTAGGGGGATGTATAATCACAATACCTAATCTCATCCTATGTCTTCTATGACTTCTAATAAGGGGTTAAGGTGGAAAATAGGTAAAACCTAGAGTAGTACAATCATAAGCTCTATCATTTTAACCATTAAAGACAATTTTAGGGGGATGTACAATCACAAGCCCTAAATTTAAACTTATATGCTTCAACAATATTAATATGAATGAAAACAAGGAAGGGGATGTGAAATTACAATCCTTCTTAGGGTTTCAAAATAAACTTGTCCAACGAGAACACGATAACATGTAACTTATCAACAAATTGATAGAGAATCTACTTAAAACACCATGAGTAAACCATAAATACTTGGAAAGAACACTTACTAGCCAAGAAGTTATGCATGAAGAAACCCTAGAACAAGAATCATCCACCAAAACAATAGACATCCACAGTATTGTTAATGTTTAATCCATTGTTATAGTTCTTTGCATTTCAATAGATAACAACAACATAAGACAAGATCACTGAGAAATACACAATCACAAGGGACACAACAATTATCCTGGGAAACCCTCTAGGGGAAGAAAACCCAGCAAAAATTCATTATTATAGATAGCCAATACAATGCCAAGAGATAACTCAAACAAGTACAGAATGTCCTCTCCCAAAGATGCGCCTCTCTCTCTCTCTCTCTCTCTCTCTCTCTCTCTCTCTCTTCTCCAACTATAGCTTAGAAACTTGTCTCTCAATGAACAAGAGAGTGTATGTATAAGTGAGGTGCTAGCCTCCTTATTTATACAAGACTGGCATGTGTGGGAGTGTCCTTTCACTGGAAGGGACGACTTATTCTTTTGGGTGGTTATAACCACCTTTATTATATTTTGGGGCCTCTTTGATACATTCTGGGGCCGACTTCTCTTTCTGCCTATTACAATTACATTATGACCAATCCGCAAAAGAGGATTTGGTCCTTTTACAATAGTCGACATGATCAATACACAATGGGGATTGATCTAATGAATAATATATCAAATAATAATATGAATACACTTTGCAGTTACATTATTTCAACACTCCCCCTTAACAAGAAGGGTATTCTACATCAGCATCAGACATGAGAGAGGCCTTTATAATCAACAACATCAAGAGGACATCATCATCAATATCATCTTGGAACACTGACTGGCATATCTATAAATCATCAAAAGTTTTCTTCACCGACAACATCATCATTCTCAAAGGAATGCAATCATCATCTGCATCAATATGTATTAGTATAAAACTAATACATCATCATCATCACAGCACAAGGCTGGATCATCATAATACAAGACTGGCGTTACGTCACAGTTGTTAAGCTGGAAGCTCAGTACTCGTCTTTCTTTACGTCACAACAATCAAGATGGAAGAAAGATACTATATTGGATTTATGTCACAACTTCTCAAGATAGAAGCAGAGTACTAGTCTCATCTCATCGTCTTTCTTTACGTCACAACACTCAAGCTGGAAGCAAGATACTAGACTGGCTTTACGTCACAACTATCAAGCTAGAAGCACAGTACTAGTCTCATCTCAACGTTTTGCTTTACGTCACAACACTCAAGCTGGAAGCAAGATACTAGATTGGCTTTACGTCACAACTATCAAGATGGAAGCACAGTACTAGTCTCATATCAACGTCTTGCTTTACGTCACAACACTCAAGATGGAAGCAAGATACTAGACTGGATTTACATCAGAACTATCAAGATGGAAACACAGTACTAGTCTCATCTCATCGTCTTACTTTATGTCACAACCATTAGGTTGGAAGCAAGATACTAGACTGGATTTACGTCACAACTGTCAAGCCAGAAGCACATTACTAGTCTCATCAAATATTCTTGCTTTACAACACAACCATCAAGTTGGAAGCAAGATACTAGACTGACTTTACGTCACAACTGTCAAGCCGGAAGCACAGTACTAGTCTCATCATATCTTCTTGCTTTACATCATAGCACTCAAGCTAGAAGAAAGATATGTCTCATGACAACAACTACTCCCCCTTTCAAGGAAGGGCCTTTTAGACTATACCAAGCTTATCTAGAAAGTGCTCAAACTTTACACGAGATAGAGGCTTGGTCAACACATCAACAACCTATTCATCCATGCTAACGTACTGGAGATTTAAGGCTCCTCTCTGCACCATGTCACAGATGTAATGATATTGAATCGCTATGTGATTCGATCTATCATGGAATACAGGATTCTATGCCATCTTTATACATCTCTGGTTGTCACATGGGATCATGGTTTCTTCCATCTCTAGGTCAAATAGGTCGGTCAACAACTTTTGAAGCCATATAGATTTGCAGCTGGCAGAACATTCAACAATGTATTCTGCTTTCGATGTGCTGAGAGAAATAATGGATTGCTTCCTACTCTGCCACAAGATCATGGCTGATCCCAAACTAAAATAACATCCTGAAATGCTTTTTCTATTAGAAACACTTCCTTCCCAATCTGAATTAGTGTACCCACTCAATGTGAAATCGTGATCTCCATCATAATTGATACCACAATCTAATCTACCCTTAAGGTACCTCATCACATGTTTTGCAGCCACAAGGTGAACATGTCTGAGTTCTACCAGAAACTGACTCAAGGTGTTCACGACAAAACAAATGTATTTTCTGGTATTCCTCAGGTACATCAACGATCCAATAATCTTTCTGTACAGTGTTGCATCAATCAATTCTGACAAAGTATCGACCAACAACTTCAACTTCGTTTCCATGGGTGTATTCATGGGCTTGCACTCTAAAATGTCGAATCTCTTCAATATTTCGACTGCATACTTCCCTTGGTTAAGGGATATCCTCTCTGGACTCTGGCATACCTCAAGACCTAAGAAATAGTGCATTAGGCCAAGGTATTTCATCTCAAATTATGAAGAGAGACTCATCTTACATTCAGTGATGAGATTTTCTTCTCTAGTTAATAATAAGTCATCCACATATAGAAATAATATCACTGGCTCATCATTCATAACCTTGAAGTAGAGGTTAGAATCTTCTTTACTCTTGGTAAAGCCCAAGCATTAGAAATCTGTTTATCTGACCATACCAAGCTCTAGGAGCTTACTTCAATCCATACAAGTCTTTCTTCAAATTGCAGACATGAGATTTCTTGTCTTCAACTTGAAATCCTTGAGGTTGATCTATATACACATCCTCTTCGATAACACCATTTAGGAAAGTTGTCTTTACATCCATCTGGTGTAACTTCCACTTCATCTTAGCTGCAAGGACTATGATGGTTTTGATCAAATTGTATTTGGCTATAGTAGCGAATGTCCCTTCATAGTCAATGCCTTCTTTTTGAGAAAAGCCATGAGCTACAAATCTTTCTTTATACTTCTCAATACTTACATCAACATCATGTTTTATTTTGAAGAGCCATCTGGATGATACCACATCCTTGTTATTTGGTCTGGGAACTATTTCCCATACATCGTTCTTTATTATGGATTGGTATTCTTCTCTCATGGCATCTACCCATTCTTTCTTCTAAATGGATTCTTCAAAGCAGGTAGGCTCCTTTTCTAGGAGATCACACATCAAATCCATATAACTAGAGAATGGCTTAGGTTTCTTCACATGTCTCATGGTTCCTTCAGGAACACCATATTTTTGTCCATCTTGAATAAGCTCTCTAGCCCAAGCTGGCTTTCTTTTATGGGAGTTTGTCATCTGAGGAGGTTCTTGAAACTCTACTATGTCATGATCTTCTAGAATTTCCTCATCAGGGGAAGTTACGACTTCCTTCACTAGTTCAGCAGCTCTGGGAACCTCCCTCATTGATTCTGCAACTCTGGGGATTACAGGTTCCTCTTCATATACCTCTTCAACTGGCATTTTCTCGATTTCTTGAGCATTTCATCTTCATCAAAGGTCACATCCCTGCTGATATCAATGTGGCAATGACCTGGTATATAGATCTTAGAGCCCTTGGAGACCTCACAGTATCCCACAAATATTCCCTTCTTTCCTGAGGGTTCCAACTTGTTTCTTTTCTCTTTCGGTATATATATAAATACTGGGCAGCCAAATATTTTGAGATGGCTTACCTCTGTCTTATTTCCAGTGAACATCTTTTCTAGGGTCTTGAACCCAAGTGCACTATGGGACAATCGGTTTTGCACATATATGGTTGACATTGCTGCTTCTGCCCATAATCATATATGAATATCTTGATCGTGGATCATGGTCTTCATGGCTTCCATTATCGTTCTGTTCTTTTTTTCAGCCACACCATTTTGTTGAGGATTATAGGGAGTAGTGAGTTCCCTCTTGATCCCAACATCTTTGCAGAATCTCATGAACTCTTTTGAGGTGTATTCTCCTCCATTATCTGACCTGACTATCTTGATATTTCTTTCAGAAAGATTCTCTATCAAGGCTTTGAATTCCTTGAACTTGTTGAACACTTCATCTTTAGATTTCAAAAAATACAACCAAGTCTTACGAGAATAATCATCAATGAATGATACATAGTATACATACCCACTCATGGAGGACGATGCAATTGGGCCACACACATCTGAATGGATGAGTTCTAGGACTCCTTCTGCTTTGGTGTCTCTCTTTGGAAAATGGTTCTTGATGTTCTTCCCTTGTGCACATCCATTTCATATGCCTTCATGATCAACCTTGAGTTCTGGTAAACCTGTGACAACTTTGCATATGTATGGTAGCGCCTTGTAATTAATGTGATATAATATTCTATGCCAAATTTCACATGATTTTTCAATGGCATGGGTCATGGCGGCCTCTAAGTGACCCTTTAGCTTCTACAAGCCATTTTATTCACTTACAATGATGATTTCTTCATTTAAGGTTTCTCCTTTAGCCCACATAAGAACTTCTCCATCTATAAAGGAATCTCTAAATCCTTTCTTTTCTAAAGCTGAAATGGAGAGTAGGTTCTTTGTCAAACCTGGTACATAGAATACGTCCTTCATCTTCATTGAATTCCATGAATTTAGTTTGTAGTTTGATTCTCCCACTCCCTTGATGGTATATTGGTAATCATATCCAAGTGTCACTTTTTGAGAAAACTTGTTTTCTGAAATGTAAGAGAGAATATCTCTTTGTCCTGTCATGTGCTTGGAGGCACCATTGTCAATGAGCCAAGTGTCCTCTCCAGGTGTTACTGATCCTGAGAGGGTCGAGATTAAGACATGTTCTTTAATTTGTTCCTTAACATCTTTGTAGGTTGCTCTTCATCTTCAACTGCATGGGCATGGTGCCTCTTTTGTTTCCTCTTGTATTCTTCTTGTCTAGCTGGACAAAATTTTGCAATGTGTCCCATCTTGTCACAATGGTAGCATTGTACAGAAGAGTAATCTCTTTCCTTTCATTGTCCTTTCTTCTAAAATCTCCTTGGATGAGATTCTTTATGATTGAATTTGTTTTGGGGTTGAGACTTTTTTCAAGTCTCTTTCTGAAAGTAAGACTTATTTCTTCCTTCTTTAGTGTGAGTAGCTAGGGCTTGATCTTCATCTCTTGCTAGTAAAGCCTCTCAGTTAGCTACTCTTGTTTCTTCTT
>JZKD02S0277654.1:154420-171163 GCA_000966675.3 Picea glauca | reverse complement strand
ATCCGCAAAAGAGGATTTGGTCCTTTTACAATAGCCGACATGATCAATCCACAATGGGGATTGATCCAATGAATAATATATCAAATAATAATAAGAATACACTTTGCAGTTACATGATTTCAACAAATATCACTCTCCAAGAGGTGCACATAAGTACTCCATGATGACAAAAGAGTAAAAAAATACAAGAGAAGTGATTCTCCACTAGCGTGAGTTATGTTTAGCAAATGAGGGAAGTTCTAGCCTTTTACATGAGGAAAACCTAGCACTTTACCCCTCAAAAGCCCCTAAAATTTTGAAATATCCATGATACAAGGTGGATGGGTCTAGGATAACCCCCAAAATAGCCTCCAACATAAATATAAAATGAAAATACATCAAAACATCTCCTCAAAAATGACATGTGTGAGTGTGTGAGTGTTAAAGGGTGGTGATGTCATTCGTTAAAGGGGTAAAAGAACCTCCAAAGGCCACATATCTCCATCAAAGGGTGAAAATAATTTCCAAGGGTCACACCACCTCATCCAAAGGTCACGTCTCATCATTCTCTCATGTTAGCTCGGCTTAGCAAGCATCAAATCATCATCATACATGGTGTCACCATGAACTTACGCAATGTCCAAGGGTGAGGGTGTGACATTCTAGGTGAATATAGCTCCACAAACAATCCAAATAGTTGTACCATATCCAAGTTCAATATCATCCAATCAAGCCCTAATATTCTCAAGGGGTTCATTTCCCAACTTGTGGGAATTCTTTCCTGTTATCACAAAATCTAGCACTTGTGCAAAGCCTTCATAAGATGTTAAACTTGTGTAACAATTGAAAGTATTTTCCATTGTCACTGAGGCAAGTACTTCCCTCATTTTAGTGATGGATGAGGATCAAACAAAAGGGATGGTTCCCTTGTGAATTCAATGGATCCTATAACAAGTTAAAGGCATGTCTACACCCCCTATATTGGTCACTTTGTGAGATAGGCTAGGTCTAGGAGGAAAGGAAAATATATAATGAGTTTAGATAAGGTAATTGATTATTTCATTTCTGCGAGAGGTTTTCCAATGCATTCAATGACAAATACCAAGTCTAAGAAAAGAAAAATGATCCCCAGAACACTATCTATCAAATAAAAAGGCTTATTCTAATAAAACTTGTAGTAAGGAGTAGTATACTTTAGCATTAACAATTTTATAATAGAAATAATATATCATATCAAAATCCACAAATAAATGGATGAAAATATGTATAATAACAATATAAACACTTACAAATCATCCACCAATGGATGGATGAAGTTAATAGCATGAAACTAGGTTAGTTATCAGCCATATACTCAACCTTAATGGTTGTAGAATTTTTTTATAATAGTAGCAAGTAAATGGTTTAGAATGCAAATCATTGAGTTAGAATGAGCACGCAAATGCAATGAATTATCTAACTAACAAGTTTCTTTTGAGGGAAAGAGAGAGTATTAATTAAGGTTTTGTATCACTTGCAAGCAAAAGGCTAGTGTCATTTTCCTTCTTTGGGAAAGTGGAGTCAAGAAACACCTTAAATTGGAAGTTAGATAGCCAAGAAGACTAGTAGGTTGTAGATTTTTTTTATAATAGTAGCAAGTAAATGGATTAGAATGAAAATCATTAAGTTAGAATGAGCACACAAATGCAATGAATTATCTAACTAACAATTTTATTTTGAGGGAAAGACAGAGTATTAATTAAGGTTTTTTATCACTTGCAAGCAAAAGAATAATGTCATTTTCCTTCTTTGGGCAAGTGGAGTCAAGCAACACCTTAAATTGGAAGTTATATAGCCAAGAATACTAGTAGATTTGAAACCCTAGGATTGTACCCTCATAGGCCTAATATTAAATCACAAAGAAACAAACCCTAGAGATTATGCCCTAATAAAACCTAGAGTTGTTCCCCTTCTTCTATAGCGTCAAGATTGAAAAACTAAGAGAACTAGGTCAAACCCTAAGGATTAGCCCCTTCTAAACCCTAAGTCTTGAACTAATTGTTAGAAATTCTGAGAGGGGAGGTGAATCGGTACTTCCCTTTTTCAAACATTAGCATTTACTTTGATATTTAATTATTTACCACAATAGATCAACAATGGACTTGTATTTAAAATCAATTATAAATATATAATTAACATAAATTACAAGGTTTTATAAAGAATTAGTGAAGGACACCAATCCTTTTTAGATCACCAACTCTAGGAGACACCAATCTCCTTCTTCGGGGTACCAACCCTAAGCACCAATTCCCTTGTCTTTGGGGAACCAACCCTAGGAAGCACCAACTCCCTTGTTTTTAGGGCACCAACCCTAGGAAGCACCAACCCTAGGAAGCACCAACTATGTTACCTTTAGGGCACCAACCCTAGGAAGCACCAACCCCCTTACCTTTAGGGCACCAACCCTAGGAAGCACCAACATCCTTATCTTTAGGGCACCAACCCTAGGAAGAACCAACTCCCTTATCTTTACTTAGTAAAGGATATGAATCCTTTCGTGCTCCTCCCTTCCACCCTCACTGCATAAGAATCATCAGTTCTTCTTCTTTGACGTTGCTTCTATTTTGATCTTCTGATTTGGACTGCAGAGATGCCTTATTCTCACCATTCTTTCTCATTTATATAATCTTCCAACCGGTGTGATATATGAATCATTGTGTCCCTTTGTTTGGACCATCACACCTCTTCATTTTAAATTAACAATAATATCTATTATTATTCAAACATTATCATCAAGGTTTTTAATTTAGTGAGCGTGGTTTTCATAAATCGATCACATATATGGATCGATTTCATTTTTAACTCGATTCCATGTCTTTGCAAATATTGCAGAAATAGAATTTTTCAAAGGCTCTTCCTTCAAACCATTTACATGTCACCATATGTGCAAAACCATGGGCTTATTAATTGAAGCGATGTTCCCAGGGATTCATGACTTTATGTGTTCGTAAATCGTGACCGGGGGCTGGAACCTAGTCCTTCAAACTTCGACCTTCAGGTGTTTTCTCTCTCATCCAATCTTCTGGAGTTTAAACTCCCTGAAGTAGTTACCTCTCACAAGGATTGATCTAATGGTTAGCATGATTCCTAGAACCAAATCATGTTCTACATGCCTCAACTGAATGACTCCCCCTGTCAATATTCTCTCTCTTCCTCTCACTGCTCTCCCCCTTTTTTTCTAAAAGGGTATATCTTCATGATAAGGTCTCTCCCCCTATCATCTCTACAAAATGACATGTATAACACTATATACAACATATTGTTGTCGCCGTAGATACTACTTCCCTACTGGAACATTGTGCAACCGTAGCTCATACTTATCAAATGATCCTTGGACATGTCCATTGCTTCTCATCTATCTCTAACCAGATGTACCCATATCTATCCATGGTGCTTCTCTATTGTATAATTCTCTAAATTCATTTGAGAGACTTTTATACTCAACTTTCTGCATGACTCATCTTGTTGATAGAATGCAATCTATCTAACTAGAATTGACCAAGTTTTCCATCCAACTCAAACACATATCGACCAACCAATACATCTTCATATTTTCTTTTTCACTGTCCGAGTCACTATCTAAATACCTACTACAAACTTTTTCACAATCATTGTTCCTGAAACTTCAGCTTCCAGTCTTTTCCCTTCATTTTTAGACTTGTACTTGGCCTGTTTTCATCATTACCTCACTTCTAGAATTTTCCACTCACTCCATTTCTTTCCCACATACTAACTTCCATTTAGGTTTTGTCCACTTATAACCACTTTGGGACCAATGGCTGATCATATCAAATGACTTTACTGAGAGAATACATAACCTACATTGTTCCTGGGTAGATGAAGTGGTGTAGACCTCCTGCCCTCAGGATGAGATCTGTGCCAGATCTTCTCTAAACCTTGATAAGGGTTAATTAAACTCCTTGCCTAAGCCCACAAAGGATTTCGAGTCTCGCAAGTTGAGGCACTTTGAATACTATGCATTGGACCTTGGCAATAGCCGAAATGCGAAATGAAAATGGGCTAAGGTATAAGCCCCTCTCTTCATCCCCTTTTCCTATAGGACCACAGCTAAGACTTATGCAAGAACCTTTCGCAACTCGTGACTTCGCGAGTTGGAGCACCAACTTCTTGTGCCCTCCCCTTGGAAATCCCTGAAATGCGATCCGTCAATGAAGGTTGACTCTACCCAAAGCGACGGGTGCATGCCACCTGTCACTTCTTCTTTACTCTACTTACGGGGTGAGTTCTTGCCACCTGTCCACACGGATTTTCCAGCTTTTGCGACTCAAGCGGGCAACCAATAGTCATTCCTCTTCCTCTGTGGATCCTCGACTCCAAAATTGTACCTTCAACAAGATCGACGGTTGTGTGCCTCCCTCAATCCAACGGTCCTGTTTGTATCAGGATTTTGCCAATCGAAAATCTACAACACTTGACACAAACCACTGGTCACTCGATTCCCTGAATCCCGATACATGAATTCACATACGAGATCAATGGTCCTTGTTGATATGGATCTGATGGTCACTACTCCTCCTGAGCTTATGGGTGTTGAAAAGACACTCAGTCCTAATCTCTTTACTGTTCTAAGAGATCCAACGATTCACGGGATTTCGACACTTCCTCCTGAAGTGATTCAACCGTCCAATTCAAATTCTCAAGGACTTCTGTCCAAATGAATTGGCGTCCTTCCTCATAAACTTAAATCCTATGAAACAATTCAACCTTCATCTCCCTTTGGAACAATTGAGAGGTTTTAACCCTCCCGAGCTTTCACTTGCAAACTCAAGGCCTCCAAAAGGGTCCCTGCACGCACTCCTTGTGACAAATTTCAAATAACCTTTGGTTATTTTGGGTCTTTGACTCCGTTCACTCCTTGCAACAATAGTCTCTCAATTTTTCTCTTGGATTGGTAAAATCCAAGACTCCACCCAGCCTATGCACGCCTTGCACGACTCTGTGCTATGCTAGCACTCTTTTCTTATAAAGACATAATTTGAATCTCCTCTGAGGGTTTTGAGATGAAACACAGAACCTGGTCGACACACTCCTTTCGGACCCTCCATTTCACTCTTTGCAGAAGTTCTTAGAAAGAGAAACAACCGAAACTCATTCTCCCCTTATCCATAATTCAAACATTCAACATAGAATTCTAGAGCATACACACAGACATTGGCATTGAAATAGAATGCACACAGAGAATGTAAACAAGCCTGCAACATACCATTTAATAGGTGGTTCCAACAACCATAACAAACACATAGATTGGAATCAAAACTTTCTTTTATTAATTCCAGTGCTCCTATACATGGTGAATAACAACTAAAAATGCATAAAATTCTTTGTCCTCCTATATTCTTCTCGACATCTCTACAGCTTATGAATTCTGAATTATGTTACAATGATAGAAGGGTTGAGGGTGTCTATCATCCATTTTCCCTCCTACCTCCTACGCTCCTAAAACTGTCTAATCTATTAAATTAAATCTAACTACTTGCATTCATTACACATAATTGCCTCTACATTCGACAGATGAGAGTGATGCTCAAGATCTGTTTACAATATCCAAAACACAAAGGTAAGTATGCTTCCCTAGCTATTACATTAATGTCCATTCATTAATCTTCAAAACACTTCAAAATGTGTGCAGGTACTTTTCCATTTGTCTCCTTTGGTTAGGCACGTGCCTTTGGCTCTATATGATGCTCCTGCATCATACTCCCTCGCTTGAAAATTTTCATGAACTCTTGTTCATGAGTTCCTTCACTGTTCGTCCATGCTTTTGAATTGTTGTTTCATCCTCCCAATTGGCATCTTCAACTAGATATCCTTTCCATTTGACCAAGTATTCAAAATACTCTTTTCTCCTGGTCTTTTTGCTAATCCTCTTGTCAATTATGTTTTCCATCTGTGGCTTTTCAACTACAGACATTTGTTTTGTCCATTGAATATTTTATTTTTTATCTTCTACTCCTTCTTCTTCAGTTCTGTAAGGGTACAAATCCGTGATATTGAATATCAGCGAGATTTTGATATTGGGTAATTCAATCTCATATGCGTTTGTCCCAAATTTCCTTATGACCTTCCACGATCCAATATTTTTCATCTTCATCTTGTTGTATGTTCCCCTTGGGAACCTCTCCTTCCTCAAATGTGCAAGAATCAAATCACCAACTTCGAATTGAAGTTCTTGCCTATGTTGATCTGCTCTATGCTTGTACTCTTGACTTAAACTCTACAATCGCTCCTTAATTCTGCTGTGAAGCTCCTTCATTCCTTCTGCAAATTCCTCTTCACTAACACTCATGAATTTAGCTTGTTTTGAATCTTTCAATTTAGAAACTCCCCTTGGTTGCATTCCATATACAATCTAGAATACTCTACCCTGTTCTTCTATTGAGTGAATCATTGTAAGAAAAATTCGCCTGTGGTAGAATGTGATCCCATTGACTGTGGTGTTCAGTCACTAAGCTCCTTAACAAATCTCCCAAGCTCTTGTTCACGACCTCTGTCTATCCATCCATCTGAGGATGATATGCTGAGCTAAAAAACAATTTTTTCCCCAACTTCTTCCATAAGGTCCTCTAGAAATTTCCTACAAAATTGGTATATCGATCAGAAACAATACTCCTTAGCAAGCCGTGAAGTCTGACGACTTCCTTGAAAAATAGGTTCTCAATATGAGTTGTGTCACTGGTTTTCTGGCATGGTATGAAATGTGCCATCTTTGAAAATCTGTCTACCAGTACAAATATTGACTCATATCCCCTTTGTGTCCTTGGCAGTCCCAATATGAAATCCATGCTCACGGCATCCCACAGCCTTTCCGGTATGGGTAATGGTTGGTATAACCCTATGTTTAGCCTTTTTCCTTTCGTGTGATGACAAATTCTGCACCTGTCCACAAATTTCTTCACATATGTCCTCATCCCTGGCCAGAAATATGATCCATTCAACTTTGAGAACGTTTTTTCATGACCGAAGTGTCCGACCAATCCTCCGCTGTGCTTTTCCTTCAACAAATTCTCCCTCATGGAGCATTTCAGAATACATAGTTGATTTCCCCTGAACAATAATCCATACTGGATCATGTATTCATTCCATTGGCTTCTATCCCTGAGAATTGGATTCTCAGATGCCTCATATGCCTCTTTGAAGTCTGGATCATTCCTATACATTTCCTTGAGGTATCAAAACCCAAAGTCTTGACTCTGAATTCCTGCATAAGGAAACATTTCCTACTCAAAGCATCAACAACTTTGTTAGCAGTTCCAGAAATATGCTTAATCACAAAAGTGAAATTCTACATGTATTCAACCCATTTAGCATGTTTTTGGTTCAACTTCTCCTGTCGAGTCACGAATTGCAAAGCATGATTATCGTTGTACAAAATGAACTCCTTGGGAACCAAATAGTGCCTCCATTTCTTCAGTGCGTGTATGACTGCATAGAATTCATTTTCATACATGGAGTACTTGATCTTTGCTTCATTCAATTTTTCATTGAAATATACGATCGACCTGTTGTCTTGGCTCAAGACCACTCTAATGGAAAATCCACTCACGTCACACCTGACCTGGAATGTCTTGCTGAAATTTGGCAAAACCATAATTGGTTGCTCAGTGATCTTCTCCTTCATTAGGTTGAAGATCTTCTCTGCTTCCTGCGTCCAGTGAAAAGATTTATGTCTTTTCTTCACCGTATCCATCATCGGTGCGCTAATTCCACTGAAGTTTTGGATGAATCTCCTATAGAATCTAGCCAAACCATGGAAGCTTCGAACTTCAAACACGCTCTTCGGCGATGGCTAATCCTTAATCACATTTATCTTTTCCGAATCCATTTTCAATTCATTCGCAGAGATAACAAAACCCAAATTAATGAGTTATGCCCTCATAAATGATGATTTCTTCATATTGATGTCAAGCCAAATGGCATGAAAAGACATTCATACAACCCTTCATTTGTCTTGAATGGTGTCTTCCATTCATCACCTTCTCTCATTCTAATCTAATGATATCCACTTTTCAAATCAACCTTTGAAAAAAAAAATTCTCCACTCAAGAAATCCATCAAGTCGTCCATCCTTGGCAATGGGAACCTGTACCTGATGGTAATTTTGTTGATATCCCTTGAGTCTGTACACATTCTCCAACCACCATCCTTTCTTTGGATGAGCACTGTCGGAACAACGCATGGACTCAAGCTCTCCTGAATCAATCATGTGTCCATTAAGTCCATGACCTGTCTCTTAACTTCTTCATTCTCATGCGGCGTCAACCTGTACGCTGCTTTGTTCGGCAAACTGGATCCAAGTATAAGATCGATATGATGGCTTATACTCCTGATAGGTGGAAATTAACAAGGTAGTTCATCCACTACTATATCAACAAATTCTTCCAACAACTCCTAGATTTCTTCCGGTAAATCATCTATCCTAGTGTTGTTCAGAACAATTATGGGCTTCCTAACCACAATGAATTGTGTGTCTTCCTTCTTCTTGACTTCCTTAAGAAGTTCCTTCCCACTCATGAGAAGTACAATGTATCTCATCTCTGTTTTCACCTCTTTATTCTTAATCGATAGAAACATGTGCATCCTACCGCTTTTCTCTAGAGTGTACGTGTTCTTTCTCCCATCATGCACCACATTTCTATCATATTTCCATGGTCTACCCAACAATAGATGACAAACATCCATGGGAATGACATCACATAATATCTCATCTTTATATCCTCCTATTTTAAATTCAACTAAACACTGTTCAGTGACATTTACCTGATGTCATATTTGTAGCCACGAAACTTTGTATGGGCTTGGATGTGCAATAATCTCTAGCTCTAGATTTTCTACCATTTCCGTAGATACAAGATTATATGTGCTATCGTTGTCTACTACGACCTTGCATACCTTGTCTTTGGTTTTACAAGCAGTCTGAAACAAACTGTTTCTTTGGGCTGGGTTCTCTAGTTCCCTTTCTGGTTTCAAGAGAAATTTCCTCATCATCAAAGATCTTCTTCCCTCAGTGTCCTCTGCCTCAACATTTTGTCCTTGAGCCTCGGCAATGTGAGTTTCACCACCATCTTTCTTTCTATCTGGACACTCATAGGATTTATGTCTGATTTTTACACAGACAAATCATTTCACTTCGCTTCCTCTGCCTCTTCCTCTTCCTCTGGCTCGAGGAAAAGTATTTCTATCAACATATTTCCTCCCCTGTGAGCTTCCTCTTCTCTTAGGTTGAGTTTGAGGTTTCTTACCCTCTTCTTTAGGTTTATGAGTTATGTCCTGGGAAATTGTCTTACCTCTGCTTTGACTTCTACCTCGGCCTCTTTTATCTTGCTTTCGACTCAACTCCTCTTCATCTTTCAAAGCCATATGATAAGCATATTCTATGGTTCGGATGGTCATCATTCTCATCTCGTCTTGAATGTCATACCGTAGACCATTCATATACCTGGAAACTTTCTCATCATCGCTTTCCCGATGACCTACCCTGATGTTTATCCTATAGAACTCTTTAGTGTATTCTTTCACTGACATCAGCTTCTGTCTCAAATTTTGCATCCTCCGAAACAGATTTATTTGATAATCTCTAGGTATAAACTTGGATTTCATTTTTGCAACCATTCTATCCCAGCTTTTAATTTTCTGCTTACCCTTGCAATGTCTATTAGCCTGCAATTCATCCCACCACAGTGTTGCATGCCCTTTAAGTCGATTAATGACATGTTTGACTTTCTTGTCTTCCTTGACATCCTCATAATCGAAGTATTTATCTAGATCTCTAATCCAGTCTAGAATCTCTTCAACATCTAATTTTCCTTCGTGCATTGGAATGTCCATTTTTTCCCTAGTACCGATCCTAGCAACAACCTTGAATAAGCGTTCTTCTGCAGCATCTTTGACTACCACTTCTTTGTTTTCAGCTTCATTTTCACTTTCATCTTCGTTGATATCCCCAATGTTAATTGTGCGCCTCTGTGTTGTCTCCATAACATCAAGACTGGCACGTAATTCACGCATTTCTCTTTCCAATGGTGGATCAGGCATTGCCCTTTCTCTTCTTCTCAACGACATGGCTGTAAAATTCCTCTTTTCTCTATGCTACAGAAAGCAAAGAACTTGTTCTAGGCTCTGATACCACAACTGGTGCAAACCTCCTGCCCTCACGCCAAGATCTGCGTAGGATCTTCTCTAAACCTTGATAAGGGTTAATTAAACTCCTTACCTAAGCCTGCAAAGGATTTCGGGTCTCGCAAGTTAGGGCACTTCAAATACTATTCCCTAGCCCTTGGCAATAGCCAAAACGGGAAATGCAAATGGGCTAAGGTGTAAGCCCCTCTCTTCAGTCCCTTTTCCTATAGGACCACAACCAAGCCTTATGCAAGCACCTTTTGCAACTCACGACTTCATGACTTGGAGCACCAACTTCTCGTGCCCTCCCCTTGTGAATCCCTGAAATGTGATCCGTCAATGAAGGTTGACTCTACCCAAAGCAACGAGTGCATGCCACCTGTCACTTCTTCTTTACTCTACTTACGAGATGTGTTCTTGCCACCTGTCCACACGGATTTTCCATCTTTCGCGACTCAACTGGACAACCAATAGTCATTCCTCTTCCTCTATAGATCCCTGACTTTGAAATCGTACCTTCGATGAGATCGACGGTTGTGTGCCTCCCTCGATCCAATAGTACTGTCTGTATCGATATTTCGCCAAACGAAAATCTACAACACTTGACCCAAAGCACTGGTCACTCAATTCCCCTAATTTTGATACGCAAATTCACATACGAGATCAATAGTCCTTTTTGATCTGGGTCTGACGGTCACTACTCCTCTTGAGATTATGGGTGTTGAAAAGATAGCCATTCCTAATCTCTTCATTGTTCTAAGAGATCCAACGGTTCACGGGATTTCGTCACTTCCTCCTGAAGCGATTCAACTTCTTAAGGACTTTTGGCCAAATGACTTGGCATCCTTCCTCCTGAACTTAAATCCTGTGAAACAATTCAACCTCCGTCACCCTTTGGAATAATTAAGAGGTTCTAACCCTTCTGATCTTTCACTTGTAAACTCAGGGCCTCCAAAAGGGTCCCTACATGCACTCCTTGTGGCAACTTTCAAATAACCTCTGGTTATTTTGGGTCTTTGACTTCGTGCACTCCTTGCAATAACAGTCTCTCAATTTCTCTCTTGGATTGGTAAAATCCAAGACTCCACCCAACCCGCGCACACCTTGCATGGCTTTGTTCTTTGTCATCACTCTTTTCCTGTAAAGACACAATTTGAATCTCCTATGAGGGTTCTAATATGAAACACAAAACCTGGTCGATGCACTCCTTGCAGACCCTCCACTGCACTCTTTATAGTAGTTCTCAGAAAGAGAAATAACCGAAACTCATTCTCCCCTTATCCAAAATTCAAACATTCAACATAGAATTCTAGAGCATACACACACACATTGGCATTGAAATATAATGCACATAGAGAATGAAAACAAGCCTGCAACATACCATTTAGTAGGTGGTTCCAACAACCATAACAAACAAATAGATTGGAATCAAAACTTTCTTCTATTAATTCTAGTGCTCCTGTATATGGAGAATAACAACTAAAAATGAATAAAATTCTCTGTCCTCCTATATTCTTTTCTGCATCTCTACAACTTATGAATTATGAATTATGTTACAATGATACAAGGGTTGAGGGTGTCTATCATTCGTTTTCCCTCCTACCTGCTACACTCCTAAAACTGTCTAATCTATTAAGTTAAATCTACCTACTTGCATTCATTATGCATAAATGCCTCTACATTCGACAGATGAGAGCAACACTCGAGATCTGTTTACAATCTCCAAAACACAAAGGTAAGTACGCTTCCCTAGCTATTACATTAATGTCCATTCATTAATCTTCAAAACACTTCAAAATGTGCGTTGGTTCTTTTCCAGCTGTCTCATTTGGTTAGGTGCGTGCCTTTGTCTTTATATGATGCTCCTGCATCATGAAGACCTGCAATAAACCATGTCAAAACCTACATAGAGTTATACCATCAAACCATGATTCTTTCAATGATCCTAGTTATCTATTCATTTTTTTGTGATTCAATACTCATAGGAGTATCAACATGAACATTTTTTAAGTCTTCCCTAATTTCTCCTTCCCTTCTTTGTTTCTAATTTTTTTGAGAAGGAGTTTTAGTGGATCATTAAAATAGCATTGGAAAAATCTGAGATCATCAACACTCAATTATTCTGGTTGTTCTACTATTGAATATTCATCATCATCATCACTATTTTGTGCACCAAAAACTTCTTTATCCTTGTTTTGAGAATTTTCCCTTTTTATTTTCCATATGTTGGGTAATGGATAATCTACTTGTATGACATTATCAAGTTCTAGAAATGTGTCATATTTTTCTTTATGATTTTTCTTTTCTTGAGCTTGATCGACTTTATATGCATAGCTTTGATTATTATATTCTTTATTAGAAGTTTTAGCCACCAATCTCCTATTATTAACTTCATCAATTTCAGGAGAAATATATTCATCATCGTTTTTTCTTGGTAATTCAAATTTTCTTTTCCATAACTTCTTATTATGTTTTTTAGGGTTTCCTATCTTTAAATATTGCATTGGTAATCTACATTCTCTGGTTTTATGGCCTTATTTGTTGCATTTTTTACATTCAATATTGAAGTTTTGCAAAGGAGAAAATGAGTTGTAGTTTCTCTTCTCTGTATTGTACCTATTTCTCCTATATCTTTGGACATTTTTGTTATTGTATTTTCCATAAGCTTTGTAGTGTACTGCCTTATGACCAAAATTATTGCAAGAGTAACAATATCCAATAAATATATATTTATTTGGGGGATTCCTTCTGTTGAGTGTATTCTTCCTATCATTTTTTACCTTAGTAGGGAATGTTGATTTTTGTTTATGTGGAACAACTTTCAATGGTATCATATTTTCTTTATTATCTTCTCTTCTTGAGGAGCCCTTTAGAGCATTTGTGTAACGGATTGGTCTTCTGTCAAATCCTTGTGATGTAGAAGTTGAGTCTTGGGTGTAGCCCAAACCAGTCTTTTTGTTTGGTGACCTATTACTACTGAGAATTCCATCCAAGATATTTGAACTATTTCCAAATTTTGATCCCTTCTTTTCTTTCTCAAGTTCACTTTTTAGCATCTTAATCTCAGCTTCTAGTTTCTCACATAATTTGTTTTTGTCACTAAGTTGTTTTAATATGACTTCTTCAATTTTATTAGCTTCCGGGAGATGGGTTTTTAAATCACTGATGATTTTCTCTGATTCTTTGATAGTTCTTAATGCATTGATTTCTTTTGATTGATGTGATTCTTCAAATTCTTGAAGTTATTCTCTACGTAGCTTGTTCTTCTTTTTATAATTTCTTAGTTCCTCCAGAGCACTAACCAATTATTCTTCTAGGTTCACTTCTCCTTCAAATTCAATTTTTTTTTCATCATCTACATCATTATTTTGAGTGTTCATTCCCATAAATAAAATCTTTGAATTTTCATCTTCACTCATGTCTGAAGAGATGATGTCTTCTTTAGAGTAGAATTGTTTATTTTTCTTAAAAAAAATCTTCTTGTATTGGTTTTTCTGGTTGTGAACTTCTTCATCATTTTCTTCCTGCTTGGGATAGGGACATTTGTTATAAAAGTGTCCAATTTTTCCACAGTTGAAACATTTGAAGGGTAACTTTCCTTTATATTTTCCAAATCCTTTCTAGAGTTTCTTTATAAAGTTGTCCTCTTCTACATTGGATATGTCTGATTGATCTTCATGAGACATATGTTCATGTTTCTTCTTTTCTTTAGATGCTTTAAATGATATTTAATGTTTTGTTGGTTTATCATTCCCTATTCTCATTTCATATGCTGTGAAAATTCCATGAAGCTGATCAACTGTGAGTGTGTCAAGATCGAGCCTATCTTCAGTTGTAGAAATATTGGCATCATATCTCATAGGTAATGACCTTAGTATCTTTTTCACAATAAATTTATCTGTAAGTCCTTCTCCTACTACTCTGATTGAATTAACCACTTCATCCACCCTATCAAAGTATTTAGCAATGTTCTCTTCTTCTTTCATTTTCAGATTTTCAAACTAAGTTCTATAGTTATGTATCCCTGACTTTTCTATCTCCTTCATAAAACCTCCAATTTGTCTAAGATTTCTTGGCTAACCTACAATGCATAACCTTCACACATATAGAATTTTTCAACCCTCCTAGAATTGCATTAATTGCTTTTGAGTTGTCATTGCATATTCTTTTTCCTGCAACATCTTTTGGTGGAGTAGTTGGTGTAGTGTAACCATCTACAACATTTTTCCAGATATCAAAACCAAGAGCCAACATGAATATTTTCATTCTTATTTTCCATAGAGCATAGCCACCTCCATTGAACAATGGTGCTTTGTTTTTATACATTCCCTCTTGTTGATCCATCTTTAGGATCTACCTTCCAGTTGTTAGATTGTGTTGAAGGCACCTACTTTGATACTAATTGTTGGAAATAATGAGAGGGCGAGGGTGAATTAGTATTGCCATTTTTCAACAATTATAATTTACTTTGATATTTTATTATTTACCATAACAGATCAACAATGATTTGTATCTAAAATCAATTATAAATATATAATTAACATAAATTACAAGGTTTTATAAAGAAATAGTGAATGTAACCAATCCTTTTTAGAGCACCAACTCTAGGAGACATCAATCCCCTTCCCCAGGGTACCAACCCTAGGAAGCACCAACTCCCTTGTCTTTAGGGCAACAACCCTTGGAAGCACCAACTCCCTTGTATTTAGGGCACCAACCCTAGGAATAATCAACTCCCTTGACTTTAGGGCACCAACCCTAGGAAGAACCAACTCCCCTATATTTAGGGCACCAACCCTAGGAAGAACCAAATCCATTATCTTTACTTAGTGAAGGATATGAATTCTTTCGTGCTCCTCCCTTACACCCTCGCTGCATAAGAATCATCATTTATTCTTCTTGGACTCTGCTTATATTTTGATCTTCTGATCTAGACTACAAAGACGCTTTCTTCTCACCATTCTTTCTCATTTTTATAATCTTCCAACCAGTGTGAGCTATGAATTATCGTGTCCCTTTGTTTGGACCATCGCACCTCTTCATTTTAAATTAATAATAATCTCTATTATTATTCAAACCTTATCGTGAAGGTTTTTAATTTAGTGAGAGTGATTTTCATAAATTGATCATAGATATGGATCGATTTCTTTTTTAACTCGATTCCATGTCTCTGCAAATATTGTAGAAATAGAATTCTACAGAGGCGCTTCCTTCAAACCATTTACATGTGACCATATGCACAAAACCACGAGCTTATTAATTTAAGTGATGTTCCCATGGATTCACGGATTTACGTGTCTGTGACTCATGACTAGGGGATAGAACCTATTCCTCCTGACTTCGACCTTCAAGATTTTTTTCTGTCATCTAATTTTCTAGAGTTTAAAATCCTCGAAATAGTTACCTCACACAAGGATTGATCTAATGGTTAGCATGATTCCCATAACCAAATCAACGGTCTATCTTTGATCCTTAAACTATCTTTCCAGGGCTTAATCTGACGGCTATGACTTAACTCAAAGGTTGAGATGGATGACCACTATTTACTTCAAGACTTCGGGACTTTGGGGGTTCAAAGGTTCAGGTAATTTTTGTTCCAATTTCCACCAGAGTTGGTCAGCGTTGAAGTGGTTAACATGGGAGTGCTTACGTCATCTTTCCACTACATTTTGATCTAAAGGTCATGTTAGAATCTGGAGGATCTTAGATCAACGATTATCATTGACTTCGGATTTTGGCGCTTCGGTTAGTTGGTTTCCCTCGAAGGACAAACTCTTGGAGTGACATAACTTGCTGATGTCAGTGTTGACTTGGCACTGGACGAGTGGTTTCCATGTGTCACCTAGATTAGTGAATTACATAACCTAAAGTGCCAATTGTACCTAGACACTTGTCACCATCTGATTGTTCCATGTATCCTTACTGACGTGGATCTCCTGATGTGGAACATGTCCTCCTCTTGGTCATAGGTTCATATGAATCTTTGATCCAACGACTATGATAAAATTTTAGATCAATGGTCCAGATTTATTTTGGCCTTCAAGACTTCGGGCCTTTGCAATCATTCAACCTTCTAGGGTGCATTTCGTTGAAGTAGATCGGATGGTCAATATTCATTCTTCCGTAGATAGACGATATTGGCTTGTCCAAAGGTTTCAAACAAATCGATGACCATGACTTGATTTGTAGTTGAGTGGACGGTTCTCGTTCACTTTGGTAATTTCATGTTGGATCATGTTGTCATTGATGGAAATGGTTTGATTGATTGATGTCAAGTGATTGATTGATGTCAAAGGATTAATTGATTGATGATTGATGTAATATAATATGTATTTTCCTCGATGAGAATGCATAGATGAAGATGGATCAATGAGTTGTCATTGATATGATGAAGATGGATCAATGAGTTGTCATTGATACATGATGAAGATGGATCGTTGTGGTTTCATTGGTATGTGATGCATTATTGGAAGAATGTATAGATGACTCATTATTGTCTTATCATGATTGATAAGGTGCGCAAATGGATGAACTCCAAAGTGGTCCCCTTATGGTGAAAGCCCTCACGGGAAGACGCTTTGCGGATTG
>JZKD02S0277654.1:141115-152291 GCA_000966675.3 Picea glauca | reverse complement strand
TGTGGTAGGTGTGTCCAACATTTCACAGCTTTGGGACTCCATCCTTTGCAGTATTCCAAATCTCCCAGAGAAAATTTTGTTGGAGTGCGTATTAGCACTCTCTGCTTGATAGATTTTCATAAGTCCAGAAGCTATGATCGTGGGCTTAGGAACAAAGGAGATCTACTCTTCGGGTATTCAGATATTCGTGACTCCGGGGCTCCGGGGTAGTGGAACCAATGTCAACCATAAATTTATTGGCAGGTGACGATCGACGGTCGGTGTGGATTGCGGAACCGAAACTTGCATGTTCGTTAACTCAACCCTTGCAACATGCAATGGTTTCTCATCGTTGATCTTCCCTTTATGAGTTTCGATGATTAGGACTTAATTGGATGTTGATCCGATGATCCTCCTCTGTAACTCCCAGATTTGATAGTTCTAGTTTGTCCCAAAATAAGAATGAACGACTCATGTGTGTCATCTCTTCTGAGCTTCGATTAACATTCTTTCTTTTGATTTTTTCATCGCTATTTCTTCTGATCTTTTAATAATTGTTTGTGCATTCTTTTATGCATTGATCTTCAGTCACTAACCCTCTTGAGCTATGAATTCCTTGTGCTTTTTTACTCCTTCTATACAAGGATCTCTGCCTACTCTGATCTCGTGCAATCTAATACACTGCCTCTCTTGATCTTTTGGTAGATTCCTTTTCACCTCACACTATGTCTTCTGCGCAACTTACTACGTTATTTCTCCTAAGATTTTATTAATGCTCTTTTGTGGCATGTTTTTCATCAATGACAATTCATCATAAAAAATCATCATCACATAACAATGGCTTCGACTGTTGACATCAATGGAAACACATCAATGACAATATATCCAACACTAACAAAGACAAATCCTAGGGGGATAAAAAAAATTAACCCCTAGACTAGGTCTTAAATGCTTCAACAAATTAAGATGAATGAAAATAGGGATGGGGTAAACAATCTTAATCCCTACTAGGGTGTCTAGAAAAATGAACCTATCATATAAAGTAGCATGCAACAATTAACCATTTAATAGATAATCCACCATAATATACCATGAACAAGAACATAAACTTGAAGAAGAATACTTACTAAACCAAGTCACTATGCATGATGAAACCCTAGCTCAAAGGTCATCCATAGGGAAAAATAAGAGAATAAAGAAAATAGAAGTGTTTCTCGCAATTGGTGAGTTATGATTTAAAAATGAGGTAGCACTAGCCTATTTATATGATGCAACCCTAACACTATAAACCCTCAAAAGCCCTAAAATCATAAAGTGTCCATTACAAAAGTGAGATAGGTCAAGGATAACCCCTCAAATAGTAACAAAACATGCTAATGCACCAAAAAATTTCCTCCAATATCACGCTTGTGGGTGCAAGGAGCTCCGAAGAAGGTGTCGTCAAGCTCCGAGAGGGTGCAAGGGCCTCCCAAGGCCATTTCTCATCATCCAATGGTGTAAATCAAGGTGAGGTTCACACCTCCTCATCAAAATTTCATGTTACATCATCAATGACCTCAACTCATCATTGAAGTATTTCCCCAATGGCAAGCAAGCCCTAATCATCATGAAAGCATCATAGCACATGATTTCATTATCCATATGCTTAGTGTCTAAGGAGAAAAGTTCAGCGTCCAATGTGGAATGAATTAGCATCACCTCTCCGAATGGTGTCCAATCATGTCTAATTGCAATGTCCTCCATCCAATTCCTAAAAAGATCTAGGGTGCATTGTCCAAGATGTGGGCTTCATGCCCATCTGTCAACCAATATGACCATATATACAAAATCAGAGATGATATATCCATCATCTAGGGTCCAAGAGGTGTGAGAGGATGTATCTAAATGTTTCAAGTCATGATATGCCCTAACTCTTTGCATCAGACGTGCCATATTTTTTGTATAATGCACAACGTCCTAGGTGAAATCATAAGTAAGTCCTCCAAAATACCATGTCAAGTGAAACCAAGTTAGTCAAAGCCGTACAAATAAGAAAGACCAACAATCACAATGTTCAGGAGTCCTTCGAAACATATAAAGTAATACATCACTTATTATAGAATCCACATGAGAAATTCATATTAGTTATCCCATTTAAAATTCACATTAGCTCAAGAATTTATGCAATTTTACAAGTTTAAGTATGGGAGGACCATCAAAAGACCCTATTAGGTGTACCAGTACCCAATTAGAGGGATATTTACAAAGAAACCTATCTATGTGTAAGTATGGTGAATGAAAATACGATGGGATGACTTCATGGTGATGGATTCATTAACATGCAAGGTAATGTGCTTGGCCCATTTCCATGAGGGTCTTTGTAGAGGGGGTGATTACTGCTTGAGATACCCTTTCCTCAACATTTTTTGTATTTAGAACCCATTTATTACCTTTTGATATATGTTTTATGCATTCCAAGTCCCCTATTAAGGTTTCATGCAATTTATTCTTTCTTTTATTTATTATTGGGATTAAGTCCTTTCATTTTGATATGTATTTAGTGCATTAGGACTAGGGGAGATTTCCTCATAGCGAGAGGGAAAAGATCAAGATATCTTTTGGCTTTTAAAGTTTTCCATTCATTATCCCACATTTATTTCTTTCTTTTATAACATTCTTTCTTCATTTATTTTTTATAGTAGCTACATCAAACTCGACATTCTAGCCATTCTTCTCATAGCAGGATGAACCATGGGCCTTTTTGGTTTACATGTAAAAGCCATACCTAATTTTATTACACTGCAAAATACCTATAATGGAAACTGTTAAGTATGGGGAGGGGCAATGCATTACCCTTATCAAAGCTTCCTAGTAGTACCCCTAATCCCCAAGAGTGAAAACATGGGACTAGGACGCTAACTATGGCCACCAAGGTGAAACAAGGTAAAGAGAATAACTTTTGAGCTTATGATTCATTATCCAACTTCAACGCATGATCCTCGCTCACATGCCAAATGAATTAAATGTGACACTTTCTATGAAACAAGGACTAATGTACCTCATAATGTGTTGGACCACCATCTTCCAATGAACCATGTTGATCAAGTTTAATGAGTTATGTTGATGAGGAATGAGGCATCTACGGGATGTTGGATATGGAGAATGTTGATCATCCTCATCATCGAGATCATGTATTCATTGTGGGCCATGAGACATGATCTCCTCTAGCTATCCCTGGGTGAGATGGGGGGTAACAAAACCTATATTGAGGATTTTCATTCAAAATATGAGGAAAAAATATCATTACTACAACATGCATCTCAAATTGAGGTTAATATTCTAAAAAACCTTGAAAATTTTATCTAATTTGAATGGTTAAAAGGAATATACTCATTAATTAGATTTGAAAATATTAACCCTCGGTACTCTATTTTTTTTCTTTGCTAACATTTTATAGGAATTTTTATATGGAATCCAAGGGATCTAGAAAGAGGAAGAGAGATCTTGATGAGATATCAATTTCAAGTCACCCTCAAAAGATAATTGAAATACTCGAAGACCCTAAGAAAAGAATACAAAACAATGAAGGAATAATTATAGTAGTGGTTGAAGAAGAGAAAGGAAGGAAGAAGACCCATAAAGATGTTGAAGATGAAAGGAATAGGGATAAGTTCGAATAAAAACAATTTGTCAGAGAATAAGGACCAGTTGAATGTTATAAATCTAACAATTATTAAATTCTTGAGTTCATCAAATATACCTTTAAAGTACAAAATGATTTGAATATGGTGTAAAGGGAATTCTATAAGAAAGCATAAAATTTAAAGACACTAGGTTAGGACATATAAAAAGTCATGAAATGTGTCCAAGTGTGGAAACTCAAGTACCAAAAATATAAGTTGCAATTTGAGTGAGTGAAAAATTGGTAGGTTGCACTTGAAAAAATTCCTTTAGAAGTTCTTATTGTTGCACAATCCTTCCAATAATGTTGGAGTATGATCTAAAATAGTGGAAGCAAAAATCTTATTATTCTCTCCAAGGGACTAATAGTGAGGTTGATGGATCTATTAGAATATGGAAGCTCATATAAAAAATGGAAAATGACTTTCACTTCCCTTATTTTGGACCCGGGAATAATTTATTTCCATAAGAATAGGTGTCCAAAATTTTGGAAATCTATATTGGTTGGAATATGAAGTATATCAAATCTATCCCCAAGATAAATGAAGCATCCATCCAGAGTTTTATTGAATATCCTACCAGACACGTAACACTAATAGAGACTATATTTCCTAAAATGGATAAATATGAGAAAATGATCAGTTAGAGAATTACATCATACAAAGCCTCCCTCCAACAACATCCCCTTTTCCATAGGAACACACGTATCGTAAATTTTGAGGCATGGGTGGCCTTTGTAAGAAAATGGAGAAGAGAAAGGGAATAATATTCCTCTATCCAAATAATAAGTTATCATATAGAGGAGGATTAAAACATCCCAAAAGGGAAATATAACAACCAAGTAGAAGGTAAAAATAGTATTCCTCTTAAGGAAGAGGAAGATGAAGTGATAAGGGAAACCAATAAGTAAGGAGGGGAAACAAATATATTCCTAGGTGTCTCAAGCTCATAAGTGTAGAGATATAACACTCACACTAAATCGACCAGGAAATAAAAGACAAGATTAAGAAGAAAATAAATGACAAACATACACAATACACAATGATTTTACCCTGGAAAACCCTAACTAGGAAAACCATTGTTCCTTGAGTGTCTCTTGCTCTATTTTTGTCTTATTCCTCCATAGAATAAATATTTACATGACTAACCTTGCTATACACCTAAGAGAAAATATTCATCCTACTCTCTTCATTTACACAAGAATAACCCTACAACCAAATCAGCTTACATCTACATGACCTTCATGATTATTCTAAATATTATATTTTATAGTATTAAAT
The DNA here is from genome assembly GCA_000966675.3 of Picea glauca. Lineage (NCBI taxonomy): Eukaryota > Viridiplantae > Streptophyta > Pinopsida > Pinales > Pinaceae > Picea > Picea glauca. The sequence continues at coordinate 147,372 of JZKD02S0277654.1, read as the reverse complement.
CATGCCATATTTATAGGATTGACTACATGAAAATTGATAAATAATGGCACTCAAAAATGGTTACAGATCCATGTAGATGTTTTTTTGCAATCCTTTGAATCTAGGTATTCTATTATAGTCAACTTCCAGTCTAATACCACTTGGTCTCCAATTAGCTACCACTCAACCTCCCATCGACCTCCTGTCAATTGACCTTTCGACCTTTCATTTGATGGCTTCGTCCTTCGACTTTTTGGTCAACCACTTTGACCTTTGACTTAACCATCAACGTGAATCGACCCGTTAGTCAATTCATCACCCAGTCGATCCACCTAGAATAGTCAGTTGGTTGATTTTCATTTCACTACAAATAATATAACAACCCCGGAATAATCCCCCCCACTTTCTTCTTTTCTATAAATAATATGAAATCAACTATGCAAGGGTTTTTTTCTTGACATTGTAAACTACCTTTAATATTAAATGAGAAGCTAATTGGCTTTTTTTGAATATTTTTTGGTGGATGTGTGGTGTGGGGATACTTGCTTCCTTGATATACTATAATGGATGTGAGATTATTTACTTTGTTATAGGTTTTTCTCATGCAACGGTGATGGATTCTTTCTATTATTTTTCAATTGGTTTCTAGCTATGAATATGAAATGGTTGCCTTTCATTAAAACAAGACTAGCCTTATTTTATGACTAGTTATTTTTTTCCTATTTTAACCATTATTTTTATAGTATACTATTTTTTGTTTTAATGGATGAAATGGTTACTCATTTCATGTTCATTTTCTATTCTCAAATCCTGGCTAGGTGTTAGGATAAGAAGTGTGTTTTGTTATCAGTTCTAAGACTTCATTTTAGAATTTAGTCACTCAATCTTAAAGATCATACTTTGATTTAGAAACTAAGCCAACATACTCGATAAGGTTGCTATAAAAAATAGATAAAATGCTTGTTATCAAAATATATATAACCCTTGTGCAAATCCTATCACGAGGTGCAATACAAGTGTACCTTTTGGAATTAGTTATCATTGTCACCTTAGTAATTACTTCCCTCATTTTAGTGAAGGATGAAATCCAACACAAGGGAGGATTCTCTAGAAACCTCAAGTAATCCTATAACAAGACAAGTCAAGTCTACGACCTCCTATATTGTTCACTCAATCATACCACCATTAGGTTAAAGTTTTCAAGGCAAGGATGAGGTGATTTAATGAAATAGTTTCCATATTTTCATAAATGAAGTATCCATGAAAATAAATGATATTGACTAAGTTCAAAAAAGTCAATGGGATGCCCCAAACACCACAAATAAATGAGGAAATTATAGTTGTTATAAAACTTTTGATTAAGATGTTCAACTTTGGTAATATGACAAGTTACAAATGTAGAAATATAACAATTGTTAAACAAGTAATCATGCAATGAAAGGGGCATGAAAATTCAAGCTAAAACTAGGGTTTAAATAACAAATGCTTTTCTGAAATGAAAGATGACACATAACAACCCTAGAATATTCAAGACATCAAGCCCTAAAGGGCTGAAAAATTATAACATCAATGTAATAAAGGATGTCAAAGTCTATTCCAAGGTTGAATATGCCAATAAACCCTAGATGTCAAGCTATGAAGGCTATAAATTGAGGGTAAATCCTAATCCAACCTCAAAATTGACAAAGAAAAGGGAAATTAGGGTTGAAAACTTGTTAGGAGAAGGAGAGACTAGTGTTGTCCAATCCTATTGGGCATATGGAGTCAAAATGAGCTTTCTTGGGAGACAAAGGAAATCCTAGGTTAAAACCATAAAGTAGTCCACTACAAACCTTAGAGACTCAACCAATAGAAATATGACTAGGCTAGTCCATTAAAAACTCCATAAATCATTTTATGCCTTTATACAAGCTTTAAGATGGATTTTGGATAAAATCCAAGGGTATCCCACTACAAACCCTAGAACTATATCCTATAGTAAAAACAACTAGGGTAGTCCAGTGCAAACCCTAGAAAATTTCCTTATGTCCTTTAGCAAGCTTTAAATCAATGATAACAAGGGAAGGTAGTCCACTACAAACCTTCCCAGGGTTTCAAGACAAGTTTTATTTAAGAGGAATATAATATAACATGCACTATCACCACTTTGATAAAACATTTACTTAGCACATTCAAGAAATAACCATAAAATACTTAGAAAGAGCACTTACTAGGTAAATCAATGATCATCCATGAAACCCTAACCATGAAATAATCAATACAACTTGAAAAGTATCCAATAGATCATCTCCCAAAGAAGGCACACGAGTGAAATAAGGAAATAATCATATATTCCAAGCACCAGGATTCATTATCTTACTTCAACCCATGATCCTTACCTAAATTTATAATACATTAAATGAAACACTTTGTATGAAAAAGTGACTAATGTACCCCATGTGTGTTGGGCCACCATCATCAAATGAAATCGATCAAGTGAATGAATTGAGCAATGATGATGGGAGATGCATCTAAGGGGGTGTTTTCTGTGGAGTGGATAATGTTGATCATTATATCTAGGGTCATTGTATGCAATGTGAATCATGCAGAATGATCTCCTTTGGTTACCCCTAGGTAATAGGGGTAACCAGGCTAATTGGGCCTTAGCTCTAAGAAAACTCCCTTATTTTGATGTAGGACATTTATCTATGTCAACATGGTATATGAACTTTGGGTCAAGGTGTTTCATAGAATACTCAATTGAATACTACATACACATGTCTAATAAGTTTTATTTGCACAAAAACATGAAAAATGAACAAAAAAATAGTCATTTCGCATTTTAACACAAATTAACTTGAAACAATACCTAACTATGAGAAAAGATAGCTAAATATAGAATTCCTAAGGGTGCAATCATGGTCCTATAGGTAAGATAGGATCTCTCAACCTTAGGTGGAGATGACATATTGATGTCTCCTATCAATGGCATAGAAACATATATGTAAGTAATTAGATGAATATAAAAAACAATGAAAAGCAATGTAACAAGAATAAACAACTATAATAAAACAACATTGTCTTGTCGCAATACCTATAAGATAAGTAACCTCGTAGAACAAGTTGTTGCAATGATGGAAGTGAATAATTGATATTACTATGATGTAGGATTATTGTACCATAGCAACTAGGCATGCCAAACAATTAGATAGGATACAAATTTTGTAGTTAACTTTATAGAAAACTTGTCCATAAAGATGATTCCATACTAACCTGATCCATGAAACTCTCCTAGATAGGAACCTCCATTGGCCTAAAACAAGTCCCTCATGAAACAATATCTTTTAAAAATATATATAAATACATTTTCTACTTATTTTCTTTTATTTTATTTTTGTAAATAATTTTATTTTATTTTTTTATTTTTATTTTTATTTTCTTCATATTTTTTTTAATTTTTTTTCTTTTATTTATATTTTTTTCATCTTTTTTCCCTCTCTTTATATAATTAATATTTTTTTCCAAAACAAAATCTATAATTTTATTTATAGTAAACAAAATTGCATAGTCATATGCCTCCTAACATTCAAAAAAGTGCTCAAACGCCAATTAGAGCACATACCTTCTTCATACTTGCCTATTTTTATACTTATAACAACAAGCTATTTATTTCTCAAAAATTACATTAATGATTACATATATCAGCATGCTATTTCTTTTCTCAAAAACTTACATATATAGTTACATCAAAAAGGTAAAGTTGTGATCAATCCTCAGTCATAATAATAAAAGGGTTTCAGTTTATCCAAGGAACATGTGTAAGATGTGTGGAGTGACCATTTTGTAGAATGGAAGTATGCTAGGACAATGTTCCAATAGTTTGACTACGATTGTTGTTAGACCAAAACCCATAGGCATTATTCTCCACCACAATTGTCAGAGTTAGGATCCGTGAGAGGGGGTTAGCCCATGTCGCAAAACTCGCGACAAGCGTTGAACCCAATTTCCAACAATCTCCCCCCCAGTGTGTGTCAGGTAAGTTTTGAACTAAATACCTATCGCTCTGATACCATTTGTTGGACTACGATTGTCATTAGACCAAAAATCATAGGTGTTAGTCTCTTCCACAATCATCAAATTTAGGATCCATGAGAGGGGTTTAAACCATGTCGTGAAACTCACGCGAAGCACTAAACCTAATGTCCAACACTAATTCCCATTCAAATTTTCAAATTTCATTTGCTAGGTTGATCATATCCATGTATATGTGAGACAAAGGGATATGTGAGAAAGTTTCCATATCATGTATAACATCATAAAGGGGTTTCAAGGTGAAATGTTTGATTTTAGATTTATTTCTAATTCATTTGATGACCAAGAGAGACTCACCAAAAATTTGAATTTTTTGTACCCCATTGATATAGATTGGATCATCATATAAATTTTTGTCTATATTGGTACTTTATGGGTGGAAACAGTTGGAGAAATCGGTTCAAATGACCATTTTAATGGAAGGTCCCATTTGAAAAATCAGGGTATGAAACCTTCTGGAGCCATTTTGAGGCATTAAACGACATTTTTTCGGATTATAGGGTCCAAAACTTACACACACAGTCTCAACAATGTTCAACACGTCGAGACCTTGCCAACGATACAAAAATCACCTCAATTGAAGCTCATATAGAAATTTATTCCTCCTACATGTTGACCTACCTTCTTGACCACCATGGTATGAGTGGTTACTACGTCAGGCCCCATTACTCACACATGTGGGGATAAACACATGTGAACTTTCAAGAATATTCTAAAAGTTCCAAACCTTATCACTAATTGAGGGTTGAGGAAGTCAAAACCCTAACACTAGATGGCTATCGAGCTATGTTAAATATCAAGTTGCTAGGAGGTGATGGGGTTCCATTATTTAACATTGTATTTGTTACATAGTTGAGCAAAGAACCTAGGGCTGGTAGTTTGGTAACATAACAAAGGAGGAGATATTCTGTAGCAGCCATACAAGCCATAGTGTTAAGGGAAACTCCACAATAAGTGCCTCTTTATTTTTATTTGCATTTGAAGAAAATATACTAGATCATAGCCTCACCTTCTAGTTGGGTTTTCTCCCATATTGGGTTTCCCGGGATATGCTTTGTGTTCATTTGTGTGGATGGTGAGTTCTTTTGCTCATTTGTTTCATTTTCATATTTCAGTTATTTTCATAATTTCAAGCAATAAGATAGTAATCAATAATTTTGGATCTAAGAATGTAATTTGCATAAACTAATATTTCATAGTATTATAATATTTGTTGTGACAAATTGTTCCAATGGAATATCCATAGTAGTTTACAGATCACCCATGTTCTTGGGACAGTTGAAGAAGTAATTTGAGTGCCATCAGTTCACAAAAATTGTTAGATTCCTAGCCAATACCTTATTTGAAGGAGATATAGTGTGTGGATGATAGATATATAATTCCTCCTACACCTCCTTTGGAAGTATTTCCTTGTGAAGCTCCATCAAAGTATTCCAAGGGGAGAGCCTTGTTTATTAGCTTTTCTTTGATTTCATGTCTAAATTGCTTTTCCTCCACTTATGGCTAAGCATTTATGATATTGAGAGACTGAATCTCACATTTAAGAGGGAGAGCCTTCTCTCCTTCAAATAATCTTATATTCCTACCAAGTCATAATCCTCAAACTATGATGAGGGGAAGAGATTTGATATTCTTTATATATTTTTTGGAATACCAATATCTAAAGAATTATTCTACATCTCCTCGTTCCAATACATTTTTCAGCCTTGTCTTGCTTTCCACTTATTTCTATACCTATTTAGTAAAGGGATAGGTCATAATTAGATTTTTTTATAGTTTCATCTACTTGTTTGCATAAGTTGCACCAACCTAGACCATTAAAATTCTTTTTTTGGAGAGCCTCTCATGTAGGAGGCTTATTATTTAAAATCAATCACATGAAAATTATTGGGTATGTGTTATATTATTTGCATGACCAACCCCACATGTTGCCTTGCACTGGGCACAATGGGGGGGGGTGACATCCCCCCCTATCTGGGGGGTGGTAGGGGGGTGGAGCACCCAATTTTGTTTTGGTGGTTTTTGCATCGGTTTTTAGGTGTTTTTCAACATAGTTTTTTTCTTTTGGTGATTTTGTGGTGCAGAGGTAGATTTGTGGCTTAGCCCATGGTTTTCTAATTTTGATTAAGAAATTAGGGTTATAGTCTAATTCAAGTAAATGGATTAGGGTTTTTTGGATGCCATGGGATTATATATATATATATATA
>JZKD02S0277654.1:113478-123951 GCA_000966675.3 Picea glauca | reverse complement strand
ACAATCAAGTCTTCAAAACCAGTGCTCTGATACCAACTTGATCTAAAAATGAAGAAGACTTGAAAAACTTGAAAACTTATTGCAAGTAAATGTTATGTGTTTAAAGCAAATGGATTAGTTTGCAACACATAAATTAAATGATTAATTATGAAAATTACACATAGACAACAACATAATCATTGAACATAAACACATAAACACAACAATTTGATAAAGGAGTTCACCGCTCTTATGGGATACATCTCCCGGTCCAGCTTCCAATGGTTTATTATTATTAATTGCTCAAAAGTTCTCAAAAAACATGTCTTACAATTCTCAAACTGACAAGCCGACTGTGCCAATGGCTTCAGAGTGTCCCAAAACCCCTGTCTGGGCTCTTTCGGCACCTCAATTGGTCGAAAAATGAAGAAGTTATGCCTCCTGGAGGTCCCCTCTTCAAGCTTGTTGTCTCTGCATCTACAAAACACACCCTTCTTGAATGAACCTGGCTCACATGCATTATATGGCGTAAAAACCCAGCACCGGGTGAAACCGCTCCAACGGTGAAAACCGTAGAACGGTTAAGGGTGCGCCAGCCCCTAACCGCCTCGACACCTGGGCGTATGGCGCATGTGACCGTATGCATGGCAAAAAGGTGGTTAGAACTGTTATAATGGGTTAACTCCCCCCGTGCTCCGGTTAAGGTCATATGGTCAACATATATATATAAACACCGCGACCAGGGGCTCCAGCTGTCGTAACCCCCGCGCATATAATACCACCAGTCACATTGCATATAACAAAAACCATGGGTCGGGGCTAAGCCCCGGCCCGACCTCCCGCCAATACAAAACACATGTGAATTTAAAACAAATAATACACACATATATTACAAGGAATAAGCGGCAGCCTAATGGTTGGGCGGAGGTTGTAAAGGCTTACATGGTGGGGAGGTTCGGGGGTCGAACCCCGCGGCCTCCAATACATTTTACAAAAAACCAAAAACCCAAACAATGAGTGACACGTGGCACCCACGGATTGGGCCACGTGTCCTCATACTATTGGCCACCAACCGGACACGTGTCAACTCCCGATTCACCAACAGTCAACCAATCAACATCTGCCACGTCACCACTATACGGCCGTAAAGTCCTGCCACGTTCGACCGTACGGACTGGTACAGTCAACATCAAATTTTTTGCCTATTTGGCTTGACGAACAGATCACGATATCTTCTCCATACAGAGTCCATTTGACAAAGTAAATATACCGCTGGAATCAGGAAGACGAGACGGACGCAATGGCACTGTTTTCGTCGCATTCCAAGCACTTTGAAATTTGAGCAAAATTTGATCCCCTGATCAGTGACCAAATGAATTGATCATCATCTTCTTGAATTTTAACATTATTTTCTTTTAGGACCTCTACATAATCCTTCGATTCTTCAACGAATTCTTCTCTCAATCCTAGTTCCTCCTAGGTGAGCCATTGTTGTTGTCATTTTGTAAATCTCTCTGAGTTCACAATTTGTCTAAGAGTATGAAATCCTTTACTTATGAGATCTTAGATCCACTAAGGGGGTAATCTATACAAACCTTCATTTCCTATCCAAGGATCAAGGCCAATTTGAACTTTCTCACCTTTTCCCACCTTTGAGATCAATGAATTTCCAACCAAATGAAAGGAAGAGTTCACAACTTTCCAAATAATTGAAACATTATATAATTGTTTATATTGATTTCTTATCCAAAATCTCTTTTATATATTAATACATATAAAACATAAATATATTATAAATTATAAGAATAAACAATTAAACTAACTGTTATATATAATTATATAATTATAAAATCTTAATTATATATCCTTACTCTTTTAATAAAGTGAGATAAAAATACATTATTTATAAAATATATTTTCCTTCCTTGCTCTGTTTAATAATGTGAGATGATGGAAGGAATGATGGAAATCCTACCTTCTGCATGAGAAGAATAATTATGCAATTGGAAATAATTTCTCATACTCAACAACCATGTCTCGATGACCATTTTTCACTCATGCAGTCAGTTATCCTTCATACATTTATTTCACTGTACTTTAACTGTATCCATAGACATATCTATTTGTGTAGCTGGTTAGCTTGGGAGTTGGACTGAAGATGTAGGTTGTCAGGCCCGTGGAATATTGAAGAGGCGGGTTGTCAAGCCCATGAGCAATTTCTCTCTAGGTGAGAGAATTTTTGGGAAGTGTTTTCCTAAAGGTGATAAACTATAGCTACAGGGCTCTAAGACTTCCTATCCGGCCTGTTGCTGAAGCCCGGAAAGGAAGTGGAGCAACCAAAGGACTGTTGAGCAGAGAAGGGGCACACTTCTTGAGGTGGGACATGCATGTGGGGAATGAGGGACTATAGGCTATTAGTTTGAATAGGCACCTATGAGGGAGTCTTTCTTATTATCCAGGGCTGCATAGACCTTGGGTACATGCTAATGGTTGTACCATGCATTTCATGCACTCTTCTGCTAAGTGAATCAACCCTATTGTGGGTCATTTGAAATCCTAGAGAGGATTGGTCCAGTGCCTTATATGATTGCATTTCCTACATCTATGTCTTTTCATAATGTATTCCATGTATCATTTCTCAAGAAATATATACCTGATGTTAATCATGTTATTGATTGGAATGTGATTCAGGTGGAACAAGAAGGCACTTTTCAAGTGCATCTGGTACGCATTCTGGAACGAAAAATCAAATAGCTCTGGACTTGAGCCATAGAGATTGTAAAGGTCTAGTGGAACTGGTACAGTCCTGAGGACACTACTTGGGAGCATGAGGATGCAATGCGGGTAGAATACCCACATCTTTTTTAGGATGTTTGAAATTTTGTTGTATATGTGTACGTGATGCACTGAGGATAGTGCATAAATAAGGGGAGGGAATTGTAATATCCCCGGGCCGAACCCAATTGTAAATGTAAATGCAATTGTACTTAAGCTGGTGAGTTGTTTGATATCATTTTTTGGTATGCACCTTTCATGGCATAGTGAACGCATGTACTGTGTAGTAAAATGATGAAGTGTGCACATTCCAGGATATCGCACACAACATATTAAGTGCGTGTGATATTGAGGTCAACAAGCCTTTGTGAATATGCTATGTTTTATAGGCTGGTGAGTTGTTTTGTGATGATTAGGCTGGAGAGCCTAGATGTTAAAGGTTCGTGCGCCTCTTTTTGTATATGTCTCATGATTAATATAAAATACATCGCTGCGCATAGACCGACCATGATAAAAGAGATGGGGGACTAAACTCCACTAGTTAGGGAAAGGGTGGGGGCTAAAATTTATGGAAAAGGGGCTAAGCTAGGGAGCTTAAGCCAAAAAGGAATATTATATTAATATTTCTTAAAGTATAAAGTATGGATAATTATTTTATCCTAATTTCTAAAGTTGGGGACAAGTGGGCCAAAGTAGCTCCCAACATGACAAGTGTCAAGTTGGGGACATGCATACATATTGTTGGGACTTAGTTCATTTCGGGGGATCTTTTCCATCATTCAGCCATGATTCCATGACCATTTTTCACTCACGTAGTTAGTTATCCTTCATACATTCATTTCACTGTACCTGAACTGTATCCATAGCCATATTTGTTTGCATAGCTGGTTATCTTGGGAGCTAGACTGAAGAAGCGAGTTGTTAGGCCCATGGAATATTGAAGAGGTGGGTTGTCGGGCCCGTGAGCAATTTCTCTCTGGGTGAGAGAATTGTTGGGAATATTTTTCCTGAAGGTGCTAGCTGTAGGGCTCTGAGACTTCCTGTCCGGCCTGTTGCTGAAGCCCGGAAAGGAAGTGGGGCAGCCGAAGGACTATTGAGCAGAGAAGGGGAACACTTCTTGGGGTGGGATAGGCATGTGGGGAATGAGGGACTGCAGGCTGTTAGTTTTTGAATAAGCACCTGTGACGAAGTCTTTCCTGTTGTCCATGAGCCATTAGTCTAGTTAGGAATCCCTTTACTCAGGTGGAGTTTAGTCTTAGCTCGGGGGTGACCCACTGTTGAGAGTGATGAGCAGTGCAGTCTAAGGCTGGGAGGTTCGTGGAAGGTCTGCACGTAGTTGGTGATATTATTACAAAGATAAGTTCCAATTGTGAGATAAATTTACATGTTGCATTGTTATTTACGTGTTTATTTTTATGGGTATTGCATGTATATGCTGCAAGTAACACCATTGGCAAAATGGAAAATGACCACCATTGGAAAAATGGAAAATGATATTAATGCGGTGAAGCCAATTGCAACTGACAACGATGAGATAAATAAGAATATGATGCAATTCAAGTACGTGCAACCTATGGGTGAGACCTAGATTCAAATATGGTCAAGGAACTCTCTAAGAAGAAGCTCATGGAAGAAAAATAAAGAATTTGGTAATCATGGTGTTCAAATGTTTTTAAGTCAACTCAATCAACATTTCATGATACATCAAATATCGCACATAATCCTTCCAGCAATATATATATATATATATATAAGCCCATGGAGTGACAAACTCTTTGATGAGTGCATGATCATGTAAGGGGCAAGATTACTATTGAGCTCCAATCTACCCAAGTAAATTAGAGTGTAAATGATTGTCAATCTGGTGTTTGTAAAACTTAGAGGCACGTCCAAAGTATATGGATTTAGAGATAGTTTTTATCTTTAATGGTGATAAACCAAAAACCTATTCTAAGGATGAATGTGAAATAGATGCTAAGCTTCTATTCAAAAGTCATCTTCACAGATCCCATAACAGTAATCAACACTTGTTTTTCTAAAGAATAAAAACAGTAAGCATTCCAGAGAAAGTTTTAAGACCTATCAAATGTTAGAAGAACAAAAATCTTATTCAAGAGATGCATTCATTGTCTTCTTTCATTCATTCATTAACAACTATCATCAAATCAAATCAAAGTATTGAAAGCATAAATGATTCAAAAAGCATTTGAAATTATCTTAATGCTTGAAGTCAAACTGCACATTGAATTCTCATTCAAGAAACCATTCACAATATGAGTAAGGCTTGAAAACATTAAGCATGTAAATGAGCTATGAAATTCATCTACCTACAACAACATAAAACTCATCTACAACAAGCAAGATCTGATCTAAAACATGTACTTGAAAAAGAACACAAGGAAATAGTGTACTAGTTGGCAATGGGGGCCCTCCAATGCTTCCCTGGTACACTTTAGTTGAATTCATCTAAGAAAGAACTCTAGTATAATTCAAATAACCATAAGCATTCACATTAACAAAACACAGAGCTGATCTTCAAGAGTGAAAATTCTCGAGTTTCTTCATTCATATCAAGAGTGTCTTACTAGTTTAAGTTTAAGAGTATTTATACAAGAGTCTTAAAACCAAAAATGCTAAAATGTCTCCTAAATATCATAATTAGATTCACAATATCCTAGGAGGGTCGAATGCCTCCTTTATATCCTCATTATATGGTCAAAATCCCACGAAATCCAAATTTGTCCAAGATTTAAGGCTGAAACAGGGCAATTTCTGCTGAAGTGGCCCTGTTTGACCAGCGTTGACCAGACATATGGAAGGCTCAGATTTCGAATATGATAACTCATTCTCCATCCTTATACATTAGGGACACGACCCAAGTGTTATATTTCACCCAGGTGTCCTGCAAGTATACAAACCACGAAGCTTTTACGAGATTTGGTCAAATCCTGTAATTTCTGGTAAATTTCCAATTTTAATGCTAAAATTTAGAAAATTCAATTCTTAAGCTAGAGAATGAAAAATATACCTTGCATAGGTTGTTTCATGGAAAATGTGGAATGAAATGAAGGCAAAATGGATAGAGAAAGAGACAAAAGTATGGTTTATAGAGCAAAATGGAAGCACAAAAATGGACTCAACATCTCCCCCAAGAGGAAGTCCTTGCATGTCCTCATGCAAAAAAATGTCCCTGACCTGTGTCACTGATCTTCTGCTACTTATGCTGCCTGAAATAAAGTTGCCACATTTTCCTGAGCTATATGAAGTTCTTTCATCTTTTGATACTTCTCTTTATAAGCCTTTTTCTGCTGGAACCACTTATATGCTTGTTTGGAAATTAACTTATTCTGTTTTTGGAGATTTTTGTTTTTATTCTTCAAAGTGTCATTCTCCTCTTGTGTTTTGTGACTTTGAGTTCTCAGCATCTAATTTTATGTTTTGATGTATCTCTCTAAGACTTCAATCTCTTTGATTTTTCTCTTCATCTTTCTTATTTTCTTGTTCTTCCTGTCAAGTTCAGATGTGGATGTACCAGCCACCTCTTCCATTTGAGGTTCTTCTTTCATGTCCTTGATTAGTTGTTCCATATCCACTCTCATCTATTCATAGGTAGAGGTTTCATATTCCTCAAATCCATCATTCCCAAATGATTGTGCTTCAAGAGTCTGAATATGTTCATATTGTGCCTGCTGTGCTTCATCATCTTTCTCTTGTATTTGGCCTTTTTGAACTTGCGGCCGTTTTCTTGTCCTCCTTTCATAAGTGGTAAATATTTTATCTTTTTCCTCAAGTTCCTTCTCTTTTAATACTATACTTCTTGTTTTTCTCCTCCCCGAAGGCAGTTTTGGGCTTGTCGCCTTGGGGTGTTGTACCTCTCCTTCATCATCAGTCACTACTAGAATTTGCTCCTCTCCTTCTTCCTCTTTTATGGTTTCAAAACCATTATCAATGGTAAAATATTGCCAACTCACATTTTGCTTCTGAATTTCATCTTTAATGATCATTTTGATAAGACCACAGTGATACAAACTCCTTTCTGTTTTCCTTCCCTGTTTCTGAACAGTCTTGGCCATTTTGGAGAGGCTTTGTAAGAGAAAGTAAGGCATATTGATCTCACAGTCACCTCTCAAATGTTGTAGCAGTTTAATATGATATAGATAAATGATGCTAAACCTACCCTCACAGGTTATGAATTTCTGTATAAGGTATTCCAACTCATCCCAGGGATGGACCAACCAACTCCTTGGGATACCTTTCTTCGAGTTTACTGTTGCTACCCTTGACCTTGAAATGAAAGGTACCCATGATTTATCCTTGAAATGTTTGGTTTTAAAATATCTCTCTCCTATATGAGGTAGTCCAGTGAAAAATGCAAGGCTATCTTCAGTGATTCTGAGGGTAAGGTTCCCAATAGTAGCTCTCTCCCCATCAAATGAGTGAGCAAAGTCTAAGGCAATTCCTTCACAAAATCCATCAAATTTTTCAAAAAAACTTAACCATTGTTTCTGTTCCAGAATTTGCATGCAATCTCTGTGTATTTCTGATGCTACTAGCTTCCCAGGTTCATATCTTGATACCATATTTCAAAAAAATTCAAAAACAAGACCTCAAATATTCCCACTGTTTGAAAAAAAAATTCAACTCTGCAATTTTTCTCAAACTTCTAGACTCTGTGTGAATTTTAATTTCTGTGTATGGTCTTCAAGAAGAGTTTATGTTCAAATAAGCAAAATAAATCTCTTATTTTTTATTCCTAAGCTTATTCTATGTTCATGAAAAAAATTGCACAGGCATACCTGGTAAATTTGAAAAATTCTCAGGCTCCTCTGTCGAACTCTGACTCAATTTCCTTATTTAAATTCGGGCTCTGCTTAAACATAGACTATCTTGTTTACAATTGTATCCAGAACGTTGAATTTATACTTGGCTGTGTAAATTCTGAATTCGGGCTTACCTTCAGAGGTCGACTCCCGTTTTGATACGTTTTTTGCCCTTGCTTCACCACGTACCTCTTCAATTCCCTCGCGTTTTCTTCCACATAACGAAATCTTGTATGTTGACAGTGTGATTGTCAACATACAATTCATTTCCTATCAGAGAATTTTGGAGTAGGGACGGTCAATGTGCTAGAGTGTAGGGATTCAGATGCGTAGGAGGAGCAATGAACTAGAATGTAGGGATTTGGAATGCGTAGGGAGAGAAACGAATTGGAATGTAGGGATTTGAAATGCGTAGGGAGAGAAACGGGGTGTGTAATTCAAAATGGTGGTAGTGTATGCAGAGGTGCATCGACAGTTCAAATCTCGGGACGTGCAAGATGAGACACAGCGTGCATGTTTGGTGAGGCTCATCACATATTAAAAACGAATTGAGTCGTTTTACTTTTATGAAGAGGGAAACGTTGGTGGAGATTTCAACAAGGTTTTTATTTTGAAAAATGGTTTGTACATCAATCACAGCTGAATGTGTTACTATGATCGTACGTTGTACTCTTCTCCCCTTTTGAAATTATTATGAGATGTGGTTTAAAAAAAATGATCATTTGTCATATAACTCCCGAATTTATTTCCAATTCCTTCATCAAACATGAACATCTTCTTATAACCCCTTTTAAATGTATGCAAGTCATCTTGATTTATGCAATGATACCTTAGTCTGTGTGTGTAACACAACTTAGACAGCTTCAAAACAAACACTGTATTTTGGTATTTAAAACCCAATCCCTCCTTATAACTCCTTTGGAAACCAAAAGTGGTTTTGTTGAGTACCATTTTAAATGCTTTTGAGGATGAAAAATGGAGTGATGAAAGGGTAATGTAGGGAAAAAGGAAGGATAGGGCATTTATCATTCCTAGCTTAGGAAGAATTTTCAAAATTAAAGCATTAAAAAGGAAAATATACTAACTTGTTTGCTCCTTGTGTTTTGTTGACTGAAGTTGGATGGGATGTTGGTGTAAGTCTTCAGATTCCTCTTGTATTTACTTTGCTGGTATCTCAGGTCCTTTTTATTGATTGAAATTGATATCTTCTCAGGTCCATTGCTGAATGAAGTGAATGCCTTCTTCAGGTCCCTCTACTGAACTTTGAAATGGATGACTTCATCAGGTCCCTCTGCTGAACTTGAAATGAGTGTCTTCATCAGGTGCCTCTGCTAATTGATACTTTCATGTCCCTCTACTGATTGAAATGACTGTCTTCATCAGGTCCCTCTACTGTTTTGAAATGAGTGTCTTCATCAAGTCCCTCTGCTGAACTTGAAATGAGTTGGTTCCTTTCTTTAATGCATGTTTTCATCTGTAGAAGGGTTGAAGGGTTTCCATATATACCTTATCCCCTCAGCCTTATTTATTGACTTGTTCTCATGTCAGAAAAAAACTTTTGAAGCTGAACAAATAAAACTAGAAATTGATGGTGAAAATTAAAAAAAAATTTGATTGGCTAATGTTACCTGGTTTTCCAATCAGAATTTGAGTTTATATTGTGCCAGTTACCTGGGTTTTCACAACTAAACTCCCTTTTTCTTTTTCTCTTTTTTCTCTTTTTTTTTTCATTTTCTCTTCTTCTTTTTTTCATTTTCTTTTTTTTCTTTTTTATTTTTTTTTTTTTGTATATTTTTTTAAGTAGAATGTGGAGGAGACACATGGTTTTATTTCTCCAACACTTCCATTTCATTATGTTGAGATATTTGATGTAGAAAGTCCTCCTTGCTTACAGGCTTATCGTAGAGCTTCAGCCTGTGTCCATTGACTATGAATGAGCTTGTCTCATCTTCTATTGTTTGTAATTTGACTGAGCCATTGTCATATACTTTTGCAATCTCATAAGGACCAAGCCAATGAGTTGTAAATTTAGCTTTGAAATCTTTAAATTTTGAATCAAATAACAAAGCCCAGTTTCCTTCTTTGAATTGTTTCTTCTTGATATACTTATCATGCCAATGTGCCCTCTACTGTTGTATCAAAGTGTTGTGTTCCACTGTTGCCTGTCTCATCTCATCCAATTGATTTAATTGCATGATCCTCTCTTTTTGTGCTTCAGAAAGATCTAGTCCTAATTCAGCTTCTAATTTAAAAGTATGAATTTGGAATTCTATAGGCAACAAAACTTGCTTACCATATACCAGCTGATAAGGAGTAAACCCAATACTATCTTTATAGGTGATTCTGTATGCCCATAAAGATTCTTGAAGCTTGTCTGGCCAGTATTTTCTGTGTGTTTGAACTGTCTTGGTCATGATTGCTTCTAGAGTTTTGTTAGTAGATTCCACCTGTCCATTTGCTTGTGGATGGTAGGGTGTAGACTTCTGATGCTTGATCTGATATTTGTTTGCTATGTCCTTCACCATTTTAGAATTGAACTGTGCTCCTTGGTCTGTTACCATCTCCCATGGTACTCCAAATCGAACAAATATTTCTTCAAAGAGGAAGTTGACCACTGACTGTTCTGTATCTCTCACTAAGGCTTTTGCTTCCACCCATTTTGTAACATAATCAGTACATACTAAGATGTATTGCTTCCCTTTTGATGGTGGGTTTATTGGACCAATGAAATCAAGAGCCCACTTTTCAAATGGCTCAATATGATCTTGTGGTTTGAGAGGCATTTCATTGGTTGGGAGTGGCTTTCCCATCCTTTGGCAGCTATCACAACTTCAGACATATTTCTTGCAATCTTTGAAGATGGATGGCCAATAATATCCTAAATTGAATATTTTGTGTG
>JZKD02S0277654.1:55901-96504 GCA_000966675.3 Picea glauca | reverse complement strand
TCTTATCAGGTAGAGAATAGTGTGTAAGGCCTTTTGTTTTATTTGTCTTATGAAGAACATTGTTCATTGTTTTTCTGCATGTACTCACATCGATTTGTTTTCGATTTCTTAGTGGGGTAGAGCCTACTGTGTGAGAGGAGGACCAGAGAAGGAAAACTTAGCTATGGAGGTGAGGTGAACACAGAGGCTCACTGTTTTGTTTAGTATAGTTTTCTTTACCAATTTATGGAGCCTCACTGTTTTGTTTAGTATAGTTTTCTTTACCAATTTATGGGTAAAGGGCTGACGAGTTTTAACTGAAATATGTGTTATTCAGTTTCTGGAAAAGAGGGAATGCGAATATGATCTCAAGGCCTACGTAGATTTCTACACAGTAAGATACTATGCTCTGCTCTATTTTTATATATATTGCCAGTGGCTGACATTATTGGATGCATATATTGCTAGTGGGTGACATTATTGGATAAATATAGCAGCGCTTCATCTATTTTTGATAGAAATAGAAGCATGTGTTCAACCTTTTCATTAAATGCCTAAATTTTACAAGATTTATTATTGTAGGAGGAAGGACAATCTACAACCCCATTTCTTACTGGAGTCATAGCGTGCGTTCCAAACAGATTTGATGCCATAGCCTTCATTTCTTGCTGCTTGCTGTTTCATATCTTTTACCCTAGACAAAACGATGAGATTTATTTGTTTTCTTGCTGCTTGCAGGTTCACATCAACTCCAAACAAAATCACAAACAAGTACTATTTAGGCCCAGCGCCACTTGAAGAAATGGCGAGGTATTTAGGCCCAGCGCCACTTAAAGAGTTCCATTACTACAACACAGCTAGATTTAGAAGACACGACTGTTCAACATTGTTCATACCCGAGATTAACATACAAATGGCATCCATCATCTTGTATGCAGGGAAATTTTAAAAGCGGTTGGTCCATGTGGTAATAACCTTGACTATCTTTTCAACTTGGAACAAGCTATGATGAGCATTGGTAGGTATATTTAAAGTTTGTTATCATAGTTTATAGTTTGTTAGGATTAATTCAAGTGGTCATGAGCTAGAGGTGAGATCTCTTCAGTGATAAGTTGGATGACTGGAGAGGTTTTTTAATCCCATAAGGTTGACTCTCTTAATCCCTCCAATTAAACTATGTAATCATCACATCATCATGTCCTCATTACAATCTTTCTCTACACCATGTCCTCATTACAATCTTCCTTCTCTATAATTAAAGTGGAAGGAATTCATAACTTGACTTATTATCATAATGTCACAGGCCATGCTGACCATGAAGTGAACAAGCTTGCTGATGAAGTGAGGAGAATGCTTGGAGGCAGGCAGAAAGTCTTCCATCGATCATCATTGTGACTGAGAATAACTTTGGCATCGCACAATTTCCCGAAGAACGACGAGGGATCAATACAAGTCATCAAAACTCTAATTTCTAGCGCAACTTGCCAAGGAATGCATAGGGAATAATTACAACTTCAATTGTAGATACACACTAGCACAGCAGCAAAATAGTTGCTGGTGAAAGTCGAAAGGTTAAGAAGTTGAAACGAATTCTTAAAAGAATATATTAAATTTTATTATCTATTAATAAATAAATTGTTGAGCTTCATTTATTTGGTGTTAATATTTTAATTTCTGTGGCAATCAGTTAGCTATCAAAGTATTTTTTAAATATGATTAGGTAAATGTAAAAAAGTAAACACATAAACTGATTTCTTTATAATAGCTAGGAAGTTAATGATTGAAATCACAGCCATTTATTTTGTGTGACTACTAAGAATATTCCAGCCATATTTAATCATGTCCATAGAAAACTTATTAAACACTAAACCCCTATTAAATCTGCCCATTGTCAATAGATGTACCCTTTCGACATAATAAGGAATCCATTCTCTACTTAAATAAAGTTGTATACTTTAAATCATAATTTAGGGCGGATTGAAAATAGGTTGATTCTCATTAGAGTGAATCGTAACTTATAAGGAGTGAATTCTCTACTTTGAATCATAATTTTCAAGGGCGGATTAATAAAAGTAGACGGCAATCATTTTTGGAGGTTTAACAAGACATAAATTAAAAAAAATTACAGGTTTAAGAAGACATAAATTAAAAAATTTAAGTTTATAGTATAAAAACTTTTTTTGAAAAATTTCACAAAACTTTACTTTAAAGTTATCCATTACTCACTAAAATTGATTATATAATTAAAATGAGATAAACAAATTCCATCATGTTCAAAGCTTAATGATATAATAGTTGTGTTGGTAGAGTTTGAACTATCTTACTCACACCATTGGGTAGGTTGTCTCAGTTTTAATTAAGTTTTGAACATATCTCATATTAGGATGTTCTTTGGATTGTGATTGTCCTTTAATTAAAAAAAAATGGTTAGTTCTGATAATAAAAGCACACGGCCTACTACAAATGATGAGTTATCCTTTTTTTTCCAAATTTAGGGGATTGTTGTTTTAGGAGTGCCTTGTGAGTGCATTTCATTAGATTTAGTAAATAGATAGATTTCACAAATTGGTTGTTTAGAAATTGATTAAAATAATGTATATTCAAATAATTTTTTTATTGTGATGTTTATTCACATAAGTTGGAGTTTATTTGGTTTTTTTTCAAAAGTTTTCAATAATTTAGGTTTTTTTTTTAAAAGGGTAAATGGTTCTTATTCAACAAATAGGGTGTTTTTCACATAAACAAATCAAATATCAATACATCAATATATTACATGGTTAAAACCTTTAAAAAATGAAACAATCCACAACCCCAACCACCGTGGCCATTTGAAGAAATATATGAATGTAAAATAAAAGAATTTTATATATGATTTTTTTACAATCGATAATTAGCAAATGACCCTCCATGCTATTTAAATAGAGATCATTGAACAATCAAGTGTTTATCCATGGATCACCATGGATTAATATAGTCGTTAGTATCAAGGAGAATATGAACCATGGAATCATGTTATGTCTAGAACATATTATAACCATCATATTACATAACTATAAATGCATATTAAGAAAACACACTAAAGAAACACACTTTACCTAAAAACATATTAGACAGTTTGATCTTAACTAACTCTTAAGTGTCTAAATATCTTAACATCCCCCCTTAAAAACAACTTGAGACATAGAATTGACGGATTTACAAAGGTGACACGATAGGAGAAGGAAGAAGACGCTATAGTATATCCCCCCTTAATGACAACTTCCTGAACTCCTAACATTGATTGAAGTTTGGAAAACTTTGCTTCTGTAAGAGACTTTGTGAAAATGTTTGCAACTTGATCATTTGTAGGGAAAAAAATCACTTCGAGAATGCAATCTTGAATAAGATTTTTGATGAAGTGCATGTGTAGCTTAATGTGTTTAGTGCATTGCTATTGAATTGGATCTTTGGCGAGCTTGATGGCACTCTAATTGTCACACTAGAGTGTGGTTCGATGTTAATGTTGGAATCCAAACCTTAAAAGGATGTATCAAAGCTACAAGACTTCTTGACTTGCATTAACTATTACTTGATATTATGCTTCTGCTAAAAAAAGAGAAAAAACTTGTTGCTTCTTAGAAGTCCAAGTGACAGGTCTAGAAACGAGATTAAAAACATAACTTGTAGTATAATATTGATCATCATGGTCCTCATCCCAATCAAAATCGGTGAAACAAAGAAACAAAGGAGTTTCCCACCAATATTTGACATGGGGAATGACTTTGAGGAGTGAAAAATTAATATTTTCTCTATTTGAAAAGTTATGGACAGAAAAATATGCTTCTAGTAGATTCAACCACTTGTCTATAGAATCTGTGTTTATCTAACCTTCAAATATAGGAATATAGAAGTTGATTTGTACCTTGAATGTGGTGGTGCTTCCACAGGAGGAAGATGCATCGCCTGTTGATAGCTACCGAAGGATTTGCGCGAAACTATCCTTCATTTCATTCCTTTGTTGCATGAGGGATTCCTCAAGAAACATTTTGAAAGGATCTCTTGTCCCTTCATATTTATTTTCTCCTGCCATGATAGCTTGCTTGGGCATGCAAGAGATTTTGTCCTCAAGAGAAACAAGCTCGAGACCAAATTCTTTGTACCCTCACCTCACTGGGGACATGCATTAAGACGACAAGGAGCAGACCACTCTGATACCACTGATTAAGATTTTATGATAAGAAAGAAATGAATACAGATTATTAAAATATGCTTAACATAGAATAACAGAGATACAATAAAATTGGTTTTCTATTCAATAACGAAATAAGTTGAAACTATAAAATGCAGTGGAAAACAAGCTTGTTGGAATGGTGGCAGCTTATCTCTGAGAATAGATGTGACGGTTGCGCTCATTTTCAAGAAGATGATTACCATGAGGCTTTGAAGGCATTTTTACAATAAACAATAATTTCAAAAACCCTATACATCCAAAAACCTAACCCTAGGAGATGAAGCGCCAAAATTCACGTGGGCCCCATTTGGGTAAGTCAGTACATCAACTTCCAGGGGTCGTAACTTTTGCATACGATCTCGGCTTTAGGCGCACGATAGCCCGTTGGAAAGGTATCGTCGAGGAGATTAATATTTTGGAATCAATTATGCTTTTGTCTATCATTGAGAATATCGATCTCGAAAAACCTTCATTTAGGCCCTCAAAATGGCCCCGGAAGTTAAAACTACTAAAAATAGTAAATTTACAAAATTTCCAGAAAACTGTTTTGAGAAAGTTGGAAAAGGTGGGTGGCCAACGATATCCACATAGATCAAGTTGTAATGCCTCAAAGAATCATCCCCACTATCGAGGATTACATCCTGCTAGTGGATATCAATGGAGTCACACAAACCAACTCTAAAATCGGACATCTAGGAGAAGTCTATGTGGCCACAAACTGATAGGGCATCCATGACACCTAGTCTCTAAGTATCAAGGGGGAAATCCTTAATACTCTAGCATCCCCAACCTATTGCAATCATCCAAGCATCATTTGGAAAATCTCCTAACACATCATCTGCAAAGTCTCTCCATACGAACAAAAAAATTTCGTAGGTGGTAAAATCACTAGGGTCCCAATCTAGCATGTATGATGTGAAGCACACTATACTCATAGAACTGGTCTGTAAGGTGCTAATACAATAATCCACCAGACTTCTCCTTCTAATCCAAGCAATTATAAGATGCACAAAATCAGTCAACTCCTTAGAAGGCCACTCCTCCAAGCATCCACTCCTAAGCCTCCCAAAAATAAACTCTGGAAAGTCAAAACCGGTGCTCTCATCTCTGATAGTATTTGAATTGTCAATCAATGTAATCTCAAGGTCCCAAAATAATCCTAGGAAGGTACCACCATGCTGACACTACATCACCATGAGCAGCACCATAGAACCAACATGCCTAGTCTGTGTCCTCCGCTCCTGGAGCACCAAGCTAAATTACCTGAAGGGACGAAAAATGTTATCTTGGATCCGTACCTGCGAATGTGTCTCAGTGAAATATAAGGCTGCAAATCCACAAATAGCCTCAAATATCTCCTTTCGTATAGAGTAAGTCTCAACCTCCCCTGTATTGACACCCAAGAAAATAAAGTAGACCAATCACTGTGACAATTATGTTGATCATCATCCTCGTCAATCTATCACTCAGATGAATTCTCGGATCCCACCACCAAATTGGAAGTCCACTACCCATAATACCTATTTTTTTTGTTATTCTGTATCGATAACCATCAAAGTCAAAATGAGCCTTGCCCCTGGTATGCCATTATCTGGTGGAAACCCAGTACTAGGAATAAACTATGAGCTTGCTAATATGTCTGAATCCTTCCAAACTACATTGGGAGATCTCCTATCTCGGCCATCGTTAATGTACCCAAGTAAACTGTGGAGTCTAAACACTTGCCTAGAAAATAGTCCTATTACCTACGATGCCTAATACTCATATGAGTACCTAGAATTCATTGCCAAAGGTTAATCATGTGCATCCCTCATAATCTTATCCCTAAGTGTGGAATCAAGGAATACATGTGTGTGACCTTTGTAGTGGATAATTCCATCCACCACTCTGTCAGCAGAAATCTTTGTGAACTGATCCAATACAATATGGATCTCCTCATGTGCTTTGACCATACCATAGCCCAAATGAAATAAATCTGACATGGATATGATCCTACCTACCTCACTCATCTAACTCATGTGAACCCTCCATGTCCTATTGAATATACCATTGGCATCAAAAAATAACACTAGATGCCACTGCCACTGCCTGAAATACTGGAAAGTGTCAGGTGTGTTGGTCAACCACAATGGTATGACCTTGAGGACTCAAGGTAACATCTGAGAGTGATCATGTGGGTATCCTTCTCTTTGTCCCTTCTTTCGTGATATCCCAATCGAAGATCAATCTTTGAGGAATATTCCCCTCCATGAATATTTTCCATCCACTCATCGATCCTGGTTGAACCAAACTCAATGATATGTCTGAAATCCCTGTCTGGAGGTATCCTCGAGAGAAACATACCAAAACCCCAATGTACACCACCGTACATTGTTGTATATTGTTGTATACTACTGCATACCACTGTATTATCATGTATTCACCTTGTATCCTATATGTACCACTTTATCAATCACTCCACTAATATCAATTGAACATGGATCCTAGAGTGATGTGTCCACATTTGTCCTATACTCAATCCCCCAATCAACTGATGCATATACTTCCTTGATGGCTAGTCCACAAGGAATTTTCTTGAAACTACCTTCTCTATAGCTAATCCTTGAGCCAAAATAAATGGTTCATGATCCCTACAATGCAAAACAAGCACACGGGCTCCTCCCTTAGATCATGAGTTCCCCTCACGCCCTCATGTGTCATTGTTTCCAAAGATGATGGAGTCTGTATTATTGTCAATGATGAAGATCGTGCCAAACTAAGCGGGTAACAAAGATCCCCAATCTGCCTTTCCTTGTCTTTAGCGATCTAATGATCAAGGTCCCTATCCATGAAAAACTAAAAATAATCAAATTTCATCTTCTCTAGTGCCTCTTTGATGATGCTCAATCGAGTACTAGTGTCTCCATATGCAATCCCCTTTTTCCTCTCCTCCATATGGTTTTTCCACATAAGGTCTTCAATAAATTTATGAGAACCATATTCCCTTGTCAAGACCTGCACAATTTGTTCCTATGTGACCAATAGTCGAAACTCCAAATCATGCAATGTTATTTCATCAACATCATGTGGGTTTTCATACAAGGGATAAATTAACTCATTAGATGATGTCGTGCAATGTGGACTACCTTCCTCATACAGATTTGTTGATCTACTCTCATCCTCTAAATCATCTCCTTGGTTGTCATCCTTCACACATAGTTCCCAATATTTGTCACATTATGGTACAATCATGCCTGCATTATCATACATGTCATAAATAGGATGAGGTGTTGAATTCCTACTTGAACCATCCTCATCATCATCATCATATATAGGGAGAGATGTTGAATCCTTAAAATCTGTTGATTAGAACATATTCTCATATTCATCATAAGTAGGACAAGATGTTGTATTCTCATCTTCTCCATATAGCATACTAGTGTCATCAACATCATCGATCAGTTCTGATTATGTATCATAGGCTATTGTTTGGTATTCCTCTTTGCAAGCCTCCTCTGTATGGCTATATGCATGCTCCTCCTGCTATCCTTCATGATCATCTCTCTTTACTTCCTATAATTTGTTTTTAAAATAATCCTTGTCCAAATACTTAGCCCAACTTCCATACCAAAGAGTGTAAATATTTAAAGGGAAAAACTACACAGATCTCTTCCCTCAATTTTAGATACTCCTGATATTGAGGCATGATCTTGTTTGTTGCTAGCAACATCTTGGCTTGTTGAAGAATTTATCAAGTTTAATCTGAGAATTCCGGAGTTGCTTTTATTCTCTTGTCCATGGAAGGAATTGTTGATTTCTCCCTTCTCTGTAACCCATTCATGTCTGATGCAATCACAGGCTAGAAAGATCACCATCTATAATACCACTATAATGTCCATGATTCTTAATAGGATTGTATATTATATTAATGTTTTTTTTGTTATGTGTCTTTGCCAAATATTTTCCATTCCGCTTATTTTTATGATATAAACTCATTGACGAATTTTGACAAAAAATTTGCATGTATTGCATTTATAATGATTTCTTCAAACATATAGCATGAAAATTAAATACACTATAAATAGAAGAAACAATCTGTGCCATTTTATTATAAATGGAATCTGGTACACAACAATAATAGAACTCTAAGGGCTACTACAACAACACCAACAATAAACACTACAAACTCAAGCCAAAACCTAGAATAATTTCCATACTCTCCTCAAGAGATGATGTGTCCCACCTTGGATTGTTTAACCCTCGTTGGTGCAACATGATCTACTCCTCAACACATACTAGAGAAATCAGGCCACCCATACCAAAAAATATCTACAATTCATATCGCAGAGGGCCTCGCAGGACAAGGCTAAGAATATAGTGGGGCCCTGTGATACTGTTGGTATTTCACCAGCGAGGACGCCTCCATAAACCTTCCTGCGACAAATTTCAGTCTGGAAATACCCTCACAGTACAAACCTGGGAAACTAAAGGGGCCTCGTGGGACCCTCATCTTCAACCAATGAGGATGTCATTAATAGGCCTTCTGAAACCCTCCTGGTACCTGCAAAAAATGAGATTGGCCTCCTTTGGATAATTTTGCAAGCCTGCGCGAGCCAATAAACCTCCAACCAAATACAAACCCCAATTGAAGCTCCAATGGAAATCCTAGATGGATTCCTCTCTTGTCTATCTAGTGTGGATATTTCACCACCGAAACTAAATTGCAATGGTGGAATGGTTATGATAAACCCTAACGAAACAATGGCTCCAAGAGCACTCCAAAGAGATTAATCCAAAAAATAATATGAAAGTGAAGTGATACCCCTCCTTTTTCATTCCTATCTTTTAGAACTTTCCCCTTTTTGACTAAATCAAATATCACTTCTAGAACCTTCCCCCTTTTGACTAAATCAAATATGACCTTTATCCCCCTTTTACTTTCACTTTAAGATCAAAAGTCACTTTTAATAATGGTTAGGTAACTTATTAATGTCACTTTAAATACATAAAATCTCCTAACTAAGTGACATTAAATAACCCTTTTTGACTTCATTTTTCTTTACTGACAAGCCATTTTCGAACATGGGAATCCAAAAATGGGGACATGACAACTTGTGAGGTGATCCAAAGAGTTTCCTATCTGCAGTTGAACAAAACCATCCACTATTTCCAATTCTTCTACCCCACCACTAGGTGATCCTCCATCTTCCTTTCCTTCTCCTGTGCCTCTACTATGTACTTCATCTTCCTCCAAAGTTACATCACTTTGCAATATCCAAGGGGTTCAAACTTCAACTTCCAAGCCCCTTCTAACACTACTATCAGTATCTTCATTGGATACCCTCCTCTCAATGTCACGCCTCTTCATGGGCCTATCTTCATTTGTGATCCTCACTAGCACAACACACTCTTCCACACTTCCTCCTGGTGTGATCTCCTTCCTCTTCATCCTGGGCCTAACCCCTTGTCATGCACCCCTTTCTAACTTCGTTTGGCCTCTTTGTTCTTCTTTCCCTCTTGAATCAAATTTTCTTTTGTATATCTTTGTTCTTTCTCTCCTCTACATTTATGGGTCCATTATATTCCCCACCTCATTCTAACAACTTATGGGTCCAGGCGATTTAAGACCTAGGGTTCATCCAAAGTTTGACCAACAAAAACTCCAAGGAATCGACATATCAATCCTCAATCAAAGATTGAATAAGGTCTCACCTGAGACACCGTGAGGATCGAAGATACCATCTAGTCTTTTGTCGGTGATGATCAAGGACTAATTGTACATAATTTCATCTGAGTGGGAATTCAAACAATCCATTGAACACTACTTAACAATTAACATTAAGTAACAAGAATACACCCATTCCAGTGACACATAAGTAACACACCATAATATCAAAATCACTACAACTGTATTCTCTTCATTCTGACACCACAAACATACATTAAGAATCTCACACATTAACAATAACAAAGTCTTTCTCTCTTACGAAATTCCTCATTTTTACATTACATCGCACCATGTGATTTGTCTAGACTTTGTAAATGTGGCGGACTCATAATTACAACAAGTGACAATAAAAAATATATTCTCATAGAGATATCAATAGTATCCATACAAAAACAAGCCACCTACCAACAAGCTAGCTAACTAGCCAACTTTCCAACTAACTCTGATGCGGAAGCATCGCAAGGGCGTGCAAGCATAGCGAACAGCGAACCAACGCGGAGATAAGAGACAGCTGGAAAAGCACCGAGCACATTTTTTTGAAAATGTTTTGAAATATTAATGAAGTCATTAAGTGGAGGCATGCTTGTATTATTGAAAAGGACCTTGAGCGATCCTCCCTCGTCCATAGTAGATAGGAGGCTTTATGTGTAATGAATGTAGGTAGATAGAATTTAATTCTAGATTAGACAGTTTTAGAGCGCAAGAGGGAAGTGGGATATAGACACCCTCATTGTATAGTTGTAACATGATTGTCAAGATAGAGCAGAGAAGAGAAGAAGTAGAGAGTTGTGTAGAAGAATTCCATGTATAGAAGTTTTGTACTAATACAAAAATCTTTGATTCAGATTCGTGGTGTTCTGATATTCTCTATGTATGCATTGTTGAATGTTATGCTCATGAATGTTTTACTCTTTATGTCAAGCATTTTTTGTTTATGCCATGTGTGTATGATTTCTTGTTAAATGTTTGAAATCTGGAAGGGAGAGTAAGGAATGAGTTTCAATTGTTTCTATGCCTGAGTGAGTAAAATTCCTGCAAGGAGTGCAGTGAAGTTTGCTCGCAAGGAGTGTGTTGAAAGCAGTCAGAGTTCATCTTTGAAAGATCAGGAGGAGGGATAAAAATTGTCCTCATTCTCGCAGAAGTGTAAGTTGAGAACAAGAGCCGTGCAAGGTGTGCACATGCTGAGTAGAGTTTCAGGTTTTGTGACATGAGTGAAATTGTTGAGATACTGTTGTCACAGGGAGTGCACAGAGTCAAGGAGGTTCAATATTTGGAAGTATTGAAGGGTTTCCATAAGGAGTGTGCGCAGAAATTTTCCCAAAAGGACTTGGATATTTTCAAGTAATCTCAGGAGGATTAGTGCCTTCAAGTGTTGAGAGGACACGTAGCAAGTTTGTGTTACAGGCGGGTAAGTTCCATGAAGAAGAACTTGTTCAAATTCACAAGAATCGTCAAGAAGGAAGAGATGGATGGTCGTAATTCTCCGTGGAGAATTCACAAAGTCCCGCGAGCCGTCAAATATCACAGACAAGTGGGGAGATTACGGTGGCCACTATTCTGAAGCACAAGCCCAAGGGAAACTAGAGCCGTCGATCAAGATCAACGTGGATCGTTGGATCCACCCCTGAAAGTTCATTTCAGGAATTCATGGGTCGAAGGACCGAAGCTTCAACGTTTGGATTCATGAAATTGCGAAGTCCGAAACCCCGACAAGGAGGGAAGTTTCATAGTGGGGGCCAATACTTGGACACGTGCGGAGTCCAAGCATTTCGGCGTTTCGGAGTTTCATAAGAAGAAGAACCGAAGGCCTTGTAGCGAGATTAGTGAAGAGTCGAAAGGCGAGTAGCGAAGTGGCGAGTGGATCAGAGCCGTCCATTTGGGGAGGAAAGGTGGCAGTGATCTAGAGATCTCATGATTTTGGAAGTTCACGAGGTGAGAGCCCAAATGTTGGGTACTCTAGGTTGCGAAAGGAAAAGTCCCGACAGGGAGAGAAGCTACCTTGTGGGACCACATTGACGACATGTCAGAATTCATCATTTTGGTGTTTCAGAGGATAGAAGGTTGAGACTTTCATCCCAAAAGTCCCGAAGTCGTGAGTTGTGATAAGGTTGCTGACGAGTTCGGGATCTCGACACTTTGGGTGTCCGGGATACAAAGGTAGCATCGCTTGAGGAGAAAAATCGCGAAGTGCGAAGATAGCACGAGGGACACGTGGTAGAATCACGAGTTGGGCCCATGGAAGAGACGAGTGGATGCGTGTCATCTTTTGAAAGAAGTCAATACCCCGTTGACCTCTCATGTCTCGGGGATTTGCGAGACAAGAGTCGGGAGTTCGACAGTGAAACTCATGAAACGACGAGAAGCGAAAAGTGCTAGAGTTAGGCCTAGCCGGTGGTCACGCATAGAGGGCCCTGACAAGAGAAGGAGCGTGCCTGTATCTACATTTCGGGTATCATGAGATTTGGAAGCAAGAGTTGGGAGTTTCGACTCACAAACTCGTGAGTGGCGAGTTGTGACAAGTGTTTAGGCACATCAAAAGTTCGGGTCTCGGAAGGTGAAGAATTGAATATTTGGGAGGAGAAGTTGCGAAGTCGTGAACTCTGAGGTTCCAAAAATCGCGAGAAACATGACCACATCATTTGGTCAAAAGAAGGCTAGAATTGAAGCTTTGTGTTCGATCGCGTGAGCTCAATTTGTAAGGACCTGTGGAGAAGCATCATTTTGTGTGTGTTGGATTCCCCGAAGAGGAATCGAAGAGTCAATCCGACTCAAGGGCAGAAGGTAGAGCGATCCTGTAGCAGACTGCCGACCCGAGGGCCAAGAGGGTCTGCGTCTGTGTCATTTGGTATCAGAGCCTGATTCTTGTTTGTATATTTTAGGCAGGAAACGCGAGAAGGAATTTCAACCATGCCACTGAGGAGAAGAGACAAACAAACACCCAATCCTCCAGAGGATAGGGAGGTGTCAAGAGAAAGAGGTAGGCAGGTGCAGAATCCAGAAGTGGAAAGAGATCTGCATGACATTCGCGCTAGACTCGTGGATGTGGAAATAAAACAAAGGCGCACAACTGATATTGGAGATGTCAGTGAGTCCGAAAGCGAAGATGAAGCTGGACATGGAGAAGAAGAAGTCACAACAGAAGATGCAGCAAATGAATGCTTGATTAGAGTTGTTGCAAGAATGAGTGCAAGAGCCAAAATGGACATTCTAGTTTATGAGGGAAACTTGGATGTTGAAGAGATTCTAGACTGGATTAGAGCTCTAGACACATATTTTAACTATGAAGATGTCGAAGAAGACAAGAAGGTCAAACATGTTGTCACGAGACTTAAAGGACATGCAACATTGTGGTGGGATGAACTAAAAGCTAATAGACGCTGCCAGGGTAAGCAGAAAATCAAGAGTTGGGATAGGATGATTGAAAAGATGAAAGCGAAATTCATTCCCAGAGATTACCAAATTACTTTGTTTTGAAGGATGCAGAACTTGAGATAGAAGCCGATGACGGTGAAGGAGTACACTGAAGAGTTCTACAGGCTGAACATTAGAGCAGGTCATCGTGAAAGTAATGATGAAAAGGTTGCCAGGTATATGAATGGACTGAGATATGAAATTCAGGATGAGATGAGTATGATGACCATTCGAACGGTGGAAGATTCTTATCAAATGGCTCTAAAGGCAGAAGAGAAGCTGATTCGAAAACAAGGTCAAAGAGGCCAAGGCAGAAGTCAAGCCAGGGGAAAATCAAATGTCCAAGATAGAAATTAGAAGCCTAAGGAAGACTGGAAGAAACCTTAACCTCAGATTGAGAAAGGTGGAATCTCACAGAAAGGGAAATATTCTATACAGAGAAGGCAGTATGCTGATCATAGAGGAGAGTATGTTGATAACAACATTTTTCCTCGTATTAGAGGTAGATGAAGAGGAAGAGGTGGAGTGATAAAATGCTTCACGTGTGGGAAGGTCGGACACAAGTCTTATGAATGTTTAGACAAGAAGAAAGAGGAAGGAGAGACTCACATTTCCAAAGCACAAAGAAGAAATGTTGAGGCAAAGTATGTTGAAGGCGGAAGATCGTTGATGATGCAAAAAGCTCTTTTGACACCAGAGAAGGAGGTTGAGAGTTCATTCCAAAGAAACATAATTTTTTGGACTGTGTGCAAAACCAAAGACTGGAAATGCAAGGTTATTGTAGACAGTGGTAGCACAGATAATCTCATTTCTACAAAGATGGTATAAAAGCTGGAGCTGGAGACGATTGATCATCCAAGCCCATACAGAGTTCCATGGTTGCAAAAAGGACATCAGGTAAATGTCACTAAGCAATGTTTAGTTGAGTTTAAAATAGGAGGGTATAAAGATGAAATACTATGTGATGTTATTCCTATGGATGTTTGTCATGTATTGTTGGGTAGACCATGGCAATATGACAGGAATGTGATTTATGACAGGAGAATGAACACATACACCCTAGAGAAAAATGGGAGAACTCACATGTTGTTGTCGATCAAAGATAAATAAATAAAACCGGAGGTGAGAAACACTTTACTTCTCATGAGTGGGAAGGAACTTCTTACAGAGGTTAAGAAGAAGGAGGAACCGCAATTCATTGTGGTCAAGAAGCCAAAGATTGTTTTAACCAGCACAAGGGTAGATGATTTACTAGAAGAGGTTCAGGAACTGCTGAAAGAGTTCGATGACATAGTAGAAGACGAACTACCTCGTTCGTTGCCACCGATTAGAAGTATAAGTCATCAAATTGATCTCATACCTAGAGCTAGTTTTCCAAACAAAGTAGTGTACAGATTGACGCCACAGGAGAATGAGGAGGTCAAAAGACAAGTCCAGGATTTGTTGGACAAAGGTTTGGTCAGAGAAAGCTTGAGTCTGTGTGTTGTTCCGACAGTACTCATTCCGAAGAAAGACAGAGGCTGGAGGATGTGTACTGACTCGAGGGCAATCAACAAAATAACCATCAGGTACAGATTTCCATTGCCAAGGATGGATAATCTGATGGATTGTTTGAGTGGGGCCAATTTTTTTTCGAAGATTGACTTGAAGAGTGGTTATCATCAGATTTGCATAAGAGAAGGTGACGAATGGAACACAACATTCAAAACCAATGAAGGGTTATACGAATGGCTTGTTATGTTATTTGGTTTAACAAATGCACCGAGTACTTTCATGATATTGATGAACGAAGTCCCGAAGGATTTCATCGGAAAATTTGTCATTGTGTATCTTGACGACATATTGATTTTCAGTAAAACAAAAGTAGAGCATCTGAAACATTTGGCTACAGTGATGCAGAGGTTACAACAGAAGAAGTTGCTAATAAACATAAAGAAATCCTCATTCATGAATACAGAGCTCATTTATTTGGGTTTTGTTATTTCTGCAGATAAGTTGAGGATGGATCCAGATAAGGTGGAGGTAATCAAGAATTGGCCATCACCAAAGAATATCTTTGAAGTTCGAAGTTTTCAAGGATTGGATAGTTTCTACATGAATTTCATCAGGAATTTCAGTGGAATTAGTGCACCGATGATGGACATAGTGAAGAAGAGACACAAATCTTTTCACTGGACAGAAGAAGCAGAGAAGAGTTTTAATCTTTTGAAGAGGAAAATCACGAAAGAACCAATTCTGGTGTTGCTTGATTTCCAAAAGACATTTCAAGTGAAATGCAATGCAAGTGGATTTGCAATAGCGGAAGTCTTGAGTCAAGAAGACAAACCGATAGCATACTTCAGCGAGAAGCTGAATGAAGCGAAAGTGAAATACC
This sequence comes from Picea glauca, assembly GCA_000966675.3. Lineage (NCBI taxonomy): Eukaryota > Viridiplantae > Streptophyta > Pinopsida > Pinales > Pinaceae > Picea > Picea glauca. Next base: position 80,823 of record JZKD02S0277654.1, on the reverse strand, counting down.
CCACGTATGACAAGCAGTTCTATGCTATTATTCAGGCATTGAATAAATGGAGACATTACTTAATTCCTAAGGAGTTTGTCTTGTATAGTGATAATCATGCATTGCAATTTGTGACTCAACAGGAGAAGTTGAATCAAAGACATGCTAAATGGGTTGAATATATGCAAAATTTCACTTTTGTGATTAAACATATTTCTGGAACTGCTAACAAAGTTGTTGATGCTTTGAGCAGGAAATGTTTGCTATTGCAGGAGTTCAGAGTCAAAACATTGGGTTTTGATGATCTCAGGGACATGTACAGAGATGATCCAGATTTTAAAGAGGCGTATGAAGCAGCTGAGAATCCAATTCTCAGGGATAGAAGCCAATGGGAAGAATACATGAGCCAGGAAGGATTACTGTTTAAATGTAATCAACTTTGTATTCCAAAATGCTCCATGAGGGAGAATTTGTTGAAGGAGAAACATAGTGGAGGATTGGCCGGACATTTCAGTCATGAAAAGACGTTCACAAAGTTGAATGAGTCATATTTTTGGCCAAGAATGTGAGAAGACATCAAAATATTTGTGGACAGATGTAGAATTTGTCAACATTCAAAAGGAAAGAGGCAGAATGCTAGTTTTTATCAACCATTACCCATACCCGAGAGGCCGTGGGATGTAGTCAACATGGAATTCATATTAGGGTTGCCAAGAACACAAAGAGGGTTTGACTCAATCTTTGTGGTGGTGGATAGATTTTCCAAAATGGCACATTTCATTCCATGTCAGAAAACCAGTGACACAACTCACATTGTGAACCTGTTTTTCAAAGAAGTCATTCAACTTTACAGCTTACCAAGGAGCATAGTTTCGGATCGAGACATTAAGTTCGTAGGACACTTTTGGAGAACCTTATGGAAAAAGTTGGGAATGAACTTGTCATTTAGTTCATCTTATCATCCTCGGATGGATGGACAGACAGAAGTCGTGAACAGGAGTTTGGGAGACTTGCTGAGGAGCTTGGTGACAGAACACCACAGCCAGTGGGACAACATATTACCACAGACAGAGTTTGCTTACAACGATTCAATCAACAGAAGCACAGGACAGAGTTTGTTTCAGATTGTCTATGGCATGCATCCAAGAGGAATTTCTGAGCTGAGGGATTCAAAACAGACTGCAGCTAGGAGCGCTAGTGCAGAATATTTCGCAAAGGCGATGAAGGAGCTTCATAGCCAGGTGAAGGAGCGATTGCAACATTCGAGCCAAGAATATAAATGCAGGGCAGATCAACAAAGGAGAGAACTTCAGTTTGAAGTTGGCGATTTGATCCTTGCACATTTGAGAAAGGAAAGGTTCTCGAAGGGGACATATAATAAACTGAAGATGAAGAAAATGAGACCATGAAAGGTCTTGAAGAAATTTGGGGCAAATGCATATGAGATTGAATTACCCGATGGGATCGGAATTTCTCTGATATTCAATGTCTCGGATTTGTACTCTTATAGAGCTGAGGAAGCAGAAATAGGTAATGAACAACCAGAAATTCAGTGGACAAAACAAATGCCAGTTGCAGAAAAGCTGCAGATGGAGTGCATACTATACAAAAGAGTTGGTAAGAGGACTAGGGAAAAGAAATACTTTGAATACTTGTTCAAGTGGAAGGGACATCCAGTTGAAGATGCCAGCTGGGAGAACGAAGTAGAAATCCAGAAGCATGGACAGACTGTGCGTGAGCTCATGGACAGGATCCCATGAAAATTTTCAAGAAAGGGATTATGATGCAAGAGCTTTGCAAGGGTGTGCAAGCATAGCCAGCAGCGAGCCAGCGCGAAGATAAGAGACAGCTGGAAAAGAACCGAGCACATTTTTTTTGAAAGTGTTTTGAAATATTAATGAAGTCATTAAGTGGAGGCATGCTTGTATTATTGAAAAGGACCTTGAGCGATCCACTCTCGTCCATAGTAGATAGGAGGCTTTATGTGTAATGAATGTAGGTAGATAGAATTTAATTCTAGATTAGACAGTTTTAGAGCACAAGAGGGAAACAAGATATAGACACCCTCATTGTATAGTTGTAATATGATTGTCAAGATAGAGCAGAGAAGAGAAGAAGCAGAGAGTTGTGTAGAAGAATTCCATGTACAGAAGTTCTGGACTAATACAAAAAGCTTTGATTCAGATTCGTGGTGTTGTGATATTCTCTGTGTATGCATTGTTGAATGTTATGCTCATGAATGTTTTACTCTTTCTGCCATGCATTTGTTGTTTATGCCATGTGTGTATGATTTCTTGTTAAATGTTTGAAATCTGGAAGGGAGAGTAAGGAATGAGTTTCAATTGTTTCTCTTCTTGAGTGAGTAAAATTCCTGCAAGGAGTGCAGTGAAGTTTGCCCACAAGGAGTGCATTGAAGCAGTCAGAGTTCATCTCTGAAAGCTCAGGAGGGATAACATTTGTCCTCATTCTCGCAGAAGTGCAAGTTGAGCATAGGATCCATGCAAGGTGTACGCAGGGCGAGTAGAGTTTCAGGTTTTGTAACTTGAGTGAAATTGTTGAGAGACTGTTGTCGCAGGGAGTGCACATAGTCGAGGAGTTTCAATATTTGGAAGTATTGAAGGGTTGCCGCACGGAGTGCGTTCAAAAATTTTCCCAAAATGACTTGGAGATTTTCAAGTATGCTCAGGAGGGTTAGTGCCTTCAAGTGTTGAGAGGAGACATAGCAAGTTTGTGTTACAAGCGGTTAAGTTCCGCGAAGAAGAACTTGTTCAAATTCGCAGGAATCGTCAAGAAGGAAGAGACAGACAGTCGTAATTCTTCGTGGAGAATTCACGAAGTCCCGCGAGCCGTCAGATCTCACAGACAAGCGGGGAGATTACGGTGGCCACTATTATGAAGCACAAGCCCAAGGGAAACTAGAGCCATCGATCAATATCAACATGGACCATTGGATCAACCCCTGAAAGTTCATTTCAGGAATTCGTGGGTCGAAGGACCGAAGCTTTGATGTTTGGATTCGCGAAATTACGAATTCCGAAACCCCGACAAGGTAGGAAGTTTCGTAATGGGGGCCAGTACTTGGACACATGCGGAGTCCAAGAATTTCGGTGTTTCGAAGTTTCGTAAGCAGGAGAATCGAAGGCCTTGTAGTGAGATTTGTGAAGTCGCGAAAGGCGAGTAGGGAAGTGGCGAGTGGATCAAAGCTATCCATTCTGGGAGGACAGGTGGTAGAGATCCAGGGATCTCGCAAATTTGGAAGTTCGCTAGGTGAGAGCCCAAAGGTTGGGTACTCTAGATTACGAACGACGAAGTCTCGACAGGGCGAGAAGCTACCTTGTGGGACCACGTTGACGACGTGTCAGAATTCGTTATTTTGGCGTTTCAGAGGATAGAAGGTTGAGACTTCTGTCCCAAAAGTCCCGAAGTCGCGAGTTGCGATAAGGTTGCTGACGAGTTCGTGATCTCCTCACTTCGATTGTCGGGGATACAAAGGTGGCATCGCTTGAAGAGAAAAATCGCGAAGTGCAAAGATAGCACGAGGGACATGTGGTAGAATCATGAGGTGGGCTCGCGGAAGAGACGAGTGGACATGTGTCGTCTGTTGAAAGAATTCAATACCCCGTTGACCTCTCATGTCTCAGGGATTCGCGAGACAAGAGCTGGGAGTACGACATTGAAACTCACAAAGTGACAAGAAGCAAAAAGTGCTAGAGTTGGGCCTAGCCGGTGGTCACGCGTGGAGGGTGCTGACAAGAGAAGGAGCATGCCCGTATTGGCATTTCGGGTATCGCGAGATTTGGAAGCAAGAGTTGGGAGTTTCGACTCACGAACTCGTGAGTGGCGAGTTGTGACAAGTGTTTATGCATATCGGAAGTTCGAGTCTCAGAAGGTGAAGAATTGAATATTTGGGAGAAGAAGTTGTGAAGTCGCGAACTCCGAGGTTCTGAAAATCGCGAGAAACATGACCACATCGTTTGGTCAAAAGAAGGTTGGAATTGAGGCTTTGTGTTCAATCGCGTGAGTTCAATTCGTAAGGACCTGTGGAGGAGCATCATTTTGTGTGTGTTGGATTCCCCAAAGAGGAATCGAAGAGTCAATCCGACTCAAGGACAGAAAGTAGAGTGATCTTGTAGTGGACTGTCGACCCGAGGGCCAAGAGGGTTTGCGTCTGCATCAAACTCTCTTTCTATGGTCGTTGCATCCTTTTATATCCTTCTTTTCTATAACACTCAGTTGCTTTCAATTATGCTCCACTCGCTCAGATGACATCTAGTCCCGCATGCTTCTGTCACCCACATACATTCCATGTTGCCTTTTTGGAATTGTGGCAATATCTACTACCTCACCAACTCATCTTCTTGTTTCTCTACGATCCCTCGTGCTATCTGTAGTAATTATTTGGGAATATTTCTCGAAGATTATTTTCTTTATTCTGACATGCATGTGTTGTCTTATTGATTTCTCGCATGCATCATAAAAATTAAACCATAGCGCAGTGGAAAAAATCGAACTGATGAACATTAACAAAACTTGATCTGGCATACGTGCCTCTTATTACCCCTTGCACAACTACTTGATCACATGAAAAACTAGAATAAGACCGCACAACTTCATTTGTGCGCACGCGCAATATTTACTCAAAACTTTGGGTTCCAACACCCTTCAAGTCTTCCAAATGTGTCCTTCACAAAGGAAGGCTTTACTTTCTACCTTAGGTGTTGGTTATCCATTTGATGACAGAATGATTACATTCAATAGTGAAAACGTTGAATCATTTAGATTACCACCCTCTATAGCTGATCCAGATTATTTTCGGCACGAAATGAGAGTGGAGATATAACACAAAAATAAGAGATATTTCAAGAGAGACAACAATATAACATAGATATATCGGAAATATAACAAGAGGCACAAATATACAATAATACACAATTTCTATTAATGAGAGAAATGTACAAAACTGTAGAAATACAGAGTGAAAGACTCACTAGAATGGTGGCATCTTATCTTTGAGAAGAGATGTGACGGCTAATTTCATTCATAAGAATTTTTTTGTTACAACGAGGCTCCAAGGCCTTTTTAACATAAATAAAATCCAAAACCCTAACCCCATAAGATGACATTCCAACAGTTTTGTGGACCCTGTTTTGTGTAGTTTGGTGTATCAACTTCCCGGGGGCGTAACTTTGGCATACGATCTTTGTTTGGGGCACACGGTAGCTTGTTAGAAAGGTATCATAGAGGAGATTAATTTTTGGGGCTCAATAAAAGACTTTGACTAATTTTGAGATGATTGATCCTAAAAAACAATCATTTAGGCCCTCAAAATGGCCCCGGAAGTTTAAGAACCGAAAAATTGCTAAAACTAGTAAGTTGCCAAAAAAATGTTTTGAGCCAGTTTGAATAGGTGAGTGGCCACCGACATCCACCTAGATAAATCCTCACTCATTAGGAAGAAATGGTCTCCATTGCATGGAGTTCCTATGGGAGAGGGGAAAGCGCTTGTTGAATCTAAACCTTTATTATTTGCTTGCCTTGTTGGATAAGTTATGTTGCTTAGCTTGTTGAAGGTTGTCACGAACCTGTGGATGGAAGGGTTGGACCTTTTTAACCAGACTGGATACATGATATGACTATGTGCAGAAGGAATGGTTTCACTCGGCTTCAATCTTGTTAACCTTCTTCTGTCGAAAATAAAGTGCTTGGAATGAGGTTGCAGTGGTTGCGGTGTTCTTCTGTTCACCTTTCAAACAAATTGTGAAGAAGATGAATTTTGTAGTATGAGATATTACCTTGTGGAACTGTTTAGGTGGGATAATAGTTGGAACTACCTCTGGTATCCTGTAGATATGACCCCCCAGAGTAAAAATGACACTATGAGGTCAAGACTCATAAATAACATGGTGCTTCCACATATATCGTTGGCCCAAAAGAATATAAAAAACATACAACGGGGAAACATAACATAATACCTCATCCTTGAAGGGTTAGATGCCATATGAAAATAGAAACTGCTAATTGATACAAAGATCTCGTCCTTGGTGAAGCCACCCAATGTTGTATGGTTGCAGGTGTGGTGTTGTTGGCAATCCCAACTATTTGATGACCTCTGCTAAGATGAGGTTCTTATGGATTCCGCTATCAAAAATGAAATGCAACGGGGTCCCCTTCACCCACATTTGTGAATGAAAAAGGCACTCCCCCTCTTTAGGATCTTCTGGTTCTACTGGTTGAATTGTTGTGGTTGCAACAATAACAATGGGGTTTGCATCGATGATCTGTCTTCTACTAGTATTTTCTTAATCAGGCTTCGACTCCTTGTCCTTGATATCAACCACCAATGACTTTTTTGAGCGACATTCATCATTGTTGTGCCAGGAGATTTTGTGGAAATCACACCATTTTCTAGTGTCCTTCATCTTTCCATTACCCTTCTTTTCCTGTGGCTTGGACTAGTTTTCTAAAGGTTGGTTGTTAGGGTCATCTTTACCATACTTTGGTTTTTGCGGATTTGAAGACCTGGACTCTCTCTTGTTTTGGTGCTTAAATTTATTCTCGATTTTAACAACATATCGATAATTAGCACCTAGTGATGAGATGTCCATAAAATCCATTTCAGTTTGGATGTATCTATGTAGAGCCCCACGGTATTTTAAAACCAAATGTCACACGGATTATTTGATACCCATATTGGTGAGAAAGTATGGAATGTATTGGTGAACTCTAGAATATCTTGGCCCCTCTCTTGACAAAACATGGTCCATCTCATGTACTGGTCTTCATAGTTTCCAATAGGTTAATATTGTTCCTTGACTTCATCCAAAAAGAAATCCCAAGTGGGCTCGGCCCCATATATTCCAGACTCCTCTATGGAAGTTTTCTCCCAATAAGTTTCCCACCAATGTTTGGCATGGGGGAGAGTCTTAAGGAGTGAGAAGGTGATCTTTTCCCTGTCGGAAATGTTGTGAACAAAGAAATAACGTTTTAGCATATTTAACCATTTGTCTAGGGCATCCGCATCTATATGACCTTCAAATATGAGAATATCAAAATTAGCATGTACCTTGAAAGGATTGGTTCTTACAAAGTGGATTATTTATGAAGATGTGTATTCTTCTATCGATAGGCATAGAAGGATGTGGAAAACATTATCCAACATTTTAGCCCTCTGTCGTGTGAGAGCTTGTTCAAGCAACAGATTGATAGAATCATTTTCTCCGTCGTTTTTATTTTCTTCCTCCATGGAGGGTTTCTTGGGCGTGTGAGAGATATTGTCTTCAAGAGATGAAAGATCGAGACCCAACTTTCTATACTCAGACCCCGTTGGGGACATGCACTGAAAAATGTGCAAGAACAGCCTCCTCTGATACCACTGATCCAGATTATTTTCAGTGTGAAATGAGAGCGAAGATATAACATAGAAATATACAAATATATTGCAAGAGAGACAACAATATAACATAGATATATCGGAAATATAAAAAGAGGCACAGATATACAATAATACACAATTTTTATTAATGAGCGAAATGTACAAAACAATAAAAATATAGAGTGAAGGACTCGCTAGAATGGTGGCAACTTATCTCTCAGAAGAGATGTGATGGTTATTCACATTCACAAGAAGATGATCATTACAATGAGGCTCCAAGGAATTTTAAACATAAAGAAAATCGAAAACCCTAAAACTGGAAGATGAAAAGACAATATTTTTGTGGACCCTGTTTTAGGTAGTTTGGTTTATCAACTTCCTGGGGGCATAATGTTGGCATACAATCTTCGTTTGGGGTGAACGATAGCTTATTTGGAAAGGTATCATCAAGGAGATTCATTATTGGAGCTCAATCAAAACCTTTGTCTATAATTGAGGTTATCTATCCCAAAAAACTTCATTTAGGCCCTCAAAATGGCCCCGAAAGTTTAGGAACCAAAAAACTGCTAAAAATAGTAAGTTGCTAGAAAACTATTTTGAGCCAGTTGGAATAGGTGGGTGGCCACCAATATTTACATGGATCAGTATCCTTCCAAATTTCAGTGTCCATAAAAAATTCTATCATCCATCGATGCATTATTCATGAAGGAACATCCGCATGCATCGTGTTGACCCAATTCTAGAAGAAGTTAGGATCCCCCACACTTATTCCATATATCATTTCCCTTCATGTGTATGATGGTCATACCTCTCAATATGAATGGATTTAAAAAAATTGTCTCGTCTATTTAGGAGGTGTAAATGTGTTGAACTTGCACAAAATAGATCTATCTAGGAATTGACATACACAGTTGCAGAGAAAATATGAGAAAAGAGAAGTAGGAGAGAAAGAATGGAAGAATTCTAATTAACCAAATGAATGAATGATAATTTACACATGATATAAATTATATAACTCAACTAATGTGCACTAGAGGAGAATACAATGTGCCATAGTGGTGGTCTAGAGTGATCTCGACACACACCAGCAGTTACGGGAGTACACTTCCCCCTAGTAGAGTCTCTCAGGCAATTATGGGAGCGAACTGCCACCTAGTCTGAGTTAACTAGTCTATCAGTCTTCAGTTAACTGAATAAAATAGAGTGAAGTGAGGAGGAGATAAGGGAATCATGAGTAATTCTCTAGTTTGGTGATGATCCCAAGGACACTGTGCATTAGTTGGTGATGATCCCAAACTTTCATGGTGGTAATCTCAATGTAGCATCTAGACTCCACTCAACTGATCAAACTGAAGTAAAAATTGAAGAGAATATTCTCCCTAAAATTTAGGAGACTGGATAATCACTAATAAACATAAGGAAAACATTAGGATAAATAAATCTTAGGTGTGTGTGAAGTACTCCAACACCCCCCTGAACATCAGTATGGTGAAAATAAAGAATGGGTCCCGACAACAAGGCCATGTTAGGTACCGAGATACAAAAGATACATTGAAATAAAATGAGGAAAGAGAGAAAACCTCATGGGAAAAAACCCCCCTCAAAGTAAATTGTATGTAAAAATAATAACTGACAATTTCCAGGCAACTGTGTCCTTCACTCCAAGACAATTTCCAGGAAACTGTGTCCTTCACTCCAAGACAATTTCCAGGCAACTGTGTCCTTAATTCGAATGTTTGGTTTAACATTTTATGCTAGGTAAATTTATGGCAATGTTTGATATGGTGGCATATCCAAAGTTTGGCTTTCCAAAACATTCTGTGGTGTTTGAACTATTGTTACAAAAAATATAATTTTTATTTTTGGGATACGTCAGAGTCCTGCCACATTGAATTTTTTTCTTAAATGTTTACAGTGCATTTCTGACAGACTTAAATGTTTACCTAACAGGCTTGGTAGTGTTGAATGGTTACTTAACAGACTTGTTACAAGATATTTTCTTCTGTTTTTAAAATTTTTATGCTCCAGCGGTGTTGCTGGTTCGATGGTCCATGCTTGCTTTTTGCATGTCACTGATTTCTTATTTGCATGCTATCGTTGTTCTTGCTTGCCTATTCGTGTTGTTGTAGTTTGGACGTTTGGGTTTCTGCAATCACGATTGGAACAACATCATTCCTAGGGAGGGGTGGTTTTTGCTTGCTTCTTTCTTTGTTGTATGTTGTTTATTGTTGCTTGATTCAACTTTGCAGGGTACCGGTCCTGCGCTTGCAGTTGAGCCTTTTAGTGCTTCTTAGCTGGGTTCTTGTTTGGTCAGGGTTTGCAAATGTTGAGATGTTGCATCTGCGGTTGGATCTTTGGTCACATTTTGTTTTGCACTGCAGTTTGCATAGAATACTATTAAGATAAAATAACAGACTAAAGAATTGCAGGCGGTGTAAATTGCATATGTCATGCGTTGAAGCAAAGTTTGTTGGCCTCAAAATATATTTCATGGTTGTCGATGCTTTTTACATAGATTCTGTGTTACTATGGTTTTATAGTTATGACAATGGCTTTTTCTATGTGGGAGATATAGTTGTTCTCTCCCTTTTACTTTCCTGTTGTAAACTGCATTTGACTCTAGTTTTTCGCGTTTATGTGGTCATTCCAAGCGATCGTCGTTTGGTTGCATAGTTGGCCATTTTTATGGACGCGGCTTCGCGAATAGGTTCTATCGGAATATGACAGGTCGTGTTCAGTGTATACATTAGCTTTCCCAAATCACTTTTATTTAAAAGAATCATGGACATAAGAGAATGCAATTTATGAAATTATAGGTTTCCTGGACTGCAGAGCCGTCATTCCATACTTAGTCAGTTTTTGCATCGCGGGTTGATGGGGTAGGCGGCTGAAAACTGACAATCAGAGAGTTTCGCGATATACAAATTGAAAATCGGTCAGCAGCGAGAGTTTCACGATCATTCTGACCGACCACAGGTTGGGTTCAATACTTAACCAGTATTATGGATGCGCCTTCACGGATAGGTTGTATCGAACTATGGTGTATATATTAGCATTTCCGAATTAGTTTTCTTTAGCAGTAGGGCTCCTAGACAGAAAACATTGAAATTTATCAAATTATAGGTTTCCTGGACAGCATAGATTAAACATAGGAAATATGTAATTTTATAGAGTAGATATATACAGCCTGCACAGAGCCGTCATCCCATACTTAATCAGTTTTTGCATCGTGTGTTGTCAGGGTAGGTGGCTGAAAATTGGCAATTGAAGACTTCGGCGATATAAAACTTGACAGTCAGACTTGCGGACTATTTGAATTTGAAGGCCGTCATGTCCAAAAAAGTTAACATTGTGGATATAGTTTACTTTACGTGCGTTTTACATACCCTGGTGGACAAAAAAAACAAAAAAAAAAATAGTGAGCATTTTTTGGATCGCGGGTTCTTGGGATGATAGGCTCTAGGTTCGATCCCTGTTGTTCCGTTTCCTACAAATAGCACAGACAGTTCCGCGATATACAAAATGAAAATCAGTCTTGCGCACTATTTGAATTTCAAGGGCTCCTGCAAAACAACTATCATTCTCGAATTACTTTTCTTTGCGTACGTTTTACATATGCTCGTGAACAAAAACAGAACAATAGTAGTAATGTCTGTTACATAGGACTCCATCCCTGCTACCTTCTGCGCTTCCTAATACACATTAAATATGCTTTGAAAAGTTAGAACCGAGAAGACAGGTTCGAAAAGATGGGCTTTAATAACTGGAAAGCTCGAGGACATCTCCAATTAAAATGAATAGACAGGGAAATATTATGGGATCTGGTAAATTGTTTTTCCCTGCATTTTAAATTTGCGAAATTGTTATGTTTTTTTTCCTTGTGCAGTTTTAGTTTTCTTCAAAGCTTCAGCATAGTTCATGAATGTGTTGGCGACAAAGACCTTGATGTTATGTCCCTCTTTAATATTGTGCATTTCGAAATGATGGTCTTTAATCACTGGAGGACATCTCCCATTAAAATGAATAGACACACGAATATTATGGGATCTGGTAATTTCTTTTTCCCTGCATTTTAAATTTGCAAAATACTTTTTATTTTATTTTTTTCTTGTGCAGTTTTAGTTTTCTTAAAATCTTCGGCAAAGTTCACGAATGTGTCACCCACAGAGGTCTTGACATCATGTCCCTCTTTAATATTGTGCATATCTTAGATGTCAAATTTTAGAATCTGCTTAGATATGGGAATTTTAATACGTGTTGGTAGTCACTATTGAGCATACATATTAAAAAAGATTGGCATTAATAAGTGAAAATATCGAGAACATCTGTCATTAAAACTAATCAACACAAAATCCACAACAGACCATCCAGCCTTGCTTTTAAATACTTATTGCCATTTCTCTCTATGATCAAAGAGTTTTGCTTTAGGGTGTCTTCGTTCTAATGTTCCTGGTCATGCACATGTAAGACAACTTAGAGATGTGATTGATGAGAAAATGAAAGAATATAGCCTGGTTTTATGTGACGTGAGATTTGAGTAAAAGCAAAACTTTGTTATACAAAGAGAAACTCAGAGAAGACAAAAAAAACATAACAAGTATTTTCTGGTTGGTGTTCTCCCTATGTTCAATGCTTTGGTTCATTGAAAATGCTGGCTGGAGATTTGTTGGTTGAACTTATTTGTTTTATTGTTGGGAATTGTAAGGGATTTTGAGGTCGGGTGCAAAATAGTTCTTCGTTTAAGTATATAGCTTCTTCCAACAACACAGATTTGGCAACTGTATCAAGTTGTATAGATTGCACAAGTATTTGTCTACCTTGGAGGCAGGTAGCAGAAACTGTATGGGTGGATAAAATGACATATTATCACTGCAAAAGTTTATATTTCATAGTATGATGACCTGCATGTGGGTCTGGTATCCAACTTGACAGAAAGTTATGTTCTTTGTGAAAGTTTGTTCGGTTTCCTCTAGATGTAGTTGCAGACTCTACATATTTGGCGTCACCTTTGAAAATTCTAGACCTTTCTGTGGGATGCCATATCTCCATGGCTATAAAGAAAGATATATTTTGATGCCATCTGCAGCATTTGATACACTTGCCAGACTTGTTCTACTGCATTCTCCAGCATTTGATGCAATTGCCACACCTCTATTGCCCGAAGAAGTTATGTACCTCAACAGAGTTGTTTTTTGCATCTGGGTTGGATGTTCCTTCCAATTTACTATAATAAAGCAAAGAAGTTCCACATACAAATCCTCAGGCAAGCTTCTCAACCAAACAGACGATCGAATATAGGGAGAATACCAATCACTATGTACTTGAATTATTTTCCGCCGCTTTAGCTGTTGTGACATAGAACAACTCCTTCCACTTTGAAATCGGCCTGAATGGAATTTGTAAGTTGTCTCGGATGTCAAGGGTCAGGAACATTGCAAACAAAGCACCTTAAACCCCAACTTTTTGACAACAGAGCGAAAATAATACTTGACAAAGAATGGAATGTTGAATAAACAAGAATTGCAAGCAGGCCATATCTGGAAGAGAGAAGATATTCAAAAAAGTGGGATAGATGTAATTGGCAGCACCGATTAAGTACAAAACAGTGAAGAAGCTTCATCAATGTAGATATTTTAAATTCGTTGACGGTAGGTGAAATCGCAATCATTGTCAAAAATAGCCTCGATTGTATTTTGTAACCCACCTTATTTGAATATAGAATAATTTCGGTTTATTTTTTAACAATATTTTTTCCAATTTCTGGTATTTGTTTTAATTGTATTTTCTACCTTCTTCCCTGGTGTGGTTAAACATGAAACACGAGGTTTTTTTTCTGTTGCCCAGTACTTCAATCTAAATAAAACCTGGCATGTTCTTTGTTTAGATTTTACATGTAAGAATAATTTTTCATAGGCCATACTTATGTGGCGGTGACCCTGTATTTAAAGAAAGAAATTGGACCCGTCCTGCTCCCACTCTTCGGGTTTTGTGAATAGAATTAATAATGAGTAATGACAAGGCGGTTGAACTGTTGACACAATGTTCCTATGAAGTTTGTTGGATATATTGCAGCTTCTTCTATTTGATAATATCTGTGCATATACACTAATATCAGTAGTATTGGAATAAATACAAAAAAACTTCCTCTTCGACAAAGCTTAGGCAATTATGTTTAGGTTTTTGTTATTAAACAACTATGTCCCTTGTTCCATCATATACATCTTCCAGCCTAAGAACTTTCATAATCTGCAGTTTATGCTTTAATTACTTAAAAGTCACACCAAATTTTGATTGCATTTAATTTAATTTAGATATTGATGTTTATGGAGAGCCGGCATTTGCTGATCTCATTGCAACGAATACAAGATGAATAGATGATAAGGAGTTTATGTCGTTGAGACCACGATGTAAATTCATGTTTATTGTTGTGCTATGTACATGTTGCAGCAACATTTTTTGATGTTCCAGCAAAATTTGCAAGCCGAAAAGCATCTTGCAGATTGGGAGATCATTTGCATTTGAAACAACCAATCCATTAATATATATTACTATGAATACTATTCAGATAAATATGAAAACTTTGTTCATTGATAGATGCTAGTATGAAAAATATTGAAATAGATATCATAACTTTGTCTTGGCCAATACTTGCACAGTTATCTGGGCACCAGGCCCCAGGTTCACGGTACCTAGCACCTATGTCCCTTGTTTCGTCATATACATGTTGTAGTGAAACAATGTCAGTGATTTTTTCCTTTCCATACTTGGCCAATTTTATGCCCGCTGTTGTGGGGCTGGCGCTTGCAAACCCAGTTGCTTATCATTCCGCAATATACATCTTGCGCTGCAAAGATCCATGATCTACAATTTCACCGTGGGTTCCTCATACACATTGACTTCGGTCAAAGTATATGTTGCTGCTTTCCATCCCTAGCAACTTCACATCCATCCCGATATACATCAACAATACTCTTACTAGTGACAAGTGGACAAAGTGGTACGAAAGATACCTCCATCATCTGCAATTCATGCTTTAACATCTTCATCTATATCCTCGCACGATGGATCCGACCGAGCATTGTTCCTTTCCATACTTAGCCAATTTTATGCATGTCACTGCAGGGTCGACGCTTGCGAACCCTGATGTTCTTCTGCAAGATACTTAGTTATTTTTCCCTTCTCTTGTTCCCATATATTATCTACAATTCCACTGCCAACACCTCCATCCTTTTTCCCTTATTTTCTTCCCATGTATTATGGGACTATAAAATATGGACATGATGTTTTATAAAGCACGCACAAATTCCGCATTCCATACCTAGCGACATTTTCGATCGCGGGTTCTCGGGCACGCAGGCGAGTTCAAAAATCGGTCTCCATTGTTTTGTAGCCTACAAATAGCACCCAAAATTCCGCGATATATAAATTGACAAGTGAATCTGTAGACTGGCTGAGTCAACATTGCACTTCTATTGTTTCGTTTCCTCCAAACAACACTCCCAGTTCCGCGATATAGAAACTGACACACGGAATGCAGAAATGGTGGAGTGAATATTGCCATTGTTTACGGATGTCAATCCCTGTGAAGTATCTAATAGTATCTAAAAATTTATTTAGAATACTAAATTAGCACTTATTAGTGACAATTGGACATAGAGGTACGAAACAATTGGAATTGTAGTCTTCGCAATATACAAATTGACTACTGGACATCATCTGCTCTTCCATCTTACAGATTATCCATTCAAATGTTCGGAGCATTACAATTAGAAGTTATGGGCCTCGCCTCCTCTGTGGATACCTTCTCATCCTGTTTTGGATCCTCCTTTTGGTGGGTTCACAAAATATGCAGCTCCAGTGTTGACAGGTTCGCATATCTTTATTTCCATCTATACAATCAGATGACAAATCCGACTGATCGTTGTTGCTTTTGATACTTGGCCAATTTTATGTCCACAATTGTTGCGTTGGGACCAATTTCAGTTCCATCTATATCCTCACATGGATAATTGAACTGACATTTGTTCCTTTTCATACCTACCGACATTTCTGCTCACGGGTTCTCGGGCGGGCGGGCTTAAAATTGGCCCTCCATTTTTGTGTGTGTTACAAATAACACCCAAAATTACACGATATACAAATTGAGAAGTGGAGTTTTGGACTGACTGAATCGAAATTTCACTTCTATTGTTCTGTGCCTCCAAATAGTCCTTCAAGTTCCACGATATACAAATTCACACACGGAATGCAAGGCCAGCGAGGTGGAGATTGCCATTGTTTATGGATACTAATCCCTATGAAGTATTTAACATAATCTAAAATATTATTTTCAATACTAAATTACCTCTTAGTACTGACAACTGGACACGAGTGCGGGTTCTGACATCATCCTCTCTTCCGACATCATCCACTCTTCCGTGTTACAAATTATGAATTCAAATTATTTACTCCGGTCCTCCGCAATATACAACTATAGTATTATCGCTTTGTGGTCATATACATAGTCGTCTTTCTATAAACACAGGTTCCAAAGTTGGCGGGTTGAGATATCTTTATATCCATCTATATAATCACACAACTCCTCCAACTGACCGCTATTGCTCTCCATACTTAGCCAATTTTATCGCCATGGTTGGTGGGTTATGCATATTGCAATCAAAAAGTTCTGAGACATACAATTTGACCCTGGCGCCCTCACCTTCAACAGTTGTACCTTGCAACCCTATTTTGTAGTGGTTTGTTTACCCTACCCGCGACCTCCATACTTTATTGCTATGCAATTAGAAACCTTTGATGCTAACAAGTCACCATGCAGGAACCTTCAACATTGTCATTAATGGGTGAAAATCTCGAGGAGATATCCCATTATTACGGATTAAACCAAGATGTGAGAAAACTTATTTTGTCCCTTTCGATTGTTCATCTCCAACACGCATCGTCGTGTTGGGCCGCTCAATAAATCTGCAATGCTTAATCGCTCATTGCAATATCCACCATGTTCGCATTTCTATATATGCAATTAGTAGTGTTTAATATTAACAACGCATCATGCAACAGTCGTCCAGATTGTCATTAATCAATGAAAGTATCGAGAACATCTGCCATTCACACGGATTCGACCAAAATTTGCGCAGGGTTATATTAGCCCCTCCAACCTTTCATTTCATTCATCGTCTGAAACAAATAAATGCCTTTGTATACCTATGGAAGTGGGTCGAAAACAATTTTGTGGATATATAGTAAATATGTTCGCAGAAGAGAACCAAAGGTTCTAGTGGTCTAGGGCATACTTTTACTATTCATCTCGTTCCGCCCAGAAAAAAGTGATTTGGACCTCCGAAATCGCTCGTGTAGGCTGCGTCCCTGAGGTTTTTGACTATAAGAGGTGGTCTCTTGGTGCGCTAAAAAATATATTCCAGGCCAAAGAATTATTCCACTATGTGACCATTATCCTGTTTCTTTGTCACCTCAGCTCTTCTGTGAGATGTTGAAATTGTTGAAACCAACATTAACGTTCAGAGGACAAGACTGCAAGCAGTTTCTAGAAAAACATCATAACAGGTTGGACATGTTAGTCGACTTCCTCTAAGACCTGACAATAGTTCCTGAAGATATCACAAGGCTCCAGGTAAGTTCCTTTAGAAATCCATTCCGAGCAATTGCTTGGTTGTTTACAAGAATAACGGGACAGGCATCCACAACAAGCATTTCCCATATAATTATTTATATTTTGTATTTCACAGTCAAGGAACAATAAATTTTCGATTGGGGAAAGATAATCTCCATTGAACTTTGTTCCCAGTTGTCATGATTCAAAGAATCGAATAAATTTTATATGTCATCCTACTTGATTTTCGCAATTGTGTATTGCTTCCCGTTTCCAAAAATTTCTCTTTCCAATAAAATAAACTATGGATTCGACCCAGTAACATTATGACACGACGCCCTATGGAGACACAAGGTCTCCCATTTTTTTTATGAAGTTTTTGATGGCTTTGTCTAATTTTTCAAAGATTTAATATTAGGCAAGAATGCTCTGCGGATGTCTGGCCATGCAAGCAAGTTTTTGAACAAGAAGGGCACACTTAAGAAAAAGGAAAATCACAGTCTCCTCATGGTCTTTGGCTCTAAGGAAAATTCTGACTTCCTTCCATGCCACATCATGAACAAGATGTTTGTTGCAGAAATAGCAAGGCAATACAACCACTGGTTGCATTTTTTCCATGACAAGAAAAAAAAACAGTTCATTCCTCTGCCCTGGAAAGTCAAAGACTTCGTGTGGAGAAACATCAACAAGATTGATGAGTTTTCCGCCCATTTCAAGAAATTGAACCTAACGTACATTGAAAGGATAAAAGGGTTCGACCCCAATGGAAATTTTGGAGAACATTTACTGGGTGTTGGCTTTAACACCTCTTTTATCCATAGACACCTGACCCAAGACAGGGACAGTGTTGACAACAATCCTGCTTTTTCCCATTGCGATGCAGAGACATTGCAAAGCACAACTGAATTGTATAGACAACATGGTAAAGTATCCGGTGAGAAAAGTACCCAGTCCCCCACCAACACTCCCAAGAGCATGACACCACGTAGCATTGCTTCGATGGTCCATCCCAGTAAGAAAGAAACCCAAAAATCTTCGAACAAAGGAGGAGATAAGAACCCTTTAAATATTGATAGTTCTCACAAATTTCCACTGACGAAGAAGAGAAAAAACAATGCAGGCCATGCGAAGGAACCCAAAATTGACAGTGGAAAATTGAAAATTGAAATTGAAGTTGAGCATATGCAAAAAATTGGGTCATCCATGGTGGACATATCTGACACCAAATATTTTGACATAGATGAATCCTTCGTAATCTAGAGCGCTATTTTTGACAGCCAATCTAAAAGTATGGTCATTGAAAAGAGAGATGTAACAAATAGGAAAGGAAAATCTCGAACAGAGATTGAATTTATCCAAATGACCCCGTCCAAAATCTACTCGTTTCACCAGGTAACTGGTGACATTCTTTGTGATTCCATTGGAGGAATCGAGACGGATTATGCCAATCTAAAACACCCCCTCAACGAATTTGAACAATCTTTCATTGCAACACCAGAATTTTCCAGTCCTTTGGCAAAAACCGTGCTTTCTACCACTGCAGCAAAGATGAAAGTATCCTCTACCCTCCTTGCATGCTCCAGAGCCCTTGTAGAGAACAACATCAACAAAAGAATGCATCTAGTTACTAAAGCCTGGGAAACATCGCAAAATTTAGTTTCCTTCGAAAAGAAGGCCAATGATTTGCTTGAACATTTGGAGTCGAAGTTAAAAAATGAACATCTTTTTTGTCATTAGGTGCTAGAACCTTTTGCCAACTATGCCCTAAACACATTGGAACTAAAAAGAAGATAGGAGAAACTCCCCTCCACAAAGCGCACCAAAAAAGTAAAAGCATGCTGGCAAAAAAAAATTGAGAACCTGCACCTCATTGTCAAATCATGTAAACAAATCATATCAGAAAAGGAAAATTTATTCACAAGCCTGCTCCATATGGACTTTGCCAGAACTACCAACGAGGTTCAAGATCCAAACTTAATTCTCAAATCCTTGTCAGTCACCAAAGAAGCGTTCCAGGAACAAGTTGATATTTTAAAGGGGTTCTCTTTCAAAAAGTTTTATGGCATACTTGAACATCGTCTAGATGAGCACGAGCACCGGGTACTGGACTATGCCTCACAAAATGAAGAAATTGAACAGATTTTGCATAGTATTTCAATGTATCTAATGAAATTAGAAAATGACCTTTACAACATAGAGATCTGGGATGAAATCAACACAACCCCCATGAAAAGATACATCGAAGAATGGTTCCAATTCAGAATGGAAAGCCTCGTCCAGGAGGGGAAACAACCGATCAACAAGAGTCCATTGCCCATCGACAACAACAACAAAAACGCATGGGCTTTATAGTAAGTCTATACTACTATCTTGTTTTGTTTATCATTCCAGTTTAAGTCTATGTTGTCATCTTCTTTTCTTTATCAATCCACTTATGTCCTCTTTAAATAGAAAACTGTAACCAAAGACTCATAAGTTCCAATTTCTTCTTTTTAGGTCTTCCTCTCTACCATCGCACACTTCTTTCGATGTTCCTAATTCTTGTACTTATTTCTTTTTATGGTCTGTGGGAGCCCCAATCCCAGTCTATATGACAAACACATTTAAATTTCCACAAAATTGTAACAAACATTATTAATTTTTGTTAAATTTCAAAGAAAACTGATTTGAAAATGTCCTTATTGTATACTAAACTTTGGGTTTCTAGGATCCTTCTTGTTTCTTCCAAAGAAAACTAATTCAGATATGTTACATTTCTTGTCTCCTATTGTATGCTAATTTTTGGGTCTTCAACGACCTTGATGGATTAAATGTTGATGTAATTTCCTGATATATGTAACAACCAATATTTATTTTATAATAAGTTTCTATAGTTTGCAAACCCACTTCTCAATTTGTATATCGCGGAACTGTCAATGGTTTTTGTAGGGCACAGAACAACAGAGGCCCATTTTTGAAACCGCTTTCCCAACAACCCGCGATCCAAATAATCGCTAATTATGGAATGAGTAGTCTGTCCATGCTCTATAAAACATGTGCAAAGAAAACTAATTCGGCAATGCTATATCTTTTTCTTTCCAAAAAAAAGCCTTAGTTTTAAAGCAAAGTAATTCAGTGCAACAAGTGTTATTACTATTCTATTATATAACAAACATTATTAATTTCTGGTAAATTTCTATAGTTTGCAACTATGCCTCTCATATTGTATATTGCAGAACAGTCGGTGGTATTTGTAGACCAAGGAACATCAGACACCCAATTTTCAGTGTGCCAGCCCGAGAACCCGTGATACAAAAACTGCCTACGTATGCAATGAGGGCTACAAATTTCGTATCTATAAAACTAAAAATCTACTTTATACAAATGCATATTTCGTATGTATAATTTATTTACTAAATATCTAYTTTATACAAATACATTGTTCGTATGTATAATTTATTTACTAAATATCTACTTTATACAAATACATATTTCGTATGTATAATTTATTTATTTCTGATGACTTTCTATGTCCTAGTTTTAAAAATAACTAATTCGGTAATGATAAATTTTGTGTGTCCAACAACCATTCAAACATTGATAATTTTTTATATTTTTTCAAGAAGAACTAATTTGGGAATATTATGTTCTGCACACAAACCACATGTATTTCAACTTTCTAGCCACCTGCCTGTACTAGGTCACATGTACTCCCATACCAACCTGGCAGGGACTACGCTGCCATGCAACACTTGTTATAGATAAATGTAGAAATTTTAGACTTATAATCTTAACATTGATGTGAGCAAATTTTCCAATACATAAATTATATAAAATTATATACATTTGATTATAACTTGTTGGATGGTAGGAATGTTAAACCATAACCTATTTTCTGGAAAGAAAACTTGAACTCGTAACCTCTCCCCGTATCTAAGGAGTGTACTCACGTCTCATCAATTGTACTATCCTATAAGGCTATTGTGCTATCCCATGACACTAACTAATATCAACACCTTAATATAAGTAGTTTTTCTAATTAGTTTAGGCCAGGTCTTGTAGTTCCACCATTCTAGAGGATTTCCTCTATTAATTCCTCTATTGGGCAACACCACATATACTCTAAAGTTCCCATCCAAGTCTATTCTCATAAAATTTGGTGGAAATTGATTCCTCAATCTGAAAGTAGTGAAAGTTAGACAAACAAGTAAGTTATCATGAGATAGTGTTTACTATCGATGTACTCCCTATATTCCCAAAATAAATATTTTTTCTACATATCAAATTGGACAATGAAAGTTAACATAACTCACTACTATAATCCAATAAAACTAGCAACTATGAGGAGCTCACTTTCTAACACTGATACATTTAGGTATAATATTGTCATATTGATAACAAGAACTCAAGTTGAGAATCTAAGGTATGAAAATAAAAAGGCAATAGGAAAAGGATGAATTCTCACTGGGTGCTTTGAGAAGTAATAGTCTCTTCTTTAATTTTCTTTTAAACATGTTTTGGAAGTGCTTGGACTATATATATAAGTTTTGGAAGAAGCACATCTTTAATATGTTATAAACTTTAATAGGTTGGCATATATTACAGTTTTCGACCAAATATTCATTATAAAGGGCTTGTTTCATAGTCAAAGTTTGTGTTCATGTCCTCTATACTTATAATTAAATCTTTAAGGAACCACACAATTAGAATTTGGCTTAAAAGTATGCTTTCGGTGACAATATCCTTCTTTGGTGTGTTAAACCTTCGAATTATGTCTATGTCCCACTTTTTGACCAAAGATTCTATTTGGAGGACCTATCTCCCAATCTAGGGCCCAATGCAATATAGCCCATGTGCCTTAGAAGTAGTTCATTTTGTCGAAATTCTTACTCCAACACCTAGGTATTTTTTTATCTAGTGATTTCCTTACTGCAACGACATTAACAGCTCACAAAAAAATAATACACTACTGAAATATTCAACTCAATATCATGCAACGGAAGCATAAACTAGGAAACCAAATCAAGAACACATGTAAATACCCATGGAAAAACCCCAGGGGGGAAACCAATGCTGAGAATGATTTTATTATGCTAAAATCAGGGCTCCCATAACAGGGATAATATCCCACTGAGAGAAATACAACTACAGACTAACCTGACAAGGGATGACCTGTTGCACAACAATTATGGCAGACTTTTCTAGGCATCTGTGACTGTCTCTTCCATGACCTGTGGATGTAAATTGGACAATCAAAGATCCTCAAATGACCTATCATTGGCTTCACCCTTGAGAATGCCTCCTCCAAAGTCTTGTCCCCCAATATCTTGTGAGGACCCATGTTCTACACATGCACCGTTGTATTACATGCCTCTAGCCATAAAAACATAGGCAAATCTTGATCATGTATAATAGCCTTGGAAATCGATGATGGACCGATTCTTTCTCTCTGCAACCCCATTCTATTGAGGGTTTTATGATATTGTAAGATCCCTCTTGATCCCTTCCTCCTTGAAGAAATATTTGAAGTCATTGGAGTTGTACTCTCC
This sequence comes from Picea glauca, assembly GCA_000966675.3. Taxonomy (NCBI): domain Eukaryota; kingdom Viridiplantae; phylum Streptophyta; class Pinopsida; order Pinales; family Pinaceae; genus Picea; species Picea glauca. The sequence continues at coordinate 58,337 of JZKD02S0277654.1, read as the reverse complement.
CCCATTATCTGACCTCAATGCCTTAATATTCATCCCTGTATGGTTCTCTATGTGAGCCCTAAACTCTCTAAACCGAATGAAGATCTCATCCTTGGTCTTCATAAAGAAGATCAAGGTTTTCCTAGAAAAATCATCAATAAACGTTACATAATATAATGATCCCTGTAATGATGCTACTGGCATCGAACCACTCACATATGAATGGATAATATCCAAGATCCCCTTGGACCTACTCTTGTTTATTGGAAAAGTAAACTTGACATTCTTGCCAAGTGCAGACCCTCTGCACTCTCCTTGCTACTCAATACTTAACTCTAGAAGATCTGTAACAATCTCCCTCATAATCTACAATTCCCTGTAGTGTAGGTGTCCCAACCTATTGTGCCACAACTAATATAGTTTGTCATTATTGTGTACCAAAGCTTGAACAATATTTCTCTACAACCTATATAAGGTGCCCTCTCTAACCCCAATGAACATTGTGTTGTCTGGACTAGATCTCTCTCGATGTATGAGTACTTTCCCTCTCTGAAAAGTGATGGAAAAAACCTTGTCCTCCATAGCTAAGACTAAAAGAATATTTTTCTTCAAACCCGATACCTAAAGAACATCATGAGCATCTATTGAACCTCCTGACTCAAGTTGAAACATAATTGGTCCCTCTCCCTTCACTGCATAACTAGCATCATCACCAAGCTCCACATGAACCTTTGAGTCCTTCTTTGTTAGACTGCTAAATAGGTCACATGCCTCTGTAATATGACAAGATGCACCACTATCCAAGAACCAAGCACTCCTACTTGTTGTGCTAGTAGAAAGGATAGAACTCATTGAGTAATCCTTCTCAAACTTTGCTACAAACTCACCAAGTTGTGTCTATGTTGATGTTTTGGTTTGTGTCTTTTCATTACCCTTCTTCTTCTTCTCCGGACACTGAGATTCATAATTCCCATTCTTAGGACATGAGAAACACTTGATTTTACTCAAGTCCTTCTTCTTCCCTGGCTATGATTATCCTCCATCACTGTCACCCTTCTTACTAGAACTCTTTCCTTTTCCCTTCCTTGTCTTACTAACAAGGGCCAAGTTCTCTTTGTTCGACAACACATGTATTCCAATAGAGGACAAAAAACTTCAATAACCACTCACAGAACCATATCAAATATCAACACACCAATATTTTGACGTGGTAAAACCCCTATGGGAAAATATCCACAACCCCAACTAACGTGGCCACTTGGAGCAATTTATTAATGCAAAAGAAAAATATTACAGAGAGATTTTACAAGAGAGTTTATCACAATCAATCATCTACAAATGACCCTCCATGACCCTTAATTTGACATCATGGACCAATCAAGTGTTAAGCCACAAATCAATGTAGTCATTAAGATCAAGGAGAATATGAACCATCGGATCACTCTATGCTGGAAACATATCGTGACCGTCGAATTTCCTGACTACAAATGCATACTAATGCATACTAAAGAAACACACTAAGAAACACACTTTTACCTAACAACACATTAGACCAAGTAGATCTTAACTAAATCCTAAGTGTCTAAATATCCTAACATCCCCCCTTAAGAACAACTTGGGATAGCATTGAAGGATTTACAATAGTGACACAATGGGAGAAGGAAGGAGGCATTAGAGCCTATCCCCCCTTAATGAAAACTTCTTGAACTCCTAACATAGATTGAATTTGGAAAAATTCGCTTCTGTAAGAGACTTTGTGAAAATGTTTGCAACTTGATCTTCTGTAGGGAAAAAGTGCACTTCAATAACTTGATCATGAATGAGCTTTCTGACGAAGTGCATGTGTATTTGTTGGACACACCTACCACACTTAGCGGGGGGGTGAATGAGTGTGGGGCTCTTTTTCCCAAAACTTCCCTCTTACACAAAACTCATTAGTTAGTATTGAACATTTTACTCATTACTCATTGTTGTCATTTATAACCAGTTAGATGTGAACACATATGTAGGAACCTGAATTTAAGTAAGCCTAATAAAATTCATACAATTAAACATAAATTTCTTTCAATGCCTAAGTAATTCAATAATCATCGTATAAGCATATAATATTCAACAGAAAATTTAATTTATCCACAACATGAATTAAATTTTCGAACAACATGCTAATAATTTACATAATCATCACATAACTCTGAAAATTCATAAATAAAATACCTCTTCCTGATGCTAAACTCTCGCTTATTTGGTTGTCCTCCCTGCTGTCTTGCCCAACCTACTGCTTGACCAAACCCTACCCAAACTGACTAACCACCCAACCAACTAGGAGCAGCCTGTCCAGCTCCCTAGCTCCAGGATACCGTAAGGAATCCTGGCCCCCGTGCCCAAAACCCCCAGCAACCAGGTGCCCCCTGCAATGAATCACAAAAACCCCCAAAACCAAACTCCCAACACCAGAAA
>JZKD02S0277654.1:25643-51291 GCA_000966675.3 Picea glauca | reverse complement strand
CTTCTTCATACACCCTGGATCTCAACTGGTCTTCCTTCATCATCAACACAAAACACCCTTTTTGTAAAACAATCTACCAAAGCTCGATGAGCTTCTAACCAATCCATTCCAATGATTAGGTCATACACCCCGAGAGTAGTTATGTATACCTTCAACCTGGTAGTACACACTCCCATGTCTACTATACAATTATCAATGCTCGATCCTACTTCTTGTCTTTCCCCCGAAGCCATCTCGACTTGTTTAAAGTCATCGTGCTCATAGGCTACCAACCCACTCTTTTCTAATGCAGATGGTGAAATGAAACTATCTGTCACACCAGAATCAAATAAAATCTTAACATTGATATGATTTATCATACCTGATGAATCCACCACCGTGGATTGATGTTCGACCTGGCGATTATTAACCATTGCATAAAGCTGGTGGCTTCTACTTTCTCTTCCCATTGGGGCCTTTCCTTCTCTATACACAAATCCTTATTGTAACTCTGGGTGGTCACGCTGGTAATGGGGTCCTCCACATCCCCAACAGGTAACATGGGATTGAACCTACACACTGTTCTATGACTGCCTCTGAAATGAGTTCCTTCCCCTGGAACCCCTGCCCCTACTAGTTGTTCCCTGACATGGTCGTGGACCTATCTGTTTCATTGGTGATGAACGAGATGTTGCACTTGTTGCCATTGAAATCCCTGCGACTACTATCCTTGGTGTGACTCTGTTACCATATGGAGGTGGCCTTGATCCCCCTCCCCTGGGAAATGTCCTAGGGGCCTTCCCTACGAATCTAGGATGTTGTGGAAAGGTCAGTCTCGTACCTCCAGTTAAATTCATGTGTTCCTCCACATAATGCGCATTTTCCACAGCTTTCGCTACTGAAGACAGTTTCTACATCTGCACCATAGCTCTTATCTTAGGGTTTAGCCCATAGACAAAGTGTTTTGTCTGTCATTGGTCATTATCCATATATGAAACATACTTGAACAATTCCATAAACCTAATCTCATATTCCTCTACAGTCCTCTCTCCCTATACTAGAGCATGAAACGCTCCTACCTATTGTTCCTCATAGTAAGTTGGCAGATATTTCCTTCAGAACCTCTCCTCGAAAAGTTCCCAAGATACAGTGTCCGGGGTAAGATGCAATTGTCTTTCTAGGTTTCCCCACCAGTTGAAGGCATTGTCTCTTAACTGAAAAATCGCTATCTTCACCTTTGAGGTGGACGCATAATCCCTTAAGGAAAAACACCTTGTCATGCCTTCCAACCATGCTTCTGCACATTCACTGGTATGACCCCCGACAAACTTCGAAAGTTTGATCTTCTACAATTCTCTAGTGATGTCTTTGGGTGGAGGTCCTCCCCCTGAATCCCTCGATGCTTCTGGATTACCCATTCCATATGGTGGGGGATCCACTTCGATCCTTGCTGGTTGATGCCCCTTTAAAGTCTCATTTATGGCCTCGAAAGAGTGCAGTATGAGAGCTAGTTCGGGTGATGGTGGCGGCGGCGCTGACAGTGTTGGCGGTGCCTGCGACGATTCTCCTCTACCTCGATTCCCTCGAGTCCTAACCATCCTGTATGATTTAACCTGCATCAACCAAATTTGTCAAGGTGAGTTCAAGGACGTTTCAAATTTGCGCAACTAAACTAGAAAACAGGGTTAGGCGGAAGTTTCTTTTTACTTGTCTGTAAATAGACATTACTCTCTTTAGGGGAGGTGGCTAGGTTAGGGCTAAAGCATCTAAGCTTGATTTCTTCACCTAAGAAAACTATTGACTCCCTCGCCTCGTAGCTATGCTAGCTTTGCGCCATTCTCGCCAATTCCTCTAGCTTACCCTCCTAGCGCGCATGAAGCCTTCTCCCGCTTATCTTGGTCTAAGTCTGTATACTTTGCGTTTACAACTAATTAAGGTGACTTCCAACCCAATGTTGATTAATTATTAAAAACTAATAATCTAGACTAAACTTAATCAAGAAAGCCTAAGTTTTAGTTGCCTTAAACAACGCATGTAGTAAATCCAGAAATTTTAATATTATCATTGGTATCCTACTTAAGTACCTAACTAATCACTTAGTTAATCCCTAATTTAATTAACCAATTAAATTAATCAATCTTCCTAATTATTCACATTAATTAGTTGATTAGTTATCACTTGTATATAGATTTAGATTTAAATATTATTGTTATTAAATAATTAATATTTAACCTCAATTGAACATTAATAATTTAATCCTTAATTAAAGATAATAACAATATCTTTAATAAAATATCTTCTTCTTTTTTTAAATAATAAAAATAACAATAGACTAAAATAATAAATAAAAAATAGAATAAAACAATTACATTACAATTAAAATAAAATTAAAATAATAAATGAATAAAAATAAATAATAAAACAATCTAGAGTCGGGCAGTGGGTCCTCGCATGAGGCCCACGTGCCCCCTCTCCTCTGTTCTTATCCCCTAACCCTAAAACCCTACACGCCTCCTAACAAACCCTAAACTCCTCAACCCTAACGCTCCCTCATTATCGCCTCTCCACTCTGCTCTCTCCCTCTGCTCTTGGCGCTGGTGCTGTTGTATTTTCAATGCTCTGGTGTCTCTGGAAAACTGATCCTGGACCTGTTGCTTTGCAGATGCTAGATTGTAATAGTTTTTTTTTTTGAAATACATCCTTTGTGGGCTCGTCCCTTCGTTCGTTTCGCACTGGTATTTTCATTGGATTGTGATGTGTTGTGTGCTGGTGTAGGTGCGTTGGCTTTGTGTTGTGTAGCTTGCAAATATCAGGTGCTTGGTGCTTGATGCCCAAGGATACACATTTGTGCTTGGTGTTTGATGCATTATGATTGTGTGTTGTGCATGAACTTTGGCTCGTTGTGGTCTTTCTCCTTGATGCTTTGTGTATTGTTTTTGTGTTGAATTGTGTTGTGTGGCTTGCAGGTTGCAGGTCGTGTTGTGTAGGTGGACGCGTACTGCGTGAGCTTTGGCTCCCTCATGGGTGTGGGTGTTACAAATACTTGGATTTTTCGCTTGATATTCACTGGTCGGGCTTGCACTTGTGTTTTTTTGTTTATTAATAAAAATTTTGTATTCTATGCGTGCAGTGCGCGACTCCTTAGTCGTGGTTGGGTGCTGATGAGACACATGTAATGGAAAGGGCTTGGCATTGGGCTTATGTTTTATGTGGACTCGGAATTTTTTTGTGTTTAGGGGTCTGCGCAGTTGAGTTTTGATATGGGTCAAACGTTGGAACGACGGTGAGAGTATTGGCACTATGAGGTGCGCAAGTAATCATTGGTGTGTTGTGTTGAAATCTAGAAGGAAGTTGAAATCTATCCACTGTTTAGTTAGGGTTAGGGTTGCTTTGCATGGGATTTGCCCTCTTCTCAAGGGTTTATTTTCCTGCTTTATTGAAACTAGGAAATTTATTGAATCTGGGCACCATTTTACAAGAGTACAAATGGTGCACATACATTTCATTGCAGCGAGTTGTGCAATGAAGAAGCCCCACATGGGCTCCTCCTCCATGTGGCTTGGCGCTTGGATTTGTGCGCTGGCTAACCTGGCACTTGTTTTCATTTTTTTTTTTTTTTTTAAATCTATTATATATATATATATTTGAATCATTTGATGCATATTGCACTTAGATATCTTGGTGGCTTGGTACTTGTGTGCTAGCTTGGACTCCTGTATGGTGCTGGCTCATGGGCACTGGCTGTGTTGCACAAATATGGCTACATTGCAAATGTAAGTGCCTAATAAACATAGAGTCGCAATCAATCCTTAAACAAAAAAAAACAAATGATCAAACATCATGGCCAGATTCCTTAAAGTTATGTATTCTGTCAGAGTAAGTGTTCTAGTATATCATTCCTTCTCTAATCTAATTAGATTATACAACAGTCTTTTCCCCATCAGCAACAATGGGTCTTTTATTGTAGTAAGTATCCTAATGCTATTGCCATTGTTTGATATAATGGGTATCATTACCATGAATTACAAATATGTGAGAAGGTTATGTAACTCTAAAAAAAAATGTTTTATCTCTCTTTATTCTATTTATTTCCTTTATAGAGGAAATTAAATCTTAGGTTTATTCTTGTATATAAATATTAAATTTTGTTATCCTATATTTTTTTTCATGTAAAAGACCCTCACCTTCTTAGTTTTATGTTTTGGTTGTAGGCAAGGACTCTTACTGATAATCAAATGGTTTGAGTAGGTTGACATGTGGCTCCTACATGTGTAGGATCTCCTTTTCAGGATTCATCTAAGGGGTTCTCTTAGGGTTTATGAGTCATTTCTTGTTATTTTATAGGGTTTTAGGTGTCATTTTTTTTTGCATTGTTTTTGCATTATTCCTGGCCTTCAAGGGCCTTAAATTAAGGGTTTCAGGTTGCATGCTCAGTTTTTTTAGGGTTGTTCACAGGACACATGACATAGCTTTCAGTCATGATGATGGGTGGGTAGGTAGGCCCGTGGCCCTAGATTTTAAACTGCCGCTCTGATACCATGTGTAGGAACCTGAATTTAAGTAAGCCTAATAAAATTCATACAATTAAACATACATTTCTTTCAATGCCTAAGTAATTCAATAATCATCATATAAGCATATAATATTCAACAGAAAATTTAATTTATCCACAGCATAAATTTAATTTTTGAACAACATGCTAATAATTTACATAATCATTACATAACTCAGAAAATTCATAAATAAAATACCTCTTCCTGATGCTAAACTCTCGCTTATCTGATTGTCCTCCCTGCTGCCTTGCCCAACCTGCTGCTTGACCAAAACCTGCCCAAACCAACTAACCACCCAGTCAGCTAGGAGCAGCCTGTCCGGCTCCCTAGCTCCAGGATATCGTAAGGAATCCTGGCCCCCGTCCCCCAAACCCCCAGCAACCTGGTGCCCCCTGCAGTGATTCACAAAAACCCCCAAAACCAAACTCCCAACACCAGAAAATATGCCAAACCAGAAATACAGTGCCTTCATCCAAAATGCTTCCTCCCCCAAAATCATCCCCCTCTCTCGTCAGACTCCTCCCTTCATATCTCCCCCCATCCACTGACTCCCTATCCTCCATTAATTACCTTATCCTCCCCATTATTACCTTATCCCATGCCTTTATTACCTTATCCTTCTTTTAATGCTTCATCCCCCCCTACATACATAAAGTCTTTAATTAAATAAATTAAAATTATTAAGCCCCTTTAATTCATTACACAAACCTTTAATGAGTCAATCGATTAATTAATCAATCAATCAACAGATATAAAAAATTAATTAAGAAATATTATTAAGAAATAAACATTGTTTAACTAAAACATATTAGGACAATTAATTATCTAATTAATTATATTTGATAAACCCTATGCAACTATCTAACCAAGGTTGTTACACACCTACCACACTTAGAGGGGGGGGGGCTGAATGAGTGTGGGGCTCTTTTTCCCAAAACTTCCCTCTTACACAAAACTCATTAGTTAGTATTGAACATTTTACTCATTACCAATTGTTTTCATTTATAACCAGTTAGATGTGAACACATATCATCAACAAGTCATCACCACAAGGAACACAAAGAACACAAGATGTATGTAAAATTTTCTTTTTATTACGGACTACAATCCTTCGGGTTTTTCAACAACAACTAAATAGAGCACGACTCTACAAGAGCACCAGTTCTATAATGAAAGACTCAACTTACACACTTATCACCAACTAAGATGAGGCAAAAATCCTCAATAGATATCAATTTGCAATAGGTACACCACCTGTCAATAGTGCAGCCCGCGTGTGAATGCTCCTTGGCTCACTATAGCTCATGTATGTACGCGGCCAGTGTATACAACAGCCTGTGTATATGTTCTGAGCTTCTTAGGGTTTATCTCTCAAGATCAACTCAAATCCTCTGTAACCCATTCATCATTCTCTTTTATCTCTTACTGTCCAAACTGACCACTAGCCAGTCACAACACATTCAAGATCTCCAATAGCTTACTCATGTTCCACAACCAATCAATATGAATTCTAACTCAATCATGTATAAGCAACTAGTATACCATATCAATCATATCACAACTGAATCAAAATAGTATTACTCACTCCATCAACCAACATAAACCACATCATAGCAACCATGCTAAGAATGCCCTAAGAATTCATAACACAACAAGCAATAGTATCCATCGAGACAATAATGTAACCATACCAGTGTCTCAGTGATAGATATGAGCCCATGGAATCCAGATATGGAAATTGCTTCATTCTTCAACAACCAGTCATCAACTCAAACACAAATCTCCATAATTTATCTACTGTGCATGTCATGTCCTCATACAACCCGTGTATGTACATGCCTTGGCCTATTACAACCCACGTAATATCTAATATTGCTGAAACTTTGATGCATCCATGAGATATTCGTCACGCTCTCTTTCTCAAAATAGATCTTCAATCATGCTCAAGAGATCCACACAAAATATGCTTTCACAAGAATCTCTCACAAGGAACTCTCCATCAATACTCCAAAAGATATTCTCACAAGAAGCTCTCCATTGATCCACAAAAAGGATATTTTGCAAGAGTCCAAAGCTATCGTATTTATACTTTCATCATGTAGGTCACTTAACCCATTTCTAGGTTACTTAACCCATTTCTAGGTCACTTAACCTATTTTCCTTATTTTTAGGGTTAACCACTTTCCCAAAATAGAAAGTTCTCCAATACTTTATCATTTAAATATTCCTTCTTGATTTTTTCACTTCTCTTTATTATTTAAATAATCCACCTTGACTTTGTCACTTTACTTTATCATTTAAATAATGATTTCTTCTTTTAGGTCACTTTGACTTTTTTGACCCTGGGGGATTCAAGCCTTCATATGGGGGTCCTTCATCTTTGTAGGGCCATAACTCTCAAACCATGAGGAGTTATGTGACATTCCACATACCACCCAGAAATGGCATGACAAGAACTATCTATCTAGGATAATTTCACCAATAACTTCATTGATCTTCATCTCATTATTCCACATACAAGCATAGGTTCTCTCAGCCACAACTCAACCACAAAGTGTCTTCCTATGAGGGATTTCACCATATGGGGACCACTTTGGAGTTCATCCATTTTTACTTTTTATTAATCATGACAAGACAATAATGAGTCATCAAACTATGCATAATATAAAGAATCCATCTTCATCATGTATCAATGACAACTCATTTAGCCATCTTCATCTATGCATCTTGATCCATATCCATCGATTTGTTTCCACTTGACATCTATCATTGTCATCAAGGATAATGCATATACATTGTTCATCAATCATCAATGAATCAATCTTTTCAATCAATCAATCCATTGACATCAATCAATCGCTTGATCACTTGACATCAATCCTTTGACATCAAAATAATCAAACCATTGGCATCAATGACAACATGATCCAACAATCTCCCCCTTTGGCATTGATGGAAATACCAACATTGATGTCAACACCAATCATTGATGTCAACATGTAGAAAAGGCATGCTCTACATCAATAGCAATCAATCACAACCATGTGACTATCTCTCCCATAACAATGTGACTATCTCTTCTCATTAGACTATGTTTTTCTATCAATAAACATCAATCACGTAAATGTGACTATGTCTCCCCCTTTGACATCAATGGAAAAGGGCCATTCTCCTCTTGGGGCTACTCCCCTTGCTTGAACTCTCCTTGGGGTCGCTCCCCTTATCTTGTTTCCATTGAATAATCTCTCCCCTTTTGAACAAGGGATATCAATCTGATGTAATGCTAAAAATGCATTGCTCATGCTCCACCTATGACCATTGTTCCTCCTGGAATTATGGTTTTGTGCTCTTTCTTCAAATATAGGGCTCTTTTCTAGGTATGCATCTGATAAATATCTCCTCCTAGAATCATGGGAAGAAGAATGACTCCCCCTATGGGTATGTCTCCCCTATGTTTTCTGCAAGATGAACATTATGCTTCCATATAATGATCCTTGGACCTATTCATGCATCAAAATTTCTCTATACCATACATCATGAAGAAAATGATATGTCAATAATGAAATCAGAGAATCATGAACAAGATATTAATCAAGTACATCATGCACAACATTCATGTGCATCAATCATGTACATCAACAAATATCATCCATGGAATGTATCCACCATATGCCAACATGTGCATCTACCAATATGCCAACCATGTGCATCTACCAATTATGCCAACCATGTGCATCTATTAGTATGCCAAACAAATACCATCTATGAATGTATCATCATGCATCATCACTTGCACCAAGCAAGTATATCAACCATGCATAAACAAGCTATGAATCCCTAATGATGTACAACATGACTATCAACTCAAATCACCAACTACATATATCAATATGTAGCCCAACCACATGCAAAATGCATGCACCATGATATCCAACATATGCTTCCAATAATACATCATAATATATATCAATGAAACTCAAATATGTACCATCCATGTACCCCAAAAGATCAACATAATTCCATACTCATGGGTTAGTGCCATGCACCCAATATTTATTTTACATCGTCACCTTACATGATCTAACATAGAACCATGAAAACCTACAACAAACCGTGTCATAACCTGCAATAAACAATGTTATACTCTGCAACACCGAGTTATACCAACATATCAAGCTACAATCCATGTGCATTTCCCTTTTCCCAAGGCTTTACCACATATACGCAGTCTGCTGCACAACAGCTTGCATACATACACAACCTATTCAAGGTCAGTCTGCATATGTACACGATTGATACCACTATAACCCACGTATGCCTCTGTGGATAACACACTTGAACTCTCTTTCAGTATTTCATTTTGATCTGGCTGCTCTATCTTCTTCACCCACTTTTGTAGATGTCCCTGCTCCTCAAAACTTGAGCTCTGAGCATCCATCTTTTCAAAGATGTCGCCTTTTCTTACTTCATTCCTTCTTCTATCCATGTTATGTGAAGTCCTCATCATGAAATTTCTTCTTGTGTTCCAGCAATCCTAGGATTTGTGGCCAAATCCACCGTAGTTGTAGCATCTCATGGTGTTACAATGAACAACAATGTGTCCTACTTGATCACATCTCCAACACCTTATGGTGTTATAAAATCTTCCATTATATATCCTTTCATATGATATATATTCAAAAAAAATTTGACCATATCCATTACATGAATAACAATGGCCATGAAAAACACTTTCATACCTTTGCTTTGGTGTCCCAAGAATAGCTTCTTGATGTCTTCCTTGCTTTGTTCTTTTGAAATTTTCTTTGCCTTGTGTAGATGGTTGTTTTGCAACATTGTCTTCCTTCTATGATGGATCTACCTCATGCTTCTTTGAGGTGCTTGCTTCAACATATGTAGCTTCTTCTTTGTATCCAAGACCTGATTTTTCAAGTGGTCATATTTGACTTTCCAAGATCTCATCCAAGATTCGTGAGCTATTCAAGAATTTGTTTGACTTTTATACCTTCTTTCTAAGGTCAACAATTTCATCTTCTAACTTACAACATGACTCTTCCTTTTAATTTACTTGACTCTTCAATAGTTCCTCTATTATTTTGGCTTCTTCAATTTGGGTCTTGAGATGGACAATGGTTTCAAAACTTTTTCTAATCTCATCATCCACATTTATATCTTCTTTTCCATTCTTTAGTCTTGTGATCTCTTCTTCCTTTTCTTCTAATTTAGTCTTATTGCTCTCTTCTTGTTTCTTGAGCATTTCCTTTAATTTCAAGATGTGCCTTAGACTCCTCCTAAGAAACTTCTTAGTGTTATCCGAAAGATATTTATAGTCTATATAATAATGATCACTTCTATATCTATATAAACACTCTTCAACTTGCTTTTGAAGTTTTAATAGACTTTCTTCTATTCTTTTCATGGGATAATTACCATCAAACTTTACACAAACTTATTCTAGATCTTCTTCTTCACTTATAGATAAAAATTCATCATCATCATTGCAATCAAGGGTTTTTGAGGGTTCTTTACCTTCATTTAAAATATCTTCACAATCTTCCTTTTTGCCAATATCAACACATAATTATTTTCCTTCATTTGAAATATCTTCAAGATCTTCCTTTGTGTTGTCATCACTTGATTCTTTATCTTCACTTGAAATGTTTTCAAGATCACATTTAGAAATAATACAATCAAGGGTTTTTGGAGATTCTTTACCTTTAGTGATCTTGATAGAGTGATCTTCAATATCTTCCTTCTCCTTATTGCTTTGATATGTCTCCTCTAGCTTTAGCCATAGATCCTTGGCGGATGTGCATTGTCCCATGCTCTCTTTTATAGGGCTTGAGAGTCCACTAAGAATGGTCTTCAGAGCCAATGAATCATTCATTTTTCCTTCCCTTTGAGATGCAAACTTTGACTTGTTCTTCAATGAAACTGATCCACCAATGGTTGTCTTCCAAATAGTTGCTCCCATTTCCTTCAAATGTATTATCATCTCTATTCTCCAAGTAGAATAGTTTTCTTCATCAAGGATTGGAACTTCATCATCCATTTGTGTGTATATGGATCTCCTTCAAGCTTCTTAATAATTGTAGTGAAGGCCCGCTCTGAAACCAATTGTTGGACACACCTACCACACTTAGACCGGGGGGGGGTGAATGAGTGTGGGGCTCTTTTTCCAAAAACTTCCCTCTTACACAAAACTCATTAATTAGTATTGAACCTTTTACTCATTACTCATTGTTATCATTTATAACCAGTTAGATGTGAACACATATTAGCAACATATATCAGCAATATATCATCAACAATTCATCACCACAAGGAACACAAAGAACACAAGATGTATGTACAATTTTCTTTTTATTATGGACTACAATCCTTGGGGTTTTTCAACAACAACTGAATAGAGTACAACTCCACAAGATTGCTAGCTCTATAATGAAAGACTCAACTTACACACTCAGCACCAACTGAGATGAGGAAACAATCCTCAACAGATATCAATCTGCAACAGGTACGTGACCTGTCAGTAGTGCAGCCTACGTGTGTACACGCCCTAGCTCACTACAACCCGCGTATGTACGCGACCAATGTATACAAAAGCCTGTGTATACCTTCTGATCTTCTTAGGGTTTATCTCTCAAGATCTACTCAAATCCTCTACAACCAATTCATCATTCTCTTCTGTTTCTCACTATCCAAACTGACTACCATCCAGTCACAACACATCCAAGCTCTCCAATAGCTTACTCATGCTCCACAACCAATCAATATGAATGCTAACTCAAACATGTATAAGCAAATAGTATACCATAGCATTCATATCACAACTGAATCAAAAGAGTACTCTCACTCCATCAACCAACATAAACCACATCATAGAAACCATGCCAAGAATACCCTAAGCATTCATAACACAACAAGCAATAATATCCATTGAGACAATAATGTAACCATACCAGTGTCTCAGTGACAGATCTGAGCCCATGGAATCCAAATCTAGAACTTGCTTCAGTCTTAAATATCTAGTCATCATCTCAAACAAAAATCTCCATGATTTATGCAATGTATGCACCTTGTCCTCATACAGCCCACGTACATACGCGCCCTGGCCCACTACAACCCACGTACACCTCAAAAACTAGGGTTTCTGAAGCTTTGAGACTTTTTTCGTCAAGATCTATGATATTGCCGAAACTTTGATGCATCCATGAGATCTTCCTCACGCTCTCTTTCTTAGAATATATCTTAAATCATGCTCAAGAGATCCACAAAAAGGATGCTCTCACAAGGAACTGTCCATCAATACTCCAAAAGATATTCTCACAAGAATCTCTCCATTGATCCACAAAAAGTATATTTTGCAAGAGTCCATAGCTATCTTATTTATACTTTCATCCTATAGGTCACTTAACCCATTTTTAGGTTACTTAACCCATTTCTAGGTCACTTAACCTATTTTCCTTATTTTTAGGGTTAACCACTTTCCAAAAATAGAAAGTTCTCCAATACTTTATCATTTAAATATTCCTTCTTTATTTTGTCACTTCTCTTTATTATTTAAATAATCCACCTTGACTTTATCACTTTACTTTATCATTTAAATAATGATCTCTTCTTTTAGGTCACTTTGACTTCTATGACCTTGGGGGCTTCAAGCCTTCATATGGGGGTCCTTCATCTTCACAGGGCCATAACTCTCAAACCATGACGAATTATGTGACATTCCACATACCACCGGAAATTCCATGACAAGCACTATCCATGTAGGATAGTTTCACCAATAGATTCATTGATCTTCATCTCATTATTCCACATACAAGAATAGGTTCTCTCAACCACAACTCTACCACAAAGCATCTTCCCATGAGGGATTTCACCATAAGGTGACCACTTTGGAGTTCATCCATTTGTACTTCTTATTAATCATGACAAGACAATAATGAGTCATCAAACTATGCATAATATAAAGAATCCATCTTCATCATGTATCAATGACAACTCATTGATCCATCTTCATCTATGCATCTTGATCCATCTTCATCAATTGGTTTCCACTTGACATCTATCATTCTCATAAAGGATAATACATATACATTGTTCACTAATCATCAATCAATCAATATTTTCAATCAATCAATCCATTGACATCAATCAATCACTTGATCACTTGACATCAATCCTTTGACATCAAAATAATCAAACCATTGGCATCAATGACAACATGATCCAACAATATTTTAATGTGTTTGTTGCACTAATGTTGAATTGGGTATTTAACAAGCTATACGGCACTCTGATTGTTGCAAAAAAGGTTGGTCAGATATTTCTTCTAGAATCCAAACTCTGAAAGGATTTTTCAAAGCCACAAGGCTTCCTGACTTGTATTTATCGTTGCTTGGTACTCTGCTTCTGTTGAAGAGAGTGAAATAGGATGTTGTTTCTTACAAGCCCAAGTGACGGGTCCTAAACCAAGGCTAAAAACATAACTTGCAATAGACTTCTGATCATTAGGGTTGTCATCCCAATTTCAATTAGTGAAACCAACCAATAAAAGAGTCCCCCCTGAACTATAATGTATCTCAAATTGAATGTACCCTAGACATACCGAAGTATCATTTTAGTTGTTTTCAATGGATTTCATGGGGTGTTTGCATATACCAAGCAAAAAGACCAAAAAAAAAAGGAAATACTAGGATGGATATGAGTCAAGGATAAGAGGCTACCAACTAACTGATGGTACTAGGCAACATCAACTTCAGGAGAAGTACAGGTGGAAACAAGCTTGACTCCAGACTAGAAGGGAGAAGGGATTGGTTTACAATATTCCATGTGGAAGTGACGAAGAAGGTCACAAGCATACTTATACTGGGAAGGAAAAATCCCTTCTTTGGTTTGAAAAACTTGGAGGCCAAGGAAATAGTGCAAAAATCCGAAGTTTGTCATTTCAAATTTCTTCTTAAGGCTAGTTTTCACATGGTATAAAATTTTTGAATCACTACTAGTAAGGATAATGTCATCAACATAAAGGAGACGGATTGTGAGATGGATTCCTACTTTCTTGGTATAGACATTAGGATTAGAATGGCATCTGGAAAATTCAATGTCAATAAGAAAGTTGTCCATTTTGGCATACCAAGCTCTGGGAGCTTCCTTGATACCATAAAGAGATTTCTTAAGGTGAAAAACAAGGCTAGAGTCATTATGTACATCACTGGGAGGTTGTTCCATTTATATTTCTTCTTACAAATCCCCATGCAAGAAGGTGGATTTAACATCCATCTAATGGACCTCCCATTTATGTGAGGCATCAAGGGAAAGAACAAGGCAGATGGAATTCATTTTGGATATTGAGGAAAAGGTTTCATTATAGTTAATTCCTTCAACTTGGGAAAATCCTTTGGAAACTATCTGAGACTTGTGCCTTTCGACACTTCCATCTAATGCATACTTATTTCATTAGACCCATTTAGATCTGACACATTTTATTCCTTTTGGAAGAGGTAAAATATCCCAAGTATCATTTGCCATTAAATAACAATACTCTTCATTCATTGATGTATCCCAATCGGGATGACTTGAAGCTTCTACAAATGTCTATGGATCATGAGTCTCTGAAACTTGAGCCAAAAGAGAAGAGGCTCATTGGAACTGAGAGCGTCTCTGATGTTGATCTGAAGGATCACCGACAAGATCACTAGTTGCTTCTTGTGTTGATCATACCCATCTAAGAAGTAGTGGCGTTGGTACTTATTCTGGTTCAATGGACTCATATGGAGGAAGGTGAGTAGACGAAGGTGGATTTTCATTCTCACTGTCATCATCTAAACAAGAAACCAGAATAGGAATAGAGAAGGAAAAAACTTTGAAGATGGCTTGCAGGGAAAAATATTTTCATCAAATTTAACGTCTCTTCTAATAATAAATTCATTACAATGTGGTTGAATAAGTATGTAACGTTTGACATCTTCAGAATAACCAAAAAATATAAACTTCTCACTTTTAGGCTGCAATGCTTTCCTTTTCTCATCGGGAATGTGAGCCCATGTTATACTACCAAATACATGGAAGTGACTTACATTTGGTTTAATTTTAGTCCAAGATTCTTTTGGTGTTATATTTTTAAGAGGCTTTGTGGGAGTATGATTTACTATGTAATTTTCACATTTGATGGCTTCCACCCAATACTTTAGACTTAATCCCTTAGATTGGATCATACAATTAGACATTTCTTTTAATGTGTGGTTGTTTCTCTCATCAACACCATTTTGTTGTGGTGTATGTGGAATAGTGTGTTGCATTTAGATGCCCTGTGTAGAGAAACAACTTGTAAAATATTGTTCACATATTCTCCTCCATTATCTATTATTAACCTTTGAATTTGATGTCCAGATTGCTTTTCCACAAGGGCCTTAAAGGCCAGAAAGCTGTCAAAAAAAATTCTCTTAAGTTTTAAGAAGTAAACCCAAGTATGTCTGGAAAACTCGTCAATGAAAGTTAAGAAATACTTGCACCCAGAAAAAGAAGGAGAATAAAGTGGACCACACAAGTCATTTTGAACAAGCTGTAAAGGGCCTAAGACGTGCCAAGATGCATGTTTGTCAAAATTGTCTCGATGATTTTTTTCAAGAACACAACCAACACAAACACCATCTCTACATGAAAAAAGAGGAACACCACTCACCCTCTGTTGATTACATAATTGCTTCAATCAGAGATAGTTTAGATGACCAAACCACTCATGCCAAATGTTTCTCAAATCATTGCTATGAGAAACAAAATTTGATGGAAAATATGATGACCCAAAGCTGTCACACTTGTACAACCTGGTAATATCATCAACAATTCCAATTGCAAGAACTGTTTATTTTTCATATGAGATGATATATGATAGATATATTATTACAATGATGAGTGTTACATATATAGAGAACATATGGGGACTATCCATGAAGGGATGTGTCCCTTGGATAATAAATAACTAATTATTATTATTATTACTTATCATATGTATTATTTAATAATAAATAATTATATTATTAATTATTAATCTAAGAGAATTTTTTCTTGATGTTTTCCAAACATCAACACTCCCTCTCAAAGAGGGAGAGATCCTGCATCATGCCAATTTTGTCTCTAAAGTATAAAAACTTCACCCTAGAATCATGACACTTTTCTATCAGTCCTTAGAGATGTCTCTCTGCCACCTGAATCGAGGGGAAACTCTCCCTCTGAGCCAACTAACTCTATTTGAGATCATGCTCACCCTGGTTCTGCATGTGATAGCATCTAGAATCTTAAATATTTATCATTCCTTATAAAATCACCATGACTAGGAAAAATACCACACCAGGGTCATTCACCACAGGTACACCCCTGTGATTGAATGTTATCCCAATGCTAACTGACATGTGGAAAACACCTCAAGCACCTCGAGTCCATATTATTCCTTGTCATGATCAAGGAAGGACTACGTCTAGGCCCATTTACACAAGTACACATTTGCTATAAATGTATCTTATCTCCCTTGGTATACAACCTAATCTAAGAGAAGGTCCACCTGATGCTTACTCAAGACATTCACTACAAGTACACCCCTGTGGGTGAAAGTTTGTCTGATGTTTCTACACACTAAAGGAACACTAGAAAATTGAGTCTTTTGTTCTTTGAAGACTATGCTTGGGCCATTCACCATTGGTCAAACCACCATGATGACCAATCCTAGGAAAATATATGTCTGATGCTGAAACATCAACACTCCCTCTTAGCTAGGGAGGTATCTTTCCATGATTTCTTCATCTAGTAGTCCATTGACTACTCTGTAATAAACTAGTAGCAGACAAATACTAATATGCCATCGATAGCTCGAATCATCCGTCATAGTCTCTACGATCAAGCAACACACAACTACTCCAAGTGATCTAGTAGTCTCCATGACAATCAACTAGTAGAATACAACTACGACAATGTCATCCAATAGAACATGATTGTGTTGATCCATAGTAGTACACAACTATTATCCAGTGGTACACAAAAAATGCTAGTAGAATACAACTACTTTCCAGTGACACACGGTCATTTCTAGTGGTGCACAACCACTGTAGTAGCACAAAAATACTGTCCAAAGACACGCATTTACTGCCAATGGTACACAGCCATTGTAGTATCACACAACTACTATCCAAAGACACATAGTCTTCACTACTGGTACATGACCACTGTAGTAGAAAAAGTTTGGTCACACATGGCACTCCCATGTGGACTTCTAGAGGATACTCCCTCTAGAATCACTAGGGTCAACTCCCCATAGTGTGAGATTTCAAGCTCAACTCCCTTGACGTGTCCTCACGTGTTTCCACAAGGTACATGTCCTCATGTTCTCTCCATAAGGGTTGTTGGGATATAATCCCAAGCCCACTTATCCCTCTCAGACAAGTTTCCTCATAGATCAACTCAACTCACTCATAGAGGAGTACGATTTGGAATTCTAGAAGCTACTCCCTTTAGAAACACTAGGGTCAATTCCCCATAGTGTGTGATGTCAAGGCCAACTCCCTTGATGTGTCCTCATGTTATTTCCACAAGGAAAGTTGGGATATAAGCCCAAACCCACTTATCCCACTTGGATAAGTGTCCTCACGGATCAACTCAACTCATTCATAGAGGAGTACAATCTAGCAAATGTCTTAGGAAGCTGCAAACATCAACACTCCATATCAGCGAGGGAGGCATTCTTTATCATACCAAGTCTGTCATGGAAGTACTCAAAATTCATCTTGGTAAGGGATTTGGTAAGAACATCAACAACCTGCTCATATGTAGGAAGGTACTGCACTAGTACTTCCTTCCTCTGCACCATGTCTCGGATGTAATGGTACTTGATCTCACTGTGTTTCAATTTTTCATGTAACACTGGATTCTTTGAGATCTTCACATATCTCTTCTTATCACAATGAATAAAGATGGAACCCAACACATGTCCAAATAAATCTGCAAGGAGCTTGGAAAGCCACACTGCTTCGCGGAATGCCACACTCAATGAAATGTACTCTACTTCTGTGGTGCTCAAAGCCACATAAGTATGTTTCCTACTACACCAATAAACCATGGCAGATCCCAAACTGAAGCAAGACCCATAGGTGCTCTTATTTTCCACTATGATCCCTTCCCAATCAGAGTGAGTATATCCCCACAATCTCATGCCAATACTAGAAGTATATCTCATACCATGTCCAACCGTGCCTCACAAGTATCTCAACACATGCTTCGTAGCAATCCAGTGTGTATGTCTCGGCTGACTCGTAAAATGGATAAGTGTATGTTATCGGACTAATCGGTAAGTGCAAACACAAACTGTTCTCCCTAACTTCCACAGGAAGTTAGAACAAAAAAACATAGAATACAGACTTCACCTTAGACTTCATTGTCATATAAACTAGTTTAGAGAGGTACAAGTGACATACCTTTTAAACGACGCTTGATCCTCACTAGTGTCATCCTTGTAGCTCCTTCTTTGAGTTTGCGGGATGGTGAACCTATTTAATAATCACAAACTAACAAAGAGAGAGAACAAAGATATATATATATATATTCCAATGAATCCTATGTATAAGATCAAGGAGTTATACAATAAAAGTTAAGACACATTTATAGGGAAGAAATGTATTGATGCATTATATTAAATGGAAAGTGGAGAATACAACCCATGCCTTGATGTTGCAAGGTCCCTTTCAATGTTTCTTTGCTCCAACACACACACCTTTTCTCCAATGCCTTTGATGAAGAGGATCCACAATCTGACTTAGAGAACTAAAGCAAAGCTATCAAGTATAATTTGTAGTAGAACTCTTCATGCATATGCGAGCCCTTGCATACCTTATCCTTTTCCATAAGAGATCCCTCTTTATATAGTTTGAAAGAGAGATAGATGAGGGGATTAAGATGATCCCAATAAATCAAAGAAGCGAGTAAGATCCAAACCGATCAGAGGCCACCTCATCTTCTAGAAGATTCCCTTCTAGAACATTCGTGAATTTTGACTTTTCCTTTTCTGAAGCATCGTCGCACCCTATTCATAGGCAGCTTGCAACGATGTCACAATCCAGTTTTAGTGCAAAGTGTGACAATCAGGCATTGTCGCACCACATGCATACAGTAGGGTGTAGCGACCTTCCTTGTTATAGTTTTTGAAAGAGGAAAAGAAAACCACTTTTCTCGTGGAGAAAGTCTCTTTTAATATTTTCAAGGAACATTAGCACATGTTGTCAGTTGATCACTAATGTGACCAAAATAATGTGTAACAAAACGCCCCCCAAAGCATGAAAATGAAACTTGTGACAGTTGAAATACTTTGTAGAATGTGTGTGTTGAAAACAAGCAACGCATTGATCAGAAACCTGTAAACAATCAAGCATATACATAATAACATACCATATTCTAAGGTAGGCATTCCCATGCTCAGACTATAAATGACTTTAATCATAAGTTTCAAGTGAGTCATGTCCACTAAATATACATCATGGATCCATGTCATCAAGATTCGGCATAGCCACCAGAAATACACTGTCGATCTATGCTCTAAAAGAATAATTTGGATGTAACATCCCCAGCCACCAACAAGACGAACAATGCCACTACTCCTGCAGCTCTACTTCTCTATTCTGATCAGTGACAACTTCAGCCTTAAACTACTGGGCTATGCCACACAAAGATACTTGCAGAAAAATACACATCCATATAAACATAGAATGACTATTCTACATATATATAACATAATAATGCGGAAATAGTAGTAAGCCTACACATGCAACATATACAACATATACAGGCAATCCTCATCAATTACAACATATGTTCCATTACACAACATGTAAATAAACATAAAAGTGGTACTTATCTTTTATTAGAATACCACCAACTACATGCAGAACTTCCACAAACCTCCCAGCCATAGACCACGTTTCTCATCACGCTCAGCAGTGGGTCACCCCTGAGCTGGGAATAAGTTGCACCCAGGGTAAGGGAATCTTAGACTAGACTAAGGTTATAGGAAAATGCACAAAGAAACTAGAATGATTCTCTCCAGGAGCCTTCTTACGCTCACTACTCACGGACTCTCATTCCCCACATGCTTGTTCCGCCCGGGAGTATACACCTTCACAAGCATAGTCCATCAATGCTTCACATCCCTCTCTGGGTCTTGAAAACAGGCCGGATCAAGAATTCTTAGAGATCTATAGCTGGAGCTGGAATCTCTCTAGGAGAAAACCACTTCCCAACAAACTCTCTCACCTAGAGAAATCTTTTCACAGGCCTGACAACCTGCCTCTTCTACCACAGGACTGACAACCCGCTTCTTAAACAGACTCCTCCAATTAGCACCAACCAGATGAGGACAATAGAAACGGTTCAACACTCATTTACACAGGGATGACAATAGCAATTATAGATGGGCATGGCACCGTAGGTGGCAACAATCCACATTAAAACACGACACAACTAAGGCAATTACTCAAGTGTCAAGTTCCTTAGAAGACACAGAACGACTCACGGAGTACCAGTTTTAGGATGTGTGACTATGTAGAGGTCGAAAATGTTAGACAGTGGATCATTCCATGGGTTTTACCCACTGGTTTTCAAGGTGCATGACCAGAGAACAAAACACAGAGTTCGATTCTCCTGGTTTCAGGTTCCGACTGTGCATAGAAGAATGGAAAGGATGAACCACTAACTCAGACGGAGGATGGCAGAATGACTCACGGGTTACTCATTCCAGGGTCCCTAGTGGATGTCCTCTTTCACGGTTAGACAGTGGATGGAGAATCACCAGACTCCACAAAACCAACCCCCAACACGGCTCAACTCATCAACTTTTAATGCATGTGCCTAGGTCAACACTTGTCTTCCTGGAGCTGCATGCACTACATTTGCATTCGTTCCCCTTTCCCAAGATCTTAGGACAACACTCATCAATTGTCCACCTTAGCCTTTAGGAAATAATAATAAATTATTATCCCCTTTAGAGGTAAGCCCCCTAGCTTAGCCCTTAGGCCCACACACTTAGCCTCCTCCCTTACCCAACCTTGTGGAAGCTTAGTCCCCCATCACTATTTATTTGTGGTCAGTCTACATGCAATGATGTTTATATTTTATTAATGATCTGCATAATGACATATACAAAATCAGGCTCTTGGCCTTTAACACCTAGGCTCTTCGGCCTAGTAAACACATAAGCCCACCAGCTTATCAACTCTTGGCTCACCAGCCTATAAACATGATTACAATTCATAATATCACCGGGGCTCATTATTTGGGATATTACAATCCCCTCCCCTTATTTTTTCACTGTCCTCAGTGCAACTCTTTACACAACATCATCAAGATTTCCAAAATCTTCAAAAAGATGTGGGTATTATGCCCGCATCGCATCTTCATGCTCCCATGTCGCATATTGAGGACCATACCAGGTCCACTAGACATTTACAAGACCTAAGGCTCAATTCTAGATATGCTTACCTTTCCTGGTCAAATATGTGCACCGGATGCACTTGCAAGACACCTTCTTGCTCCACTTGAATCACATTCCAATCGATTACATGATTAGCATCGGGTATATATTATTTAAGCAATGAAATATGAAACACATTATGTATGGTCATGGATGTCGGTAATGCAAGCATATATGCAATGTATATATATGTATATACAGACAATTCTAATAACATTATAACATGTATACAACATACACAACATGCAATAATTAGAGAATTGTACTTATCTTTTGATTTGATAAGACTTTCCACCCTTGAGAAGGGTTATGACACCATCGGGGGCAATGGCTTCCCAAGATAGCCATGGTCCACAATCCATATCCACATGGTCTAGGCCAATGTGCCAAACCTTGGTAACACTCCAACCATTCAAACCTCAACAACAGTCCAACCAATAGTCTCTCATTCCCCACATGTCTGTCCCACCCCAGGAGTGTACACCTTCACTATCACAGATTCCATCGGTTGCTACACCTCCCTTTCCTTGGGCTTCAACAACAGGTCAGTTGAGGAAGTCTCAGAGCATTGTGGCTCCCGGAGTTCCAACTGCCCTCAGAGATTTCCAATCAGCATCTTCCCCGAGCTACTCTTTGTAGTCAACATTCTAACTTTAATCAACACAATCTCATCTGCATCACCCACATGCAATTATCATGAGAAAACATAAAAAAAATCATTTAGGAACTCCAATTAGTTCGAAAGGGAATTCAACTTTTATCCCCAAAACATGAAATTCTATTTCATGATTCATCTTGACTGTTGCCATATTATGAATGCAGCCATCGTTGTGATTTTCCATAGGCACCAAACTACATACCAATTTCCTGCAAGACTTCATCTTGCATACTAGCAACAAATTGTCAGTATTTTATGTAGTCTCTATTCCTGTGACTACCTGGCTTGTAACTTTCCTGTTGCAATGTTTAACAGTTCCTGAAATGTTCTCAACTTCATGAGTTAGCAACATTTCATCCATTAGTATAATTATTTCCATGCCAAAAACATGTATACATGCACTCACAAAATGCATTCAACAAAGTGCATTTAAGTATAAAATTCCATCATGTATGAGTGAAACTCTGCCCCTTACTAGACATGAGTACAACTCTCAATGCCTATTTATTCAGTGCACCCTTGTCTTGATTTACATAATGCTCTTTATCTCAGTCATGTATCTCAACATCCATGGGTTGGAATTTTGGCCAATGTGTTGACACATTCTCCACACACTTCCTATTGTCTTCCCAATTAATTGGATGCCTTCCTTTTTGACCCGAACACTACACCAAGAATGTGGTGTTCATTAGTGTTAGAAAAAAGGTTGTAGTCCCAATTTTATTTGAAGGTAGGAAGATTTTAGTACCTGTGTGGCTAATAACCTTTCCATATCCGTACCTTTCCATATCCAACCATGTCTCAGTCTCATACATGACTATTTTACTGACATTCATTCTTATAACAAGTTCTTATCTTTTAATTCTTTGGTTATTACCCCATAACCAAATTAACATGACATTCTACTATGTCAGTGTGTGCATTTAGAAGATAAAAGATTTGAATTAATACAGGCCTCCAGCCTTTACCACATTCAGTGGCATGCATTCAATAATATAATCATGTGATTTTATAAAATAACTTTGGCTGAGGAAATTCTTACCTGAATTTCCTTTCTACAATTATGCAAAAAGAGTAATACAAACTCATACCTGCATAACCCTCATTAATAAATTTTATACTACCTGAAAGTCTGATAGAAGTAGAATCTTTCATGCTTCTTTTATCAAACTTATAACCAACACTTTATCTCTATGTTGCTTCACTCCTTATGCAACAACATCACCAACAACACCTGCAAACATGCAAGCATTCTTCTCTCTGGCTGACCCAACAAGCCATAACATACTTGCTGCCACAGAAATTGCAGCAACTTCTTTCTCCCTATAAAAAAAATTCGTGTTGATCCTAGAAGTATTCAATTCTTCCTGGATTCTTGAATCTTCTTGTGCTCTCATTGTAGTCATTGTACATGACTATTTTTTTCCTTAGCACGTTCTAGCCAAATCACTCTTGGCTTCCTTTGCATTTATAGTCCCAAACTAAGCTGATATTAACCTTCAGCTTTCGTTAATTTCCTTCCAACTAACCCAATCTCATACTTGGATGAATCAAATTCCACACCAAGTTGTTTTATAGACTCTGGATTCTTCAACATCTAGTTACTCTTCAGGACTGAACTTATTTTACCTTACTATCATAGATTCAAGTGATACCTCCAACTTCTTGGGTTGTCACTCATGGCTCTATGGGTATTCATTGTTATATAAGGAGTATGTCTCCTGAATTAACCTGGTTATGATCCCATAACCAACCATAACATAATATGCAACTGACATTTTATCTAAGTGCATTCTAGCATCAACAACACTTACACACTCCAGGCCTTTGGCCATTACTTATCAATTTAAATACTGAAAATTAACTGAGGGAACCCTTACCTCGATCCCCTTCAACATGTATGCATCAACATAAACTAAATGCATACCTTCCTGGTTGTTACCAACCTACTTTTTGTTGTCTGACCAATTGATATTTGTAGAAGCTCATAGATTCTCCCTTCATCTTTTTGATCACCATTCCTGCAATCCTCATGGGTCTTCACCTCAATGGAAGTTATAAGAAAAAAAAAATCCACATATTTAACCATGTTGTATCATTTTTCCTGAATACATAATCCATCCTTTAGTCATACTCAAGCATTATTTCATAATAACAGACTATTCTCAGTTCACCAGCATGTTATATGCATATCCAAGCACGTACATATGAAAAATTACACATCCATATTATTGCAGACCCCCCTTACTCTCCTCGAGGATGCATGACCTCCCGATCTAGGATATTTCTTTCTTCTGAGTCGGATCGACCCTTCGGGCTCCTTATTGAACCCAAAACAATTATACACCGACCCTCCTTTTTTTCCTAAGGCACAGGTCTTGTGTTACCTGCAACCTTTGTCTACGCACTTCTGAAACGTCAAGTTTCAGGCACAAAATCCTTTTTCATTAGCCCCTTCCTTCATATGGCCTTGGGTTGTGACCTTATGGAAAAAAAAATGTGATTGTGGGCGTGGGAAAGATCGGTTTTAGACCAACCCACTTTTCACCCCTCAATTCACCTCCAGCTCCCATGCATCACTTTGTTAAAACCATGATAAACATTGCAACCTTCTCTCATATTTTTAACATCTGAGAAATTTATGGCCCCGTAATCCAACTAATCCATTTATCTCTCTCTTTTGGAGATGATCCATGATCAATGACTGCAATCTATCCTCCTTTCCTATCTTTTGCAGTCCTTCCCAGACCTCCATGATCGATCGACACGTAGCTCTCTTCCAAACCAACGGATACGATTGATTCCAACTTTCTAGTCTTCAGAAGTTTTAACTCTCAACTCTCGCTTCCTCCTTAGTAGCTGTTAAGCCATAATGTTGGCTCAATACCCCTTAATTGGGGCATATTCTATTAGTAATGTTATTTTATTTATGTCGGCTTTAGGTCATTAGTTGTAATTATACCTCCTAGTCTCCTATATATACCAAGGAGACATTTTCATTTTGAATCATCTTGTACTTGAACATTTAAGTAGGGTAAAA
The DNA here is from genome assembly GCA_000966675.3 of Picea glauca. Lineage (NCBI taxonomy): Eukaryota > Viridiplantae > Streptophyta > Pinopsida > Pinales > Pinaceae > Picea > Picea glauca. The sequence goes on along the minus strand of JZKD02S0277654.1, from coordinate 26,551 downwards.
TGAGGTTTCCCCCTCGAAGAGGCTTATTATCTGAAATTATCTCTATTTCAAGGCGTTGAGTACTTTTCCTGAGGTTTTTCCATGCTATATTGATTTTTGGTTCTTAACATATGGTATCAGAGCTCAAGGTCTTGGGGTTTCGCTGCTACATCTGCGACACCGTGGAATTTTCACTATAACTTGTTTTATACAATGTTTCAGAAGGAACCACTTGGAGGGTATTTAGTAGACAGGTCAAGGTACGTTGGGTTCAAAATTCAGCTCCCGAGGCCTTATACTTTCGAAGATATAGCGTGTACAAGATAGGGTTCTGGAATCATCCTGAAATGAGTCATTGCGGAATTTTTGATATAAAAATTTTTCTATAAAATTTCAGACCCTGTCCTCTGGAGGCCATTTATAGAAATTAGTAAGGTATCTTTGGTAAAAATTCAAGCTTCTGTTTCATCTTAAATTTGTAGATACACCTTGTGTAAGATAGGGTATCTGACTGGTCCTATTGACTAGCCTCAAGAAGGTGTTCCAGGTAAAACAAGAATAACTTCTTTATAGAGTATCCAAATTGAGTGGGACTGGTTGCATTGGATATTGGACAGTCTGTAGTACTTTGGGTGCGATTTTCATAATTTGATATCAATTATTTTGTGCGGGGCATTCTATACAAGTGAGATCTCCTGGAAAGGCCAAAAATCGGCAAATTGTGAGGAAGTTACCATAAATTCCACTTGGCACATCCAATTTTGATTAGACCTGTGGAACTGCAAAGAAGAAATATCATAGAACTACCTAAAAGAAAGTTTCATACCCAGAAGGGACGAAACTTGGGAGATAGAATAGAATAAATATTGTCTAGCAGAACCACCTCAAAATCAAGACTCAAAAGTGATATTTGGCCAACATGCCACCCA
>JZKD02S0277654.1:3485-22289 GCA_000966675.3 Picea glauca | reverse complement strand
AGTCTCCTATATATACCAAGGAGACATTTTCATTTTGAATCATCTTGTACTTGAACATTTAAGTGGGGTAAAAGGAGGTTGCCCCCTCGAAGGGGCTTATTATCTGAAATTATCTTTGTTTCAAGGCGTTGAGTACTTTTCCTGAGGTTTTTCCATGCTATATTGATGTTTGGTTCTTAATAGTAGCTATCTTCCGAAGTGGAATATCAACTGACACATGTCACTACATATGTGCGGCTACCATATCCTCCGCGAATCCGGCCTTTGGGAGTTTCAGTTCTCAACCTCTCGTTTCTTTTGGAGAGATTTCTCGAAAATGGCAGATCGTATACCACACGTCCTTCTAAATCAATGACTCTTCTCTTGCTTCAAGACTTTAGTCTCCTCAACCATATCAACAATCCTTCAACTCCCTCCTTGATCAACAATAGAAATCTTCTTCAGGACTTTGGACTTTTCCCCTTTCGCTTTCCTTCAGAGTTCTAGATCTCGCGTCGTGTGTCCACCTTCACATCGACGGCTCTCATTCGCTTCGGAACTTCGGAGTTCGGGCCCCATAGATGATTTTAAGGATGGAAATTTATTTTAAAATGTAGAAACCTTGGTGAATCTTACTAATCCTTCATATTCCAACTATAAAATGTTTGATGATATTTTTGTAAAATTAGTCAAATTTATAAGGATTTTATATAGTTTGTATAAAATTTTGGTGATTTTTAAGTTAATATAATTTTATCCTATAGATTTTGGGTGAATTGTTTTTAGAATAGCGAATGGATTTTTGGGAAAAACCATGGAAAATTAGCCCATGAGCGAAATTTAGCCCCTAAAATAATCCTGGGTTCAAGAGTCTCAATTCTCAACTAAGAAACCAGTGCAATTCACTCAGAGATGCCAATATATCGACACGTACTCCTCCTGGTGATCAATGGCTAGGACCTACTTCGGGTCTTTACCCGGAGTCCACAGACTTATGCTGTGACATCCCCAAAAATAAAATTATTTTAAGTTTAAAATTTCTTAGGAAATTATTTCTATTTTTGGTAAATTCGAAATTGGAAAATTTGTGCCATTTATGGAAATTCCGAATTTCAGATTTAGTTAATTGTAATTAATAATTATGAATGTTGGGTAGAGATATGATTTGACCCAACTAACTACTTGAATATGACACTTGTATGAAACAAAATATTTTATAATTATTGTTGGAGGACAAATGGAACAACCATGTTGAAATCAGCTGACCATGACTCCATGAGTGGGGAACATGTTGGAACTACCTCAGGGATAATTGTTACAGGTGTAAAATCAAGAATTTGGTCATTGGCAACCCCTGAAAATCATAGATTTGGAAACATGGGAAAATTCCCAGGGGGGGGGAAAGACCTAGGCAAAAAGGATTGTGGATATATGGATATGTGAAAAGGTAGGACGATGTCGAGTATGCTGGGGAATTATTGATCTCTTGCTATTATGAAAACCGATTTCTGAGTGTGAGGCAAGGAGAAGTTGCTAAGACTAAAGGAATATTGTTGAGGTAGATTTTTGAGTTTGCTCTCATGGATTCATGGTTAATCTAGGGAGTGACTGGAACAAGTGACTTTGGTTGTTCCGTTCTAAGGTTGGGAGGAACGTGGTTGTTCCCTTTTTCTTTCAGTGAATTGGTTCATATATATTCACCTACTCTTTTCTGGTTATATATCTCTTGTTTTGAATGGTTGTCAGAATACATCTATATATTACTGGTTGAATTATTTCTATTGAATTTCCTTTAATGAAGAATCATTTTGATGAAAATTGATGAAAGAATAGAGCTAGTATAATACTATGTGATTTATGGCTGAGATTTAAACTACAAATGATGGAACACACGTAGAATAAACCCCTACTAGTGTTAATTTTATATTTAGAATAAAACTGCCTCTATATATACATATATATGCTAGTTATCAGCAGAATCAGAACCCTTGTGAGTACCCTAACATACTTCAAGTTTGAAAAAAATCATATCGATTTCCAATTGCAAATAGTAGTAACCCTGTGTTTCTTTTTATAAGTACAAGAAAATCAATTCAAAGGAGTCCTTTGGCTGCATCTTCGACTTTGGAAATACTGAAGGGTATACAAGAAATAATTATTTATACATTTGCATTTTACTGTAATGAACTGTACAGAGTAATAACATTGCTACGATATCGGTGCATGGAAAGAATAAACATTCGTATAGGGTTATGTACATATGTACTTATTTATACCTGGTGCCTATATAGAAGTTTAAATATTCTATTTTTGTTTTCATCGAGATTCGAATTGAAGAAATACGAGTTCCGGAAGTTTGTAAGTTAATTTCTTATATGCATGCCTGTAGGTTTTTCCGAGTTCAACTCCAACGGTGTTCAAATATAATGGAAGACAGATAGTCTATTTAGACTTCATAGAAATTCTAGAAATATAAATATGAATTTAAAAGAAATAATAGTTATATTTGACCATAATGAAGCCTTTGAATATAATAATACAAAAGTAACAAAATAGAAATTGGGGAAGCATTTTCTGCTTATAAAAAGTCTAGGTATTATGAAGAACTGTAATACCATTTAGGCGGGATTTAAATTTGCTAACTTTGGTAATTCAATTACAAGTATACAAGAAAAATAATCTAGGGATTAAACCCTTTAAAATTGTATAATATAAATCCAATCTCACGCAAGTATTATGTTCTCTTTCAACAGTAAATTATCAACATAAAAATAGGGTTTACCCTTAACCAATCGATACAGGAAATCAGAACAAAACTTATTTTATTTACGACAAAATTGGACAGAGCCTTGATCCTCATTTCTAGAATTTGGAAAGATGAGTTTGAGAGGTACTGTGCACAGAACCCAAATACCTTTTGAGCGAATGATAGGAACCGACATCCAAAACCTTGTGTGGTCGACACCCCTGCAAAGATTTGTCATTATAAACATTAGTAAATTATACAAAAGTAAAACTAATGAACTATTTCAACAGAACGATGAATGATGGTAACAATTGATTTTGAAATGATACTTAACTCATGCCTAGAGTCTGGTGTCCTTCCCTTATCGCATTCTGATTGAATAAATGTCCTAGGATGAGGGGAGGGTGGTCCAAGTATTCCTGATGGGTACCCTCACATCAACAGGGTCCCATCATTAGTGTTGGTACCAAATCATATAATTCAATTTCTTACAAAATGAAATAATCAACAGTGCTAACATTTAACATATAATTTTTTTTAAACATGCCATGCAAGTAGGACAAACACATAGTTTAGATGTTTCACGCAGAAGAGAGGCTATATTTAATTGTTGAGTTTAAACCCTTCCTGAACCAAATTACAGAGAGTATTTATAAATCAACAGTAAATACAGAGATAAAATTCTACGGAATCCAAATGGCGTATACTAATCGCAAATCACGATAATGACAAGGTTCACTACAAGCTCAAAACATTATTTGTCGTAGGGTCTTTCTAATGGACTGTTCGAATACCACAAAGGTCACATTTTAATGGCACCGGAAAGGAATGTAATAGACATAAAGAAAGAAGTATTCGTGTAGGAACCATCTAAGGGTTTGATGAAACTACAGAGGGATGGATTCATCCTTTACAAGGGAAATAAAGAAAATGCAATATATTATGTTACAACACCGAAATAAATTTCCACTCCAATAAGAACCCTGCATAGCCTCACAAAGATTCAATATCAAGCCTCGAAATACATCAACCGAGGGCCCGTAAAGAATAATGATAATAGACAATAACAAAACCCTAGGATTTAAAATACACACGAGGAAACTATGCAAGTGCAAATTTCTCTGAATTCGGAACAAGGGGTGGAATGCTGAGACTTTCAGAGAACTTGAGAAGGAAACAATCGAATAATACAACTTTCTCCAGGAGCGAGATTAACCCAGAAAGATTTCAAGGAATAACGATAAGGGAAGACTTAACTTAAAAATTATAACAAGAGTTACACAACGAATATCGCTCTCACTGTGACGATTCTTCCGAAGTTCAACTCTATCATTCAAAATAAAACAACGTATTAAAAATTACCAGGGAAGGCGGATACGTTGTCTGTTCCACTGAGTAACGACCTCCACATCGACAGTCTCCCCACTGATAAATAACATGCAGAGCCATCTGCTGAGAAATAACACGCAGAGCCATCTCGGGGGCTTCCCAATGACAAAAGGAAAACATGCTTAACCCTAAGAGTAGTTCTTATGATGCAGAATAAATGTTGAGGGTACAATGGTTGGTTTGGCCATGTGATGGGGCAGAGTTGGCATGGTTAGTTTGGAGGAAAGGACAGGATAAACCATCAAAAATCGCATACACAGGACCCCATTAATGGAAGATGCGGAGAGCTTTAACTCATGACAGATAAACCTTTCTTCCCACTTCAAGAAAATGATGAAGTTAATAAATTTCCCTCTGTGACCTGACTAGTCGGAACTCATTTACTCCAACTGTATCATTGCAGTTAGAATACCATTCAGATGATACTTCATTGAGACATCACTCAGTTAAGTTAGAATCAAACGAGATTTAGCATGAAGTTCATAACCCAAACCTTTATTTAATTGGAGACTGGAAGAATGCTAACCAAGATTTATTTAGAAAACCCGTTTAAGAATTGAACCACACCAAATGATGCCAAACACCTTTTAATAAGCCTTATATGTTCGACTAAGGGATATAGTCCCGACCCCATGGATTTATAAAAGGTACATGAGTTTTATTTCAAGGACAATTAAATAGCCTTGCGTGCAACATAGAAAACTTGTACTTAAGGAGAGATTACGACTATAATTCCTAAGTCTAGACTACTATATATATATATATATATATATATATATATATATATAGATGAGTAGATTTGAGACCAAGGGAATTTCTATAATTTTGGTGAATTATCCATATAAATTTCCCTCTCCAAAGTAAGTTGACTGATGGAGAATGGTATCATGTGATAGACAAAACATAAGATACCTCTCAGAGTTTTATAACAGGAATGAAGACTATCTCCTTTTAACAATGAATATATAAAATGAAATTGGAGATTAATGTCCCATAGAAAAAAAAATTATGGTAAATTTGAGGTACATTACATCCACCACCTATCCTCTAGATCCGACGGCTAGAGTTTACTTTGGGTCTTTGGAGTTCTCAAACCTCAACTTTCTCCTTCCTTCAAAGTGTGCATATTTATGTCACGTGTCCGCTTGAATCGAGCAGTTGAAACTTACTTATCTTCGTGTTTCAGAAGTTTCAAACTTCTATGTGCTCATTCCTCTCGGAGTGCCTTCACCTGAAACTAATGGATTTCCTCCACACTTCCTTCCAGAATATGGACAATCCCAAATCACTTCGAGACTACGGGACTTTAGCAAGTCCACTCTCTTCTTTTCCTTGGCTCCTCCTTAGAGGTGACCTTGGGTGGTGACCTCACACAAGCACATGATTGTGGGCATGCTCAAAGGTGGTTTGAGACCAAACTACTTTTCATCCTTCAATTCACCTTGTGCCTACACGCGTCCTTTCTCCAAAACTGTGGTTTGGATTGCATCCTACCCTCGACTTCATAAAGATCGAGCACCTTCTATCCATGTAATGCGAGGTGACCGTCGATCTCATGATCTTGATGATGCTTTTAAATGGACGAACGAGATCTACCTCCAACAGTTCGGATCTCTTCTGATTAGAATATTTTTTAAGTATTCAAAGGCTTCGACCTTTGCTCCTCTTTTGAGTTCGTCTATCAAGTCTCGTCTTCGCTCATGTAAGCATTATCTATTGTGAGCTTTAGGACTTAGAATGAGTCTGTCTCCCATGCACTCCCTACATTATCTCTTATGAGATTTTCAATTTAATCAGTCTACTAAGGGTCTCGGCGCTTCTGTTTCCTTTCAAAGGAAAACTTTGTGCCCTTCTGGAAACCTTCTGCTCAAGGCACACCTTGCTGAGAATTTTCTACAAAGTGTTCAACAGCTCTGTGAGTATCTTCCTCTGATACTCTTCTCCCTAAACTCGACAAAAATTTCTCTTTGGGCACACTTGCACTCACTCGATGCCCACCTAAAATATCCCTACAGAGTTCTCAATGACTCTATCTCTCTCTAAACTCAACAAAGAGTTCTTCCTGTGCACTCCTTGCACTTCTGCTGATGAAGGTTCAACGATATCTCTCCTGAGCTTCTCTAAGGTTAACTTAGCTTTGTCAACGTACTCCTTGCAGACAATGTGCATTCCTTGAACTCGAAAACTTAAATAAGAGAAACAATTGAAACTTATTTGTTACTTCACTATTTTACACATTACTCGATGGTCCAACACCACTTCTATCGTGGTTTTATGATACCTCTACTCCTCCTAAGCTTCTTAACATGGCCAAGGTAACCTCTTGGCACTCAGGAATGTTCTAAGGTTCGAAATTGGTTCCTCTTAACACAATTTCCACCTAAAACTTCGGTTCCAATGACCACTTATCTAGTCCATCTAGGTTTGACGTTAAAACCTTGGCTCTAAACTCGAATTTTGTCTAATTCGACAACAATTCTTTCGAAAATTTTGATTAATTTTCTACTAACATGGGCCATCCAAGCTTAGTGTTGTAACCATGATCTAATACCATTTTGTAACATCCCCAACCACCAACAGGTCGGGCAATGCCACTACTCCTATAGCTCTACTTCTCTATTATGATCTATGATAGCTTCAGCCTTCAACTACTGGACTATGCCACACAGAGATACTTGCGGAAAGACATACACATCCATATAAACATAGAATGACTATTCTACATATATATAACATAATAATGTGGAAATAACAGTAAGCCTATACGTGCAACATATACAACATATACAGACAATCCTCATCAATTACAACATATGTTCTATTACACAGCATGTAAATAAACATAAAAGTGGTACATATCGTTTATTAGAAGACCACCAACTACGTGCAGACCTTCCATGAACCTCCTAGCCATAGACCACGTTGCTCATCACACTCAGCAGTGGGTCACCCCAGAGATGGGACTAACATCCACCCAAGGAAAGGGAATCCTAGACTATACTGAGGTTACAGGAAACTACACAAAGCAACCGGAAGGATTCTCTCCAGGAGCCTTCTTACACCCACTACTCATGAACTCTCATTCCCCACATGCCTGTTCCACCCGAGAGTATACACCTTCACAATAATAGTCCATCGGTGCTTCACCTCCCTCTCTGGGTCTTGGAAACAGGACGGATCAGGAACTCTCAGAGCTATGTACCTAGTGTTGGACTCTCTCTAGGAGAAAACCACTTCCTAGAAAACTCTCTCACTTGTAGAGAGCTGCTCATAGGCTTGACAACCTACCTCTTCTACCACGGGCCTGACAACCTGCTTCGTCAACACACTCCTTGACTCAGCTCCAACTAGGTGAGGACAATAGAAACAGTTCAACACTCATTCACACAGGAATAATAGTAGAAACAAAAGATGGGCATGGCACCGCAGGTGGCAACAACCCACACTAAAACATGGCACAGCTAAGGCGATTACTCGGGTGTCGAGTTCCTCAAAAGACACATAATGGCTCATGGAGTACCGATTTTAGCATGCGTGACTATGCATAGGTCAAACAGGTTAGATGGTGGATCATTCCATGGGTTTTTCCCACTGGTTTTCAAGGTGTGTGACCAGAGAAAAAAATACAGAGGTCGATTCTCCTGGTTTCAGGTTCCGACTGTGGATAGAAGAATGGATAGGAAAAACCGCCAACTCAGACAGAGGATGGCAGAATGATTCACTGGTTGCTCGTTCCAAGGTCCCTGGTGGATGTCCCCATTCATGGTTAGACAGTGGATGGAGAATTGCTGGACTCCACAGAACCAACTCCCAACACGACTCAACTCGACAACTTTTAATGCATGCGCCTAGGTCGACACTTGTCTTCCTGGAGCTGCATGCACTACATTTTCATTTGTTCCACTTTCCCAGGAACTTAGGACAACACTCATCAATTTTCCACCTTAGCCTTTAGGAAATAATAATAAATTATTATCCCCTTTAGAGGTAAGCCCCCTAGCTTAGCCCCTAGGTCCACACACTTAGCCTCCTTCCTTACCCAACCTTGTGGAAGCTTAGTCCCCCATCACTCTTTCTTCGTGGTCGGTCTGCACGCAATGATGTTTATATTTAGAGAGTCTGAAAAAAACTTAAAGAGAAATCCATAAAGTCCATTTTTCATAAGTTAGTCTAACGAGACTGAAAAAGAGATAACCTATCATTCATCAGACGTTTTCTTCAAATAATTTTACGAGCGTGAAAAAACCAAGGTCGCTCAGCTATCTTTTCATGTTTAGGGAGCTTAAAAAGAAATTAAAGGATACTCCATAGGTTTGTTTTTTCATATTACCAATGCGAGTTCGAAAAAACAACAAAATATTACTTGATTACATTATCATGGTTTCACGAGCATGAGAAAGAATTAAGACTTTGTTGGGATTTTTTCCTAAAAAACCCTAAAATCATATGTACATAAGAAAAATATGCAAAAACAATCGAAAACGGTGGACCCTTGGTAAAAAATCGCATCCCTAGACCTTTTAATCTGTGATATTCAACACTTCGCAAAGTTGGTTAGATTTTAGGGCATGGATAAAATATAAAAATAATTTAATTTTTCAAAAAAAGTGGTAAAAAACAATAAAATAGGTCAAACACCATTTTACCATTTCATTTTCAAATTTACCCAAATAGTGCCCCAAAACCCTCTTTTCTCCTCAAATTTCAACTGTCGATTTCAGTGCGCCTGGTGGATCATTTTGTGAACCGTCTTCATAAAAAAGGTAATATTCTTCTTCTTTATCCTTTCATGGTTTAAAATTTTGTTTTCATAGGTTAAATTTGGATTTTAGGTCGATTTTTTGGGGCTACCTTCACATGGAGATCATCGCAGGTCCACTATATCGTGAATTGCAACGATTTGACATCGTCGCAGGAGACCCCATGGACATGGTGTGATGACATCGCTCTGCGTAAAAACACATCCCTGCCACGATCGCAATCAAAATTTTGAAAAGATAAATCTAACTAGCAAAACCTCTAAGAATGAAATTTGTATGTTTCTAATCTTCTTTTAATGTTCCTTGGCAAGATTTCCTTGGTTAAAATTATTGAGTGGCATGAACGAGAGAATGATGAAGAGGATTATTTTTCTGGGAATGACCCAGGCATAGTTATGGTGCTAAGGCAATGTGGGTTACTCATTTTTTTTATAATTCAGGGAATGAGAGCCCAAATGAGGTTGATAGAGTATTTGGTTCACAGGTGGGATGTGAACGAACAAGCCTTTCACGTGGGTGTTCATACACTCACATTGGATATAGAGGATATCTAGTTTCTGACAGGTTTGTCTCATTGTGGTTCACAGGTATCACTCACAGGCAGCAAGGGTGGGGGAGAACCTATGGATTACTATGTTTGTCACCATTGTGTGCCAGGTACGTAAAAACATAGTGGCAAGATAGCCATCATATATGTTTGGGATTTACCATTGCATACCATCCTTTATACCATCACCCGCATGGCAGGGAGTGCAGCTCCCCATATGGATTTTCAAAGCCATTTTCAGTATGTGATAGAGTGCATGGAACCCAGGGTCTTCAACTGGTGTGAGGGTGTCCTGAAAAGCATGAAGTGATAACTCACAAAGTGCCAAACTAGTTGGTTGAAACAATTTGGATACAGGTCCATTTGAGTATCCTTCTTCTTGGAGAGAGTTCATTTCCTATGTCTACAGGTGGAGTGGGGTATACCTACTCCATAATATCCATAGATGAAGAGGTGGGTGGATCTAATGGCTCGACACGACAATGTTTCTATCGTCAAGTATGACAATGTTTTCTTCTAATGGCTGAGGAATCATCTAATCATGGTGGAGGACTATGAATATGTTGGGATGGATTTTCATGGGGATATCGATTTATCTCTTCCCGAGGGATCTCAATGGGGGGACATAGGTAAGAAGGAACTTTTAGTTTATATAATGTTTTTGATATTTTAATTATATAAAAAACAAATTGTGTGTCATCTATCCAAGACTAAGCAAGTGCTCTCAATAATGAAAACATTGGTCCTTATCGTCCTCCAAGATCATCTCCCATCCAGAGGTGAGGAGAGAGAGTTGATATAGCAGGGGTAGTTTTCTTGGATCTCGAGGATATTGAAAAAAACATAGAGGGACTAACCATGAATTTACTTGATGCCATGATGGATGAACTTCCTAGGCACTATCAACGCCACACAGTTGGCATATCTGCATCTATTGGTCGACTTGTCTATAAAGTGGCATGGGTAACTATTTGTTACAATGAGCAACATCATTGATGATTTTTGTATATGAATCCATGAGCTTCACTTTTTGATATTTTGGTATTTGGACAAACACTTTTTTGTAACTTTTATCGTTATAAATATAAATTTCCTGTTGGCTTACTTTTTGTTGTATAAAGTGTGATTGGGTTTATAAATGTCTCAAATGTTTGTCTAACACATAATTAGCCAATGCATCTGTCAATGTATTTAGACATCTAGGAATATATTGATATTCAATGTAATCAAAATGTCTTTCCAAGAGGCGAATTCGTAAATATACCCTTAACAAAGTAGGACTTCGGATGGAATAAATGTTACTCAACTGTAGTACTACTAACTATGAATCAATTTGTACAATAAGATGACGGATTCCAAGTGAAATGACATCCGTTAGCAACTTGATAACTGCATTGTATTCCGCAATATTATTAGTTTCATGACCAAAGAAAACACCATGTAGATTGATCAATTCATCCGTAGGTGCATAGATTTCCCAAGCAGCAAACTCTAAGTTTTGAGTACTGTGACTAGCACTATCAACAAACCCTGTAATATACCTCAAAAATCACCATAAAAGAAAAAAATTACTTGTACATTTATCCTTGAAAGGTTTCGAGATCTCAAGCAAGTAAGCTTTCTGTTAGAAGACTTGAGTCTGAGGGTTTGTTAGAGTCCTTATTGTCGTCGACTATCGTTACTATTCAACTTAAGTTTTCTAATCGACGATATAATGAGTATTTACTCATCACTTCAATGTTTAATTAAGATCCTGAAATTTATAATTACTCTCTTATCTGCTAGTACCTATAACACTACCGTAGTCTTAACAATACAAGCAACTTTGGGGTCTTCATGACCAAAACCCTACATAGAAAAATTACCCTCTGTTTGCAATACCATTGACATGTAATACGGTCTGTTACTTCCATACCTCTATCTAGGATGAAGACTCTCCAACGTCCTTTTACCAGTCCATTCATTACATTATTAGAGTTGTTCCCATAACAATAAGTTTCTTGTAGGTTCCTACAATTTGTGAAACATAATAGAGGTCAATCGGGTTTCGGTGATTATAATTGCTGAACACAAAATGAAACAAAGGGGCCACGCCATTTGCCAAAAACACAAAAATGCAGGAAGACTGTGGACCCGGTACTTTGGGGTTTTCGGGTTCGGGATTTCATGTTTGGAAGTGTCAAACATTAACACACCACAACTCCCAAAATTACGAAAAAAGGTTAGTGGGACCAACACTTCAGAGTTTTCAGGGTTTGGGACTTCACGTGTTCAAGTGCCCCAACATCTCATGTAACAAACCTCTGAAAAGAAAAAAGGAAAAGGTGATACCCGCATTTCAGGATTTCAGGGTTTGGGGTTTCACGGTTTTCATAGCCAAACATCCAACATACAACCATTCCCGAAATGCAAAAATAAAAGAACATGGAACTAACATTTCGGGATTTCAAGATTTGGGGTTTTGGGATTCCAAATGCCAAACAACAACACAAAAAAATTCTTGAATTCCGAAAGGTGAAAGGGTTTGGAACACTTCAGGATTTCGAGATTTAGGGTTTTGGGGTTTCAAATGTCAAACAATAGCACACAAAAATTCCCGAATTTTGAAAGGTGAAAGGGTGTGGAACACTTCAGTATTTCGGGATTCGGGGTTTCGGGGTTTCAAATGTCAAACAACAGCACACTACAATTCCTGAATTCCGAAAGGTGAAAGGGTGTGAGACCAACACCTCGGGATTTTGGGAGTCGGGGTTTTGGGGTTTCAAATGCCAAACATACAACATAAACAAACTTCCAACAAAAATGTGAAAGAAGAGAAGGTGGTACAAGCATTTAAGGGTTTCGAGGTTCGGAACTTCGTGAGTTCAAGTGCCCCAAACCTCTTATGTAACCAACTTCCGAAATGCGAAAAGTGGAAGCTTCGAGGTTTTGAGTTTCGAAACTTCGTGAGTTCAGAATCCATACATCAATATACATGAACCTCTGAAAGGCGAAAAGAAAGTTGGACTAAGTGTTCCTATTGAAAAAAAATTCAGGTAATAATTCAATCAAAACGCAAAGGAAGAGAGTACTCCGCTTCTACTGCAACTCTTCACACTAATTTTCGTCACTCCCTGACCTTTATCCTTTGCGGGTACTCATGATTTTCATTTTCTAGGAGAACTCTTACTTTTGTTTCTGGAAGACTGAAGGTGTAGAAGGATATGATATACCTTTACCTCACAGAATTCTGAAAGTCTAAGGACCTAGGAATTTTACACGCACAGAAGGGCACAAAGGATAAATTTTTTGTATAAGGTAAATTCTATAATATCCACTTAGAGCCTCTTTTAATTAATGCATTAAACATCAACAGTATTAGATCTGTGCATCTATGTAAATACATGGTTAAGAATATCATTCCATTAGAGATTGGTCATTAATAATGATGTTCTGAGGGATCTGAGTTTTGGTTTCTTGGGCATTTATCTACAGAGAGGATCTGCCTCATTGTCATTAATCCCCCCTTTCCATAGAAATATAATTACAGATTTTCTTCACATATATTCCCCATAACAAACAAAAATGGAAAACGTTACAGTTCCAATTTAATCAATACAATGCATCAGAAAAATCATTCAGACAGAGAGTGGACATCATTCCATTTTGGATTTAATAAGACATTGAAATAAAAACATAGTCGTTCATAATAGAGAGGGGTAGATCAACATATATGAATCCAATCCGCGGGAAGACAAAGGGAACAACCATGTTCCTCCCAACCATAGAACGGGGCAACCAAAGTCACTTGCTTGATTCACCCCCTAGCCTGACCATGAATCCATGAGGGTGAACTTAGAAACTCCTCCTCAGCAATGTCCTTCAATTCCAAAATTTCTCCTCTTGCCTCACACTTACTCAACAGTGTTCATAACAGTAAGAAAATTCTGTTTCAGCAAGCTCCTCTTGCCTCACACTCAATCTGTAGTGTTCATAACAACAAAAGAGCTCATGAATCCTTTCCCAGCATACTTGGCAGTGTTCTGCCTCCTCGCGTATGCTATTTATCCATTTTTTTTGCCTAGGTATTTTCCCTCCTTTGGGGATTTTCGTATCTTTTCTTAATCCCTGACTTTCAGGTGCTTCCAGTGGCCAAATCTTTGATTTTCCACTTGTAATCATCAGCCCAGAGGCAGTTCCAACTTTTTCCCCACTCATGGAGTCATGGTCAGCTGATTTTTAACATGGTTGTTCCATTTGTTCTCCTCCAGTTAATATAAATATTCTGTTGTGATACAAGTGTCATATTCAAATAGTTAGTTGATTCCAAACATATCTCTACCCAACAGTCACAATTATTAAATTCGAAATTTGGAATTGCCATAAATGGCAAAAATTTTCCAGATTCGAATTTGCCAAAAAAATAAATAAATTTCCAACACACAAAAATAAAAATATTTATTTTTGGGGAATGTCACAAAGCCGATATAGGGTAGAAAAGACACTGACATCTGGAAACCAAGCACAATGCATCGTAGGCAGTTGAAAGGCACAGCCAAAAATGAAAAAGCACACAAGAGTATGATAAACTAAAAATACACAACACTCATGCAAAAATGGTTTAAGCATAGTACTTCTTCAAGTAGAGCCCATTTATGGGTTCACTCAAAGGAATTCCATCATAATATACCAGCTCATAAGTCCCTTTCTCCAACACTTGTTTCACAATGTAAGGGCCCCACCACATGGGCTCGAATTTTTTAGCCCCTAGTAAATCATGATCTTGTTCGTAAAGAAGAACCAAATCACCCTCATAAAATACACGTGGTTTGACATGCTTTTCATATTGAGATTTGACACGCTTTTTCTGAGTTTCAATGACTAAGGGAGCATCATGATGAGTCTCGTCTAATTGCATAAAATACAAGAGACATTCCTCTTCAGTTGAGGTGTTAGGGAGAAGTTCGACAGCTAGTTTCAAAGATGGGATTTCACATTCAGTCGACAAAAATTATTCCATAGAATATACTAATTGGAAAGGTGTGAACCCTATGGTAGACTTAATGGATGTCCAATAGGCCCCATAATGTTGAGAAAAGCATTGTGTGCCAACTTTAATTGTGAATTCCTACCATCTGTCGAAGCATAGTAGTGAGAACTTTGTTGATTGCTTCAACCTGGCCATTAGCCTGTGGATAATAAGGGGTTGAGTTTTTGTGTCGAAGAACCAACTTTTTGGTAAGTTCAAACATCATGAAATTGTGAAAATGACTACCATGGTCAGTGACGATGGCTTGAGGGACACCAAACCTAGTAATGATATGATTGAATATAAATAACACTACAGCTTTCTCGGTATTGTCAAATATAGACATCGCCTCGGACCACTTAGTGAAATAATCCATGGCTACAATGATGTATCCATACCCCCCGATCGAGTGAGGGTTATATGTCATGAAGTCAATGCCCCATTTAGCAAATGGAACAACGGAAACTACAGGGTGTAAAGGAGCAGGACGAGAGCAGATATTATTGTTGTAGGTTTGACAAGCGTGGCATTTCTGGATGGAAATAATGCAATCCTTAAACAATGAAGGCCAGAAATAACCATCTCGTAAGATATTTTTGGCAATGGCATACCCATACATATGACCGCCATATGCTCCTAAATGACAACCATTCAAATATTTCTTAGCTTCATCATATGTGAGACATCATCAAAATATGGAATCAATACCATGACGGTAAAGGGTATCCCCAAGGATGATGTATTGATGGGCTTGATACCGAATACGATGACTATCTGTACTTGAAATATCAGGCCCAAAAGTTTGGGTTTGGAGATAAATGATAATTTCTCCGTACCATATGTCCTTAGCACTGATCAGAAAGAGAGATTCATCAGGAAATGAATCTTTTTCCATAGTTTCTATCTTAGTAAAGGGAAGGTCACATATCAACTTGGAAAAAACCAAAGACTTCTTTGACTTGGCATGCTCAAACTCCAAATCAAACTCTTAGAGAATAACTATCCATTTAGAGTATTTTCCTCCCAACAATTGTCGAGTAAGGATGTGTTGCATGGGGTTTCAATCATAAATGAGTGTGGTTTTGTGTAATAAGATGTAGTGATGAAAACGTTGAACATATTGAATAGCTACCAAGGCCAATTTCTCCACATATAAATATTTGGCTTCGGTGATCGTGAGACTCCGACTCAAATAATATATAACATGTTCATCATGTGAATCATCCTCTTGGACTAGGACCATATAAATGGTAGATTCTGAAGAAGCTAAGTATAGGAAATACTCTCAAGTATAATCGGGTGGAAACAAAAGTGGTGTATGGGTCAAGGTGAGTTTCAAAGCTTCAAAATATTTGTTGAAAGTGTCATCCCATACAAAATCGTAACCCTTTTTAAGAAGTCAAGTAATGGTTGGGGATGAATCGACGTAAAAAAATTTCCTTCCCTTGCAAACTTTGGAGTTGGTGGAGTGTGGAAGGAGGAGGTAAACTGAGGATATCCTCAACCTTCAGAGGGTCTACTCTAATCCCATGTATAGACATGATAAAACCAAGAAGTCATCTAGAATCCACACAAAAAACACATTTATGTGGATTCAATCGTATGTGATAATAAGGATAATGTAGGAAAATGGCTCGTAAATGTGTCAGGTGATCTTGACGATGCATAGAATGCGGCAATAGATTGTCTAAGTAGGGTTGTACAATGTGCTTAATGTCATGAAAATCATAAGACATAGCACATTGAAAAGTTGCACCAACATTTTTGAGACCAAAAGGTAGTTTCCAGTATGGAAAGGTTCGCCAAGGGAAAGTAAAAGCAGTCTTATGTTGATCCACAGGTAAAATATTGATTTGATTATAGCCAGAGAAACCATCCATCAAGGAGAAGATTTCACTCCCGGCACAGTTGTCAACAATCTGGTCAACGAAAGGGGTTGGATAATTTTATTTGGGACAACCTTTGTTGATATCCCTATAATCTACACAAACATGGATCATGCCTTGTTTCTTCTTAATTGGAACAAGATTGGACACCCAATCAGTCAAAGCCACTGGATATACAAAATCATCTTTAAGAAGTTTTTCAACTTTGAGCTTAATGCAGCATCTTTGCATGGGTGTACTGGGCGAAGTCTCTGTTGAATAGTTTTAGCGTTCTGATAAGTCTTAATATCATGTACAACAATATCTGGATCAATACCAGGCATTTCTTCATAACTCCGGGAAAAAAGGTCCCAAAATTCTTGGAAAAGAGCTCTGTAAGTACGGACCTCATCAGTAGAACATGAGGCACCGATGTGAAAATTTTCCATGACTCCGGGTTTAATCAAATTATCAAGAGGGATGGTAGGTGAAATATTCCCTAAGTTCCCTTCATACAAAACATCATGTGTTGGTTTAGGAATAAAGGAAATAATAACAACAATAGTTGGAGTCGAAATCCATTGATAACTCTCTATAGTCTCAGCTTCCAGGAAGAGAATAGAATGATGATGCCCATCATCGCATGGATTATCTTCCATAGAAATAATTTTCATGATCATCTCTGTTACACATTATTTTCATCATCCCTATGACCGTTAATGATGTAAACCTATCTGTTTCCTTCAGAGGGGTCAGTGGCCTGAGTTCCTGAAGAGAGAAGGGAGAAGAACTTTTCCTGAGAAAAGAAGTTGCATTTTCCCTTGTAAAAACCCTGTAAAAAAGGAAGTTCACGGGTTGCTATATAGGCAGGGTGTGAGAATGCCTGATTCTCGCAGGTTTCACCATAGCTAGGGTGCAATATATTCGCAGGTTGCTCTATAGGCAGGGTGCGAGAATGCCTACACGTGGGAAAAACAAGCGTTTTCTCGAATCTTCTAGAAGGAGAAACTTCCATGGTGAGGTGGCATCCAAATGTTTTGGATCTTACTCGCTTTCATGATTTAGTGGGATCATCCTAGCCTCCTCACCTTATCCTCTTCAACTTATAAAAGGAGAGGATCTCTCATGGAGAAGGGGTTCTTGAGCTTGTTATCTTTGGTTGGCTTGGTTGGCTTGGAATTATCAGGGTGGTTGGAGTAGCTTTGAGATTTGCTTTGTCAAGATAGATTGTGAGTAGCTATCAGATCTATGCTCTCAGAATTCTTGGAGTGGAAGTGTGTGGGGAATGAAGGATAGTTGGAAGGGACCTTACGACATCAAGTCCATGGTTGTAATCTCTCTTTCACATTTAATATGATACAATAATATGATTCTTTCCTATAAAGCCTATTGTGTTTTATTGTATGATTCCTTGATCACATACATAGGTTTATATTGAGTTTATGCTATTACTATCACTTTAGTTGGTTGTGTTCTTTTGCAGGTTCATCATTGTACAAGCGTTGGAACGGAGCTAAGATGGTGATGACAAGAGGAAGCGACGTTTAAACGATATGTCACTCATCCCTCTTTAGTTAGTAAATTCAATATCTAAAACTTAAGGAAAGCGTCATGTTCTAGTGTGTTTTGTTCTAGATCTAGGTGGATCTAGGGAGATCAGTTAGTGTCCACACCTACCGATTAGTCCGATAACAAAATTAGCGACTCCACTGGGGATCGGATTGTTTCCTAGTTAGTCTAGTTTCCCTTGCTTTGATTGCTTGTTTTGTAGTCTCTGAGTGTTTGGGAGATCCATCCAGACTCTCTGGATCTGAAAGTTCACTCAAATTTAGTCCTTTTTCAAATTTTTGCTTGTTTACAGGCATTCTCACACTGTACCCTTTAGTGGCCTACGAGAATCATTGATGTTCGCACCCTACTGTTCAGTTAGGTGTGAACTTCTCGCACCCTACCAATGTCTAGCCTACGAGAATACCTAATTCTCGCATTGCACTCCACTGCCAGCCTGCGAACTTGTTTGTGAAAATTTTTGGATTGGGTCTTGTCATTTTTTGATGCCCAGTTTTTCTTTGAACAACTGGATTGAACTTTTGGAGCCTATATTGATCTGTTTACAGTCTTCTTGAAATTCTTTGAGTTGTTTTTAGCCACTTTTTCTTTGTTTGGTTTTGAAGGATTAGTCTCTTGCTTTGAGTGTCTTTCAATTGCAAAGCATGTGTTTTCTTTAGAATTTTTTAGGGAAAGATCAGATTTCTTCTAAATAGTTCACTTTAAAAGAGAACTTTTAGTTTGGATTTAATTTCTTGCTTTATATTAGATTGGGGGCATCCTTGCATTTGAAGTAGCAAAATTGCATGATTCTTGGTGTTTTTTTATCTTAAATTATGAAAAAACTTCCCCCTCATGGCCGGGGGGGGCATGAATCGTGCATTGGTGTTCAATACCTTTTTCTCATTTCTTGAGAATCTTGATATTGATGAGTTTAATATATTTTGGGACATCGTGCATAT
>JZKD02S0277643.1:7451-19973 GCA_000966675.3 Picea glauca | reverse complement strand
TACCTACCTTTATCGACAAAGGGGGGGTCTGAAAAGTGGTTTTCCCCGCTCTGGTCCCACATAACATGGCACCTCCTCAATGTTTCACACTCCCCCTCCTATTTCCATATACCGTTGACCCCCCCCTCCGAAATTTGCCTAACCTAATCTTGATACCATTCACTTTCCCCATCGCTACTAACCTCTCCCTACATGACACTTGTCCCAAAAAACATACCCGTTAGCTAATTAAACCCCTCCCTGTGACCATTAGTTGTCCCGTAACGACCCTGCACCATAACAGGTATCCCTTTGCATATTAAAACCCCTCGTTTTCATCTCGTTACATTGTTTGTTGACTAAGACCCCGTGAAGACCACGTCGAGCTAAGATGTCAAACTACCACTTCCATCTCTCACCATCAACAGGAGAAATTTTCTTCTGGTAATTACAGCGTTTCCATCCTTTTACTATTGATTTTGTCAATAATGGCTCCCAAGGTCAAGCCTGTCGACACCTCTGAAAACCCAGTGATTCCCCCTACCATCGACCTGTACCACATTCCTCTGGCAGACAGAGACTACAAGGTTGCAGAGTCGAGGTGTGAATTTGATTTCGTCGAATTACAATAATGGCTGAAAGAAATATTCCTTGACCAGAGAGATGAAATCAAACTCTGGGAATCAAATTTTTCCCTTTACATGTTTCCTTAGACTTATCCTTTCCCTAAATTTTTCCTGAGATGCCAAGCCAATTATCTGCCAGGTCAAAGAGACATTGCTTCTCCCACTGGTGAAATTATGTTCACAATTACCCCTAAGACAATTGACCAAATGCTACAGATCCCTCAAAGTGACTCAACCACCTTTTTTTTTTTCGAAGCCCTAAACGAATTGTACTAGAAATTAACCTTTCCCTAGAGAGCCCAAATTTTTAAGATTTTCCTCCCTGAAGATGCCCAATTTCCCAAGAAAAATCCACCATAACCCTCTTCCATTTTCTCAGAGAAAGCTAACCAAATTATTTCCATCCTCTCATGTCTGTTAGGTTATTATTCTGATGAATGGGTAGATGAACCTGTTTTAGGTTTTCTGTCCATATTTTCTACAGAAGAAAAAGTTTTCGTGAAGTTCAATTTCATTTTATTCTCGGTTGATAGCATTCGTGAGCAATTCCTTAAGTTCCCAACTGAAGGGATGTTCAAATATTCTTCCATTTTGGTTTATATGTTCCTATTCTATCAAGCAGACAAGCTTTATTTTGCACTCCAAAATATAAATGAACAAGTAATCCCACAATCAGTCATATTCTGGACTTCATTGGTGAGGAAGAACTCAACATAGTACAGTTTCAAAGATTTCATTGATCAATTCATCCATCCAGCTACTTGTTTGTTGAGAAGTAGCATAGAACCCATGGTTAGTGAAGAAATTCAGAAAGTTTTTCACCTAACTGATCAAGCCAAGACAGGTGACTGCTATTTATACCAGAACTATACAGAAATCAGGGTGTATGGATGTGAGTTCCCACCATACAAATTGTTGAAATACCTCCCAATGAGGATTTTTGCATTGGAATTTATAAGGCAAATGATAAATTCAGATGAAATTCATTTTGTAGCAGCCAAGAAGAAATCTCAATTCATAATCAAAACTCAAATTGGACCATTCATCTGCAACAGTAGAGCAGTTGGGGAAGAAGCAGACATCCTCTTAAGACATATGAAGTTTCCTCTTAACTTCATTTGGTCATATGACCCATTTGGCATCATTTCTGAGCTGAGGACCAAACAAAAAACCACTCCATATGTGCACACAAAAATACCAGAGGTTGAAAGATATATGAATCGGGCTGAATGGGAAGAAAACACCTTGCAAGAAGCAAAGGAGCAGCTTATCTCTATAACCACTTCACAAACCACTACACCTTAAAAGCAAGCAGAAAAAAGATCAAGGTGTTGAAATATTGTAACTACAAAGAGTATTCTTATTATTATTGATATATTATTCATAGGATCAATCCCCATTGTGGATTGATCATGTCGGTTATTGTAATAGGACCAAATCCCCTTTTGNNGATTGGTCAAAAGACAATTGTAATAGGCAGAATAAGAAGTCGGCCCCAGCAGTTATTAAAGAGACCCATAAATATAATAAAGGTGGGTTTACCCACCCAGTTTGAGAAGTCGGCCTTGCCAGTGAAGAGACACTTCACACGTGCCAGACTTGTATAAATAAAGGAGGCTAGCGCCTCACTTAGACACAACTCACTTGCTCAGTTTGACAGACAAGTTCTGATCTATTACCAGCAAAGGAGAGAGATAGTGGCGCATATCTTGTAGAGGACTTTCTGTTTTAGCATAGAGATCTCTTGGCATTGTATTGGCTATCTATATTAAGGAAGTTTTGCTGGGTATTCCTCCCCTAGAGGGTTTCCCAGGATAAATGTTGTGTCTCTTGTGATTGTGTATTTCTCAGTGATCTTGGATTATGTTATTGTTATCTAATGAAATGCAAACATCTATAATGATGGCTTAAACATTAACATGGTATCAGAACCAAGCTGAAGGAAGCATCTTTCACAAGAAAAAAACGTCACTGTTACCGTACCTGCAAATTAGGGATTTTCAAAAGTGAAGCTTTTCAGCCCTAAAACTATCTAGAAAGTTGTGCCCTCCCCTAAGGATCAATTTGGCATCATCAGCACACCTTTTCAATGGCTGGATCTCCCAGAAAGTGAAACCCTAGTTTCACAAAGTACCAAAAAACCAGTACCAGAAGTACTAGAAGTACCAGAGTACCAGAGGTACCAGAAGTACCAGTCTAGAAATCCGCAGATCATGTTTGAGGGAGTAAAAGTTGGATTTTTGAAATTTTGACTACACCAGCATACTCACCTCAGCTCAACGCATCTATTCCCTGGATCAGAATTCCAAAATTTAAAGTTTGAAAAATTAGGGTTTTCTCATAAAACCCTAAGCTGCAGTTGCAGTTGCAATCTCAGAACTAGTTGCAGTTGCAGTACCAGTTGCAGTAGCAGTCGTACTACCAATGGCAGTCACCCTTGAAGTTTTTAAAGAGTTGGTAATGATTATCGCTGCTGCTAGATGGTGCCACCACCTGCAAATGCTATCAAAGGTATGTACTCACATATGTTTAAATGGTTAAACTTTAAAGAGTATTTGTAGGAAAAGGGATCTCTTGCCATAGATCCAGAAGGATCTCAAGATCCAACACATTCAGAGGAATGATGCAACCCAGGTGTGATTACTCTAATATGCATTTATTTGTCATGACATTATCTTGATCAGTGTTGCATGTTGAAGCTATGATCAAATTATTAGAAGGATTAAAAGTTGATCATAGAGCTTATCCTCTAACCTAACCTTCTGTCAAGATAGTGTATTGTATCAGTACAACAGACAGGTTGAAGAAAGAACTCGTCATATTGAGTGAAGGAGACCTGGAAGAAAAGCAAGCACTCATTCTTGAGGACAAGGCTCCAGGTTTGATCAATCTATATTAATAAGATTCAAAGGTACACATGACAAGTTGATGACTATAGTTGAGATAGCAGTAGTCATAAAATATTATACTTGATAGCATGTGAGCATATAAATGCTTTGCCTGATACAACTAAAACCTCCTCTAGGAGAAACCTCGTGTGTTAGTTTCAGGTTGCCATGGAAGAATGCTTGGTCACAACACTATGAGAGTGTTGACCTCATCTCGTATTGTATTCCTTACCTTTAATCTTTGCTTCAGATAAATTATAAGTGATAGATCTTAAGGAGCTACTAGGATGATTGTTCGTGCTATTGCTTTATATTATCAGAGGGATATTATTCTTGATTGTTGTTTTGTTGACCTTGCTCCAGGTCACATGTAATAACCCTGAGGAAAGCTATAGTGAAGGTTGCAGAAGGAAACATGCTAAAGAAGAAACCATAAATGAAGAAATCATCATTAGAAGAGAAGAAGGTAGCTTGCATAAGCTAAAGGGTTACTCAAAAGCTACCATGACCCACGCCATTGAAGAATCTTGGCATAGAAGATTAGCTCACATCAAATACAAAGCACTACCATACATATGCAAAGCAGTCACAAGTTTACCAGAACTCAAAGGTGACCATGAAGGCGTATGAAATGGATGTGCACAAGGAAGAACATCAAGAACCCGTTTCCGAAGAGGGACAGCAAGACAGAAGGAGTCCTAGAACTCATTCATTCAGATGTATATCGCCCAATGCCATCATCCTCCATTAGTGGGTATGTATACTATGTATCATTCATTAATGATTATTCTCGTAAAAACCTGGATATATTTGAAGTGTTCAGCAAGTTCAAGGAATTCAAAGCCTTGATAGAGAACCCTTCTGTAAGGAAGATTAAGATACTCAGGTCAGATAATGGAGGAAAATATACCTCAAAAGAATTTGTGAACTTCTGTGAAGATGTTGGGATCAAGAGGATCCTCAACAAAACGATGTAGCTGAACGGAAGAACAGAACCATACTGGAAGCTGTGAAGACTATGATCCATGATCAAAATCTTTCTATGTGCTTATGGGAAGAAGCAGTAATGATAGTTGTTTATGTGCAGAACCAATTGGGCTCAAGACACCGGAAGAGATGTTCACCAGAAAGAAGCCAGAGGTAAGCCATCTCAAAATATTTGGTTGTCCAGTGTTTATTCATATACCTAAAAGAGAAACAAGTTGGACCCTTCAGGAAAGAAGGGAATATTTGTGGGATACTGTGAGGTCTCCAAGGCCTTCAGAATCTATATACCAGGTCAACATCACATTGATATCAGCAGGGATGTGACCTCGATGAAGATGCAGTGCTCAAGAAATCTAAATTGTGCCAGCTTGAAGAGGTATATGAAGAGGAACCCGTAATCCCCAATACTGCAATGAGGGAGGTTTCCAGAGTTGCAGAACCAGTACGAGAAGTCGTAACTTCCGCTAATGAGGAACTTCTAGAAGACCATGATATAGTAGAAGTACAAGAACCTCCTCAAACAAAGATCCTCCATAAAAGAAAGCTAGCTTGGGCTAGAGAGCTTATTCAAGATGGAGAGAAATATGGTGTTCCTGAAGGAACTACGAGACAGGTAAAAAGACCAAAGCCATTCTCCAGTTATATGGCTTTATGTGTGACCTCCTAGAAAAGGAGCCCACCTTCTTTGAAGAATCCATTCAGAGAAAAGAATGGGCAAATTCCATGACAGGGGAATACCAATCCATAATGAAGAACGAAGTATGGGAAATAGTTCCCAGACCGAAGAATAAAGATGTGGTATCCTCCAGATGGCTCTTCAAAATAAAACATGTTGTTGATGGAAGTATTGAGAAGTATAAAGCAAGATTCGTCGCTCGTGGCTTTTCCCAGAAGGAAGGCATTGACTATGAAGAGGCATTCGCTCATGTGGCCAGATACACTTCGATCGGGACCATCATAGCTCTTGCAGCTAAGATGAAGTGGAAGTTGCACCAAATGGACATGAAGACAACTTTCCTAAACGGTTTCATCGAAGAGGAAGTGTATATAGAGCAACCTCAAGGATTTGAGGTTGAAGACAGGAGGTCTCATGTCTGCAGATTGAAGAAATCCTTATACGGATTGAAGCAAGCTACTAGAGCTTGGTATGGCCATATAGACAGTTTCTTGACGAGCTTAGGCTTTACCAAGAGTAAAGCAGACTCAAATATCTACTTCAAAATTATGAATAATGAGCCAGTAATCTTACTGTTGTATTTGGATGACTTATTCTTAACTGGAGAAGAAAAGCTCATCGTTGAATGTAAAAAGCGACTTGCCTCAGAATTTGAAATGAAAGACCTTGGCCTAATGCAATATTTCTTAGGTCTTGAGGTATGGCAGAGTCCTGAGAGGATATTCCTTAACCAAGGGAAGTACACGGCTGAAATATTAAAGAGATTCGACATGCTGGAATGCAAGTCCATGAATACACCCATGGAAGCGAAGTTGAAGTTGTTGGTCGATACGTCGTCAGAATTGATTGATGCCACACTATATTTGACAGATTATTGGATCACTAATGTATCTGACGAACACCAGACCAGACATTTGTTTTGTCGTGAACACCTTAAGTCAGTTTCTGGTAGAACCCAGACGTGTTCACTTAGTGGCTGCAAAACATGTGATGAGGTACCTCAAAGGTACAATAGATTATGGTCTCAGCTATGATGGAGATCATAATTTCACATTGAGTGGATATACTGAGGCAAATTGGGCAGGAAGTATTTCTGACAGGAAAAGCACTTCAGGATGTTGTTTCAGTTTGGGATCAGCTATGATCTCATGGTAGAGTAGGAAGCAATCTAGTATTGCTCTCAGCACAACGGAAGCATAATACATTGTTGCATGTTCTGCTAGCTGTGAAGTTGTATGGCTTTGAAAGTTGTTGACTGGCCTATTTGACTTTGAGATGAGAGAAATTGTGATTCTATGTGACAACCAGAGCTGCATAAATATGATAGAGAATCTTGTATTCCATGACAGGTCGAAGCACATAGAGATATGCTATCATTACATCTGCGACATGGTACAAAAAGGAGCCTTGAAGCTCCAGTACATTAGCACGGATGAACAGGTTGCTGACGTGTTGACCAAGCCCCTATCTCGTGTGAAGTTTGAGCACTTCCGAGATAAGCTTGGCATAGTCCGAAAGGACCTTCCTCGAAAGGGGGAGTAGTTGTTGTGATGAGATATTCCCTGATTCCAACCTTATGGTTGTGACGTAAAGAAGGACATATACCTTGCTTCTGACCTCGTTGTCAGACATAAAGCAAGATGTGATGTGTTCCTTGCTTCTGACCTCGTTGTCAGACGTAAAGCAAGATGTGATGTGTTCTTTGCTTCTGACCTCATTGCCAGACGTAAAGCAAGAAGAGATGTTCCTTGCTTCTGACCGAGTTGTCAGATGTAAAGCAAGAAGAGATGTTCCTTGCTTCTGACCGAGTTGTTAGACGTAAAGCAAGAAGAGATGTTCCTTGCTTCTAACCGAGTTGTCAAATGTAAAGCAAGAAGAGATGTTCTTTGCTTCTGATCGAGTTGTCAGATGTAAAGCAAGAAGAGATGGTCCTTGCTTCTGATCGAGTTGTCAGATGTAAAGCAAGAAGAGATGTTCCTTGTTTCTGACCAAGCTGTCATATGTAAAGCAAGATGATATGATGAGACTAGTATTGAGCTTCCAGCTAGAGAGATATGACATAAAGCCAGTCTAGTATCATGCTTCCAACCTAATGGTTGTGACGTAAAGCAGGACGGGTATCTTGCTTCCAGCTTGAGTGTTGTGACGTAAAGCAAGACGATGAGATGAGACAAGTACTGAGCTTCCAGCTTGACATTTGTGACGTAAAGCCAGTCTTGTATTGTGATGATGATGATGTATCAGTTTTTACACTAATACATATTGATGCAGATGATGATGGCATTCCTTTGAGAATGATGATGTTGTCGATGAAGAAAACTTCTGATGATTTATAGATACACCAGCCAAGATGATATTGATGGTGCTATCCTCCCACTTGATGTTGTTGATGATGTTGTCCTCTCTCTCTCGCATGATGCTGCTGAAGAATACCCTTCTTGTTAAGGGGGAGTGTTGAAATATTGTAACCGCAAAGAGTATTCTTATTATTATTGATATATTATTCATAGGATCAATCGCCATTGTGGATTGATCATGTCGATTATTGTAATAGGACCAAATCCCCTTTTGCAGATTGGTCAAAAGACAATTGTAATAGGCAGAATAAGAAGTCGGCCCCAGCAGTTACTAAAGAGACCCATAAATATAATAAAGGTGGGTTTACCCACCCAGTTTGAGAAGTCAGCCCTGCCAGTGAAGAGACACTTCACATGTGCCAGACTTGTATAAATAAAGGAGGCTAGTGCCTCACTTAGACACAACTCACTTGCTCAGTTTGAGAGACAAGTTTTGATCTGTTACCGGCAAAGGGGAGAGAGAGTGGCGCATATCTTGAAGAGGACTTTCTGTTTTATCATAGAGATATCTTGGCATTGTATTGGCTATCTATATTAAGGAAGTTTTGCTGGGTATTCTTCCCCTAGAGGGTTTCCCAGGATAAATGTTGTGTCTCTTGTGATTTTGTATTTCTCAGTGATATTGGATTATGCTATTGTTATCTAATGAAATGCAAACATCTATAATAATGGCTTAAACATTAACACAAGGAAGGAAGATTCTCCTTCAGTCATAGAGGTATCAGCTGAATATTTTCAAGTATATAGAAAGAGGACTAAAACCAATCACACAACAGATTTTCTTAAAGAGGGAGAAATGAAGTCTATAATAGTTTTTAAAGGACCACATTCTTCAGCCTAGTCAGATAGTTTGTTTGCAGGTTCTCCATCATCACCAGCCTCTCAAAGAAATCTAGACACAACTCTGATAGCTAAATCAATTCAAGGACAAAAGGAGTCAAATATTTTTTACAAGTATAATGAAATTAAACAAAGGAATGAGCTTCTTAATACCAACACTTATACTCAGTTATGAAAAAAGACCTCTATTGCTCAGCACAGACTGTTGTCAGCTTTTGACACTGAGAAGGGAAGAATGCAAATGGCATTCTTACAGGCACAAGTCCCCTACCCAAAGACAGCAACAGATTACAAGAAGACTACTTTTGAGTTTGATATAAAGTATGTCCATCATGTTGACCAGATGGATATGCACATACAGACAGGGGAGATGATATTTTCAACCCAAAGAAAAACCTCAATGACAACTTCTAAATTACAGGTATCCCTGAATAATATCCAATCCCAATTAAAAATTGAAAAGATCTCTTCTTTGGCCAAGGATACTAAGATAAAGTCATTAGAAGAGTTAGTTCTCAAAATTGGATATGATCCAACTAATGTCAAAGCAGCAGAAGAGTTGATAAAGAAGAAGAATGTTGATATCGCATCACTCAGGAAATAGTTGAAGCTTCCAGCAATAGAGTATTCACAAACTAAAGAAGTAGCCGAGACAGAAATCCAAAAAGAAGAAATGTTAAAATTGATCATAGAGCAAAATGCACAGATTAGGGAAATGGAAGCAAAGATGGACAAGTTGATCAAAGAAAAAGAGAAGAATGTACAGTTGGCCATGGTTCCAGTAGATGCAGTGCCCATGATAGGGATAAGAACAATAGAAGTGTCTATATCAATAGCAATCCCAACATAAACTTCAGATGCCTCTGATAAACTAGTGAAATCTATGGAGGATATGTCCATACAAGGAGCAGAAATTAAAAAGTTACAGGAAGAGGTAAAGTCATTACAGAAACTAAAAGCAATGTTCCAGGCTCCTCATCAGGCAGAAATGCATAAATCTTAGAGGCTCTGCCAACAACTGCAACAATTGCAGAAAGAAACAGCCATGGCAAATACCTTACCCCAAGCTAAGGAAAACATATGGATAGACATCAACAAATCCATGACATAGATTTGGCCCTCTATACAGATCATTTTTTAGCAGCATGAATTAATTCAGAAAGCTAGAGGAGCCATTGAAATTATCAAAGAAGAATTGGGAGAAAAGCCAACAGAAGCCACAGATCTCATCAGGTGCTAAACTCTAAAAACAAATAGGAGTTAGAAGAGCTGGAGATAGAGGACAAAACTAAAACTATCCTACAAATCAAAAAGGTTCTGACCAAGAAAGGCCTCATGTTGCAATTGGAAGTAAAATCTTAGGTTATGGACATAGGTGTGCAGAGGTTCTTCATCAAGTTTGAGGTGCTACACAAGAAAGGGCTTCATGGTTTGTTAGTGATAAATGACAAGTTGACCACCCTGCCTGATTGCAACCAAAAATTGAAGACGGTGGCAAAGGACAATTCAAAGTTTGCAAGAATACAAGGAAGCATCACTGGGAAAGCATTCCTGGAAACATTGTAGTTTGACTTGAACATTCAACATGAAATCAAACATATTTTCATCACCAAGCCTACTTTTGCTAAGTACACATAGATGGATGAAATTTATAGAAAATTACTAAAGAAATCAATCCCAAGTAAAAAGAGGTGGGACAAGCTATGTCAGTTACTTGAGTAAAGATGAGTTCAATTTTTCAGCTAGCAAGGACCAACAGCTAAGCAAAGTCAAAGAGACATGTCATCAACAACTTCCACCAAATCAGCACCAGAAATCTGAAGCAGATCTAAAGGATTCCTCTAATTTTGTAATCAAAGATACAATTAGTTTAGATATCCCTAAATTATATCCTGATCATTTATGATAGGATATTTGTAGATAATTGTATAAATACTTCACTTTTTGAAGTATTGAGGGTTCATTTTTGCATCCAAGAAAGCTATTGTGTATCATTCAAGAAGATCGACGAGTAATAAAAAAAGACTCATTCACAGGATTCTCATGTTAGACTGTTGGTGATGTGCATCTCTCTTTGTTTATGTTTTTCATTCTCTGTCATCATTTTATGTGTTTCCAATCCTAATTATTCAAAGAACGTTAAATAACTGAATTTATTTCAATATACTTTGTGTCTAGTTTTGAATGATTTTATGTTTTCAACTGAAGTTAAGTAAAATAATTCTTAATTGATCTTTTACTTGGTGTATTTTCCTCTCTTTTCTTCCCATTTCCTTCATCTAATTTTACCAGATCCAAACAATTTTACTACCCTACCCTGTGAAGAAACTTTATAAAAACTGAAACTGATCCCTATCTTAAAAGACAGACCCCATAGCCCAATGGTAATTTAAGCATACAATCAGCCAAATTATTCAAACAAACAAACAAATCATGAACTGTCATAACTAGACTAATATTATAATCCAAACAAATCTAAATCTTACAGAGAGATCCCTCTCTGAAGCTGGAAGGGATAGATCCCAGCTTCCAAAGTGGTTTTGTAGTTACCTCTGTCTTTTCTTCTACAACCTTTGGAAATTACAGAGTGATAACATAGTGGCGACCACGCTGGGGAAGAAAAAAAATTTGAACTTCTACATATTATTTTCCCTGGTAAGATAACTTTATTTCTGGAGAGTCAAAGATTCAAATCTTTGGAAATAAATGTTCATAGGTTGTAAACCTTGTAAATAATTAAGTAGGTTTTCTAAGTTTTAGTTGTGGCTCCAAAAATAATTCACACCAAATCTCATCCTGATCCAGAACCTGTAAAAGTTGTAGATAACCCTGAAAAATTGATCAGGAAAAGAAGTTTAGCAGAAAGTCAAGGGAGTAGTAGTCCTCCTCCTAGGGAAACCTCTCTCCCAGAGAAATTTGTCAAAATCTAGGATATTCAATTTGATCTACCATTTGAGAATAGTCTATTCAGAACCAAATCTGAGAACTTTGTGGATGAAACAATATTAGATCAAGCTATTCTCCAACCCAATACACCTGAAAAACAATCTCCTGAATCAGATCTTGATCAACAAATCCTTCAAGATTTTGAGAAGTTATAAGATCTAGCATTAGACTTTGATCAAGATTTACATGAAAATTGTATTCAACAATCTATTGAACTTTCTGCCCTGACCATTTCTTCATCATCTGTTAATCCTCAATTGGTTCATCCTATATCTACTAGTCCTGCTTCTTCTGTATTTTCCACTACCTCTCCAACAACTTCACAGACATTGATCCAACCTATTATAGGAGTTCCTACATATACACCTTCTACGAGTTCATATGTTATTCATCCTCATATACCAATCATGGGAGCAAGATATGCTCCCCTTGTTTTGGTTGCTCCTTTACATAATATGCCCCAAGATTATCAAACTAGGATTCCTCGGTTTGATGGAACTGGAACTATGAATGCAGAACAACATGTTGATAAGATGAATGACTTCTTTGACATGCAAGAATTAAATGAGGAAGATGTCAAAATGAGATTGTTTTCCCGAAGCTTAAATGGACAAGTCTGGAAATGGTTCAAAGCCTTACCAGTTGTTAGTCTGAATCACATCATTGTTTTTCACCAATCATTCCTCAATAGATGGGAAGTTAAGAAAAATCCACTTCAAATTCTATTTGAATATGAAAGTATTAAAAGATCCCCTAGGGAAAGTGTGTAGGACTATTGCACTAGATTTAATAATATTTATAATGCAATTCTAACAAACATTAAACCCCCACAAGGTTTAGCTTTGATTAAATTTCCTGATGGTTTTGATGATGATATGTCTTATCAATTGAGAGAAAGAAACCCTGCAACCTTGGAATAGATGCAAAGAGATGATGTGAGTGTAGAGGCCAATCTGTTAGCTAAGAGGGCTAGACAAAGAACAGAGAAGAGAGTAACTATAAAAGAAGAACCTTCTACCTCTTCTGTTGATGCTAAATTAGACTCTTTAGTTAGAACTAGGAAAGGATGATGGATAGGTTAGACATTGCTGATAGGACTCCTCCTAGAGAAAATCAACCTGGTCCCCAAATCAGAAAACCTAATTTTAGGAAAAATCAACCCCAAATCAGACAAAGATAACCAAGAGAACAAAGAGGTCCAGATCAACAGATCATGCCCCCTT
>JZKD02S0277632.1:0-20432 GCA_000966675.3 Picea glauca | reverse complement strand
TTTCCTTTAATTTCCTTTAATTTCTTCTCATTTCATTATACCTCTAATTTAATGTTAGGTTGGAACCTCCTCTAATAGCATGAAGAATATTCATTGGCCTCCATTTTAGCTTTGGATGGATTGTTCAAGGAATTTCCCTTGCTATGGTTTTTACATGATTGGGGACATACTTCATCTAGTAAGATTTTATGTTTTTATGTCCCACATTTCTAATTTCCTTTCATCATGGTGCCTATTTATGCTTGGAAACTAATTTAATTCCCTCCTAGGACTATGAGGAAAAGATTAAAATGAACCTTGAAACCCCATATCAATTCTTTTAGAGCCTATCTCAAAGTTGAATTCTTCAACTTGAGTTAAAAAATGTCAACTTCCTTCACACCAATACAAAAAGGCCTAATATGACAGGCGAAAAAAGTCACCATAACCTCATTAGTGATACTCAAAACTTGGTCTCCATCACCAAAAATTGAGAATCACCAAAGGTAGTGTCATTGATCCAAGTGAAAATCAATGGCCTTCCATTGAATCATCACAATAATTGTTTCTTTTTACCATAGGGAATACATGAGGCCATGGAGCCCATGGTTTTGGTAAACCATGGTATACACCCATGGTATTTGGTGGGAAAAAATATTAATAATAAATATTAATAATAATAAGTGGAGAAAATCCATGTGCGTGGTTTTTGAAACCCATGGTATTCATATTTTTTTTTTCACTACAAGGAGAACACCTTCTAGCAAAGGTTTTTACGGAACCTCCCCGAAAAATTTGTCCCTTCTCTATTTATAACAGAGGTTATTAGAGGAGGTGGGTGTCTTGAGGTTTTTATGGATGGTTTTTTACTAGTGCACTTTTAAGGTACATATGCATTGGTGTGAACCTAAAACATAACGCATTGGTTCTTAAATGTTCCAATGCACCATCACTAGTTATAGAGAAGGTTGTTAGAAGAGGCAGACGATCGAAGATTCTTTTACCAATGCTCTTTTAAGGTACATACCAACCAGTGCACATATAAAACTAACACAGTGGTGCTAAAATTTTCAAACTCACATCATTTTTATGCAAACCCCCACCACTCCTAGGGGCTTGTGTGACCTCCCAGTCTAAGGATAATTTATGCTAAGGAGATGAATTAGCTCTCGGGTCCTCGATGAACCCTTAGAATTACTTACCACATGCCTTTCCCCTTTTCCCTGCGTGAAAATTCTTGTTCGCAAGGGTATTATTATTTCAGTGAAGAAATTCACGTGACCTCGAGCCGGAAACTATAGGCTAAACCTTTAAATGACAGGGACTCTAGCACTTTGGAGCTCTGAGACTTGGGATTTTGACAAAAAATCACTACAATTCCCCGAATGTTGAATTCGCAAATACCCGAATAAGGATGCGAATCGAAGGTTCACACTTTGCACCGTGATCTACGACTCATAGAAATTTTGGGACTTCGAGCTTATAGAGTTTGCCCCTCTTTGATGTGCAATACCTCCAAACTTATGAATTTTGAACTTACAGATCAGACAACTGACGCCCACCTCATATCGACGATATATGCTTACTCTAGACTCTGAGCTTCGGAGTTTATCAAATCTCGAACCCCACTTTCCCCCAAATTGACAAACACTAAATTTCCAAATAATTTAGGGATCGATGGTCCCCGCTCCACTCTAGATCTACGGTCTAGATTTACTCTAGGCTCCTGGACTTCAGATATTTTCGCACCTTAACAACTTATGTCAACAATATTCTGGAGTACCAAACGTCAAATTGGCGAAGGGTATTGATCAACGGTCCACGCGTTCTCGTCAATAGACGATCAATATGGAATCTGAGATTCAGGCCTTCGGGTATTTTTGTGCCAAAGAAATTTAGACCCAATATCTTCCTGAGAGATGAAATTTGAATTCTTTTGATCTGCCGACACATACACCTGAAGCCAACAGTTAGGATCTACTCTGGGCTTCAGAGCTTTGGGGTTTTTTCTTTCACTTGCAACAACACTTAAAATTTTATGGAGTGGTAAAGTCCGAAGGACTTATAAGATTAACGATGAAGATTCTTTCTTAGATTTGATGAGTTTGAGAGATCTGACTCCTTCTGAGCAGATCTCGTCCACTCAACCTTGAAAAATAAAAAGGATTCTTTGTTCAAAGGATTTTTCTCGTTGTTCTTCCTAAGATTTGTCACTTTAAGTGACTCGAACCCTAGCGCATGTCTTGTGCTTCTCTCCTAAGATTAAGTTTTATGAAAATCTCTTGTGCACTCCTTTCACTCTCTTTCCTTGAACGTTTTCAACACTTCACTAAGTGTTGGCCCTGTGCACACCTTGCATGGGTCTATCCTTCGAGATTTTATACTCCTACGAGTATATTTTCACTCCTTGCACTCACTTTGCGCAATTCACGCTATCTCTCCTCAACTATTGAGCCTGTAAACATTTCTGCCTTCACACTCCTTGTGTGGGAACTGTGCAATCCTTGCACCAAGATTTCAGAAGAAAAACAATTAAAACTTATAGAACATCAAAGGTCCATTCATTCAACCATAAAATACACATACAAACATACAAACATGAAAAATAGATATCATAACATTACCCAATGACTCAAAGATAAGAAAACTCAAAAATGTGAAGAAAATATCCTCTTTTATATTAATCCAACAAATATTTACAAAGATTTCAAAAACCTTTAGCTTCTTTCAACAAAAAATCTCTAAACCTTTCTTCCACAGTTCTTCTCTCAACAACAATTTCTTTTTTAAGCAGCTCTTTTGGGCATAGATTACATACATTTATACAGAAAGGGGATTCTCGAGCATTCCTCCCAAATACTCTAGTTCTTTCATATCACATTTAAAGTATTCTACAACTAATCTTATTACAATAAATGATCATTTACAATATATATATGAGTCGACGCTCAAACTCTGTACAATCCTTCAGGCATTAAATAAATTACAATATCCTACAACATATACAATGGCTCTAGATCCAAGATCTTTTGGGAATTTTAATTACAAAATTTTTCAAAATTGACGTGACGTGCCCTCCTTGGAATCCAAACCAGTTTAAGTGTGTTGCACCTGACGCTGAGTTGTCTTCCACCGCGTCTCATTGAATGTGGACGGTGATGCTCCTACATCATACTCCTTTGGACAAAAATATTCGTGACTCTTGTCCATGCGCTCCTCCACTCTCTTTCCATGCTTATGGATATCAGATTCAATTATCCAACTGACATCTTCTACTGGATGACCTTTCCATTTAAATAGATATTCATAGTAAATTTTCCTCCTGGTTTTCTTAGCAATTCTCTGATCCAAAATCTTCTCTATCTGTGACTTCTCTACTATGGTCATTTGTCGCTTCCAATGAATCTCCTCTTGAACATATGTACCTTCTATGTCATCAATATTGTAAGGGTATAAGTCTGCTACATTTAATATCAACGAAATTCCAATGTCCTCTGGCAACTCAATCTCATAAGCATTTGTAGAAACAAATTTGAGGATTTTACAAGGGCCCATATTTTTCATCTTCATATTATTATACTTCCCCTTCATAAATATTTCCTTCCTTAGGTGTCCCAAGACTTGATCTCAGGGATGATTTTAAGGATGGAAATTTATTTTAAAATGTAGAAACCTTGGCGAATGCTAGTAATCCTTCATATGCCAACTATAAATATTTGGTGATATTTTTGTAAAAATATTCAAATTTCTAAGGAATTTATATAGTTTGTATAAATTTTTGGCTATTTTTAAGGTAAAATAATTTTTTCTATAGAACTTGGGCGAATCATTTTTAGAATAGCGAATCTTTTTTTGGGAAAAACATGGAAAATTAGCCCATGAGGTAAATTTAGCCCCTAAAATCATCCATGCTTGATCTCCAATTTCAAAATTCATCTCTCTTCTTCTCTGGTCTACTTTTTTCTTATATATTTGGTTGTTATCATGTAGTTGTCCTTTGATTTGATCATGCAACTTCTTCATCTCTGCAACAAAATCCTATGCTCACGCACTTCGAATTTAATCTCATCCCAAATCTCTCAACTCCTAAACTCCTCTAGGATGCAGTCCATATACTATTTGGAATTGACTCTTATCAGTGGTCCTATTTGTTGAGTCGTTATACACAAAATCCACTTGAGGTAGAATTTGATTCCACTAACTGTTATGTTCAATCACCAAACTCCTTAGCAGATTCCCTAAGATTCGATTCACTGCCTCAGTCTCTCCATCTATATGAGGGTGATACGTTGAACTGAACGACAAATTTGTTCCCAACTTCTTCCATAAGTGATCCATAATTGGATCCAGGAGCTTGATGGGGCTCATAAAGGCCTAAAAATCAAATTTCTCAGACTGAATTCAAAATGGACGTGTGCGTAGGCCTCATTGATACGAACCCAATGCAACTTGAACGGGCTCAAACAAATGTCATATGCTTCACATATCGCGACCTGTTCATTTGGCCAAATAGACAAAACAAAATGATGATTGTACATTCCATATAGTTCCACATGGCAACTGACTATACATGTCGTACAATCGTACAGATTACGTGGAAGGAACAATTGGCACTAACGTGGTAGCATCTGGAGGTGACATGTGGAATATGGTCATATAGTGACGTGGACAAGTTGTTGATGTGGTCGATATACATGGACCAATCAGGGAGTGACATGTGTCACCACTGCAAGGGTGACACGTGGCACATCCGTATGACGCTTACATGGGAGGGTACGGTCCACATGCTGACAAGGCAGATGATGTGGCAGTTGGGCAAATCTGGATTGGACACTTGGAATCCAGGTGGACAAGTGACGTGGTGCCACATGGCACCCTTCCATTGGCTCGATAGTATGGTAAATGTTTGTGGAGTCTCTAGGATTCGACCCCGTGAGCTCTGCCCAGGTGAAGGTTTTGGAAAAGACGGGCTAGTTGACCCGCCAAAGGGTGGTGCTTAACTATATGTTGGCACCACTTATTTAGAAAGTGAGTGGTCTTGACAGACGGGCGGAGAAAGGGTTGGGGCCTAGCCCCAACCCATGGTTCAATGGTTACATGTATACCATATGACCTAGACTCAACACCTTAACACTTGGCACGAATTAACATGGAGGATAGCCCTTTGGTCGCGCTACCACCTCCACATGACCCGATCCTTATCATTGAGCATGAATGTTTATTGGGTTAGCACCCGATCGATCAAGCTAGCCCACTGACCAGGGTGCATAACCAAAAGAAAAAGATCATGGGGTCTATCCAGTAGGGGGCATGTGTAGTCTCAGCCCGCAGCCACATGGCCACCTTCATGCATCCAGGAGCCAAGATAGCAGGGGCCAGTGCACCAAGGATAAGCCTGAGGCCACATGGCCACCCTTCATATGTCACTAGGAGCCCTAATATCGGGGGTTGCGCTATTATTTGCATAGAAGTGGGTTTTTCACTATATAATAGTGATTTTAAATGATTTTATTCAACAAAATTGAGATATTTTGGTTATATTTGGGGGATATTGGGCCCTTTTTTAGGCCAGATCTTGGGGGGAAGTTGGGAGATGGTTACCAACTTAATATCTATATAAATTAGGACTTCTTGAATCCATGGGAGGACATTTAGAGTAGTTTTATAGTGAATATTTTCCAAGCCAAAGCCATTTTTATGTAGGGAAGCTACTGAGGAGCACACCTTTGCGGGCCATTTCTGGGAGCTCCGATCATCCGATTTTAGTGTCATTTATTTTGTTGGGTTCTAAAGATCTGGTAGAACAAGACCAAATTAGTTGTGTGACCTTTTGGAACTGTTGTGATGTAGTTTTAAAGATTTTAACATAAATAAGAAAGCCTCACCCACTGAGACAAAGGCCCGGAGACGTAGGGGAGATTTTTGAACTACGTTATCACTTTGGTGTTCTATGGTTTATTTTTATTCTTTATTTATTTCAGATATATATATATATATATGTGTGTGTGTGTGTGTGTGTGTGCATATGGCTGTGATGTTTCTTCTATAATTATTACTTTTTCATTCAACTTCCTAAATGGTTAATAAACACATGCATAATAACTCAACCATTGTCATTTAAAAGATCTTTTTGGATCAATAAGGTCCTCCAAAAGTGTCCCACGAATTTAGTGTCTCTGTCTGAGACTATACTACTGGGTAACCCATGTAATCTCACAATCTCTTTGAAAAACAAATTCTCTATGTGGGTAGCATCACTGGTTTTATGACATGGTATAAAATGTGTCATCTTAAAAAAAAATTCAACCACCACAAAGATTGAATCATTTCCCCTCTGGGTTCTTGAAAATCCCAGAACAAAATCCATACTTATAGCATCCCACGACCTGTCTGGAATAGGAAATGGTTGATACAATCTATTGTTTTACTTATTTCCTTTATCATACTGGCATATTCTATATTTGTCCACGAATGTCTTCACATTAGAACTCATGCCTGGATAGTAATATGAAGAACTCACATGCACATACGTTTTATCATGTCCAAAATGTCCAACCAATCCTCTGTTATGTTTCTCCTTTAGCAAATTGTCCCTCATTGAGAATTTTGGGATACATGATCGGCTTCCTTTGAAAAATAGTCCTTCTTGGATCATATACTCCATCCATTGATTTCTATTCCTTAACAAAGGATTTTCACATGCTTCATAAGCTTCCTTGAAATCCAGGTCTTCCTGATACATCTCCTTGAGGTGTTCAAATCCCAAAGTTTGCACTTGGAATTCCTACAAGATTAAACATATCCCGCTCAAAGAATTTTCCACTTTGTTAGCGATTCCACTAATATGCTTAATGAAAAAGTAAAATTAAGCATGAATTCTACCCATTTGGCATGTCTTTGGTTCAATTTCTCTTGTCTGGTTATGAACTGCAAAGCCTGATTGTCAATATACAAAACAAACTCCTTCGGGATAATATAATGCCTCCAATTTTTCAAAGCTTGAATTACAACATAAAATTCCTTGTCAGAGCTTGAATACTTATTCTTAACATCATTCAACTTCTCACTAAAATAAGAAACAAGATTATCATCTTGACTTAAAATTGCACCAATGTCCACTCCACTTGCATCACATTTGACCTAGAAAGTCTTCTTAAAATATG
The DNA here is from genome assembly GCA_000966675.3 of Picea glauca. NCBI lineage: Eukaryota > Viridiplantae > Streptophyta > Pinopsida > Pinales > Pinaceae > Picea > Picea glauca. The sequence continues at coordinate 13,290 of JZKD02S0277632.1, read as the reverse complement.
GCATAAATAAAATAGGTTGTTCTATTATATTTTATTTCATCACTCTAAATCCTTTCTCAGCTTATTTTTTCCAATTAAAATATATGTTCTCCTTCTTTATCGTATCCAGTATGGGTGTGCAAATACTGTTGAAATTCCTGATGAATTTCCCGTAAAAGCTTGTTAACCCATGAAAACTTCTTACTTCAAACACACTTCTTGGATAAGGCCACTCTCTTATATCCCTCACCTTTTCTGTATCCATGTTCAATTCGTTTGAAGATATTACAAATCCCAAATACACAACTTTTTTCTTCATAAAAGAACTTATCTTCAAATTCACCAAAAACTTTTCTCACTACAACCTTCTCAACACCATCTTCAAGTGTCTTAAATGCTCCTCTTCAGTCTTACTGAAAACTAGGATATCATACAAATAAACAATCACAAACTTCCCAATAAAATATTTGAGCACTTCATTCATCAACCTCATGAACGTACTTGGTGCATTCATTAATCCAAATGGCATAATAGGCCACTCATACAATCCTTCATTTGTTTTGAACATTGTTTTCCATTGATTTCCCTCTCTCATTATTATCTTATGATATCCACTTTTCAATTCTATCTTGGAAAAATAATTATCGCCACTCAAACAATCCCTCAAATCATCCATTCTAGGTAAAGGAAATCTATACCTGATGGTTAACTTATTGATGTATCTAGAATCTTTGCACGTTCTCCAACCCCCATCTTTCTTCGGACTCAACACAATTGGTACTGCACACGGGCTCAAGCTTTCTCTATTAAAACCTTTGTCCAACAACTCTTGGACCTTCTCCTTGACCTATTTATTCTCATGAGGGGTCAATCTGTATGTTTCTTTGTTCGACAAACTTTCTCCTGGAATGAGATCAATATGGTGATTGATACTCCTGACAGGCGGCAAAGTATGAGGTAACTCATCCACCACAATGCAAATGAACTCATCCAATAACACCTAAAATTTCACAGGAAAATAATTCATAGAATTGCTTGTAAGGATGACTCTCGACTTACCTATAACATCAAACTACATTTCCTGATCTTTCTTTACTTATTTCAAGAGTTCCTTACCACTCATGAGAAGTGTACTAGTACTAGCCTCCTCTTTGACTCCTTTATCTTCTATTGGAAAAAACATATGTTTACACCCATTTTTCTCAAGGGTATAAGTATTCTGCCTCCCATCATGTATGAAATTCCTGTCATATTTCCATGGTCTCCCCAATAGATCATGACAAACATCCATAGGCATGACATCACATAAACTTCATCAAGAAAATATCCTCCTTTTCATGTTGTCTGCAGACAAAATCAATTCTATGATACCACTTGATTCAAACCCCCACCACTCCGAGGGGCTCGGGCAACCTCTCGGTCCAAGGATCGTTTAGACTAAGGAGTTGAATTAGCTCTCGAGTCCTTGATAAACCCTTAGAATTCTTTACCACATGCCTTTCCCCTTTTCTCTACGCAAAAATTCTTGTTCACAAGGGTCTTTTTATTTCAACGGAGAAATTCATGTGACCTTGGCCCGAAAACTGTACGCTAAGCCTTTAAATGACAAGAACTCTGACACTTCAGAGCTCCAGGCTTTGGGAGTTTTGAAAACAATGCACGAAAATTCCCATGACTTCATAATTCATGAATACACAAATAAGGATGGGAATCGATGATTAACACTTTGTGCCGTGATCTACGACTCATAGAAATTCTAGGACTATGGGATTTGGGAGTTTTCCCTGCTTTGATGTGAAATACCTGTGAAATTACAAATTATGAACATACATATCAGACGGTTGGCGTCCACCTTAGATCATCGATCTGTGCTTACTACAAACTCTGAGCTTCAGGGTTTTTCACACCTTGAACCCCACTTTCCCCCGAATAATTGAACACTGAGTTTCCAAATAAGTTAGGGATCAACGATCCCCACTCTATTCTAGATATACATTCTATATTTACTCCAGGATCCAAGACTTCGAATATTTTCTCACCTTAACAACTTATGTCAACAATCTTTTGGAGTACCAAATGTCGAATTAGCGAATGGTATTGATCAACGGTCCATCTGTCCTCGTCAATGGACGGTCAAGATGGACTCTGAGCTTCGAGCCTTCGGGGATTTTTTTGCCAAAATAATTTACACCCAATATCTTCTAGAGGGTCGAAGTATGAATTCTTGTGATATGTCGACACGTACATCTAACTCCAATGGTCAAGATCTGCTCTGGGCTTTGGAGCTTCGGGGTTTTTTCTTGCACTTGCAACAACACTTCAAATTTTTTGGAGCGGTGAAGTCTGAAGGACTTGGAAGATTAATGACTGGGATTATTTCTCAGATCTAATGGCTGTGAGAGATATGACTCATTCTGAGCAGATCTGATCCACTCAACCTTTAAAATTAAAAAGGATTCTTTGTTCAAAGGATTTTTCTCGCTATTCTTGTTAGCGGAGGCAGGAAGCTGGAGGATTTTGCAGAGTTTTTTATCTGTGCAACTATAAGGTAGATATGCATTGGTGCATACATAAAAAATAAAGCAGTGATGCTTCATTGTTAAAAAGAACCGTCATACGTTATAATAAAAAATTACATGCACCGAATAAAGTGCATCGGTGCCATTGAACATTAAGCAATAATGCACCTCTTTTTCATCAGGTGCACCGAGGTAAGGGTAAATAAAAAAAAAATTACCATAACAATTTTCAGTTTTACAATGCATCAGTTCTTCCAAACTCTCAAGCAAGCACCGTTTCTCACCCTCCTTCCAAAGACGCCATGTTTTTTATGCTCTACAATGCCTTGGATAGCTCCATTTGTAGATTCCACACATTTCCAAATTTTAGAAATTACCATGAATTTTTATTTCCTCTCAATGGTGAAACCATGCCTTGTCGGGGCATAAGAGACTAGGCAAAATTTTTATTACCTTCCCATTTTCATTTCATCCAATTAAAATTTGAATCTAGCTTGGAATTTGGCATTTTTTTTTTTTTCCAATTCTACGTGGTGTGCCTGAACACTTTGGCTCTCCCTGAAGTGGTGTGTCCTATTTCAAATTCATAGTAAGAACTGTCCTCGATGCATCTGATATATATGTATGCACCAATGTTGTTCAAGCAAGAGCATTACAATAAATTTTGAAAACAAGGTAGTGCATCCTTTGGAACACCCCACAACCAATGCATAATTGACTTCGACCAACACTAATACATTTCACTTAATTAAGCACAACACTAACTTAATGATTTGTAAAATTTAACGTAGTAGTGAAACCATTTTAACCAAACAGACCAGTGTTGTTTACAGAACCGCACCAGGTCATATATTTCATGAATTTGTATAGTGAGTCGTCTCCTTGGCTAATTTATAGCATTGGGGTGCATATTTGTTAATGAAATTAATTAATGTAGTTAAAAGCACTACACCGGGAAAATATTATACAATTTCTTAGTGCATTCATATTAACACATCACACCACTTAATTTGTGATGAAAGAATTTAAACTAGCGGCGCCTTTAGGTATAAACAACACATCGATGTTGTAAAGAGTACGACACCATGTTGATTATTTCACAATTTACCGGTGCAGTGCATCTTATGGGACACACCACTAAAATACGCAGTGGTGCAAAAAGAAACGCAACAAGGATGTGTATTAGTAATAGCACCACATGGCAATGTTGTTTTTCTAATATAGCACACCATCATCAGGGCATATGTTTTATTTGAGATGCATAGATTACTATTTTATATTTTTTTAAATACACGTCATTTATATATGTACTTATTTTATAATTTAAGTTTATTTTATCTATATATGTGTGTCTAACAATATTTTTATGTGAATCATAGATGGATATGACAAGGAAATGAGCAACAACAACAACAACAGGTCGATACACACACATTTGTGTGTGAGTCGCAGGCCAAGGAGAGGGACAGGGACTTGTTCCCTCACCCTATTTCAGAACCAACACATGAACGTTTGATGGATCTTGGCCTCCTGAAGTTTTATCAGGAGTGTACATCCTTTAGGAGGTAATTTGGTTGTTAAAGTAGTTGATATTTTATTGGGATCATAAGTGATAGGGGTTTAGGGCCGATCTTGATCTGTGGTATCATCCCACATAGGAGAATGTCTATTTCATAAATCAGTTGTCTATAAGGGGGGATGATTTTCCCCATTTCCCTACATTATCGCCTAATGTTGCAAGAGATACCCATCTGACATATGTGTAGAGAAATGTCCATATGGAGGTTCATTCCTTTTCAAAGTTCCAGGTTCATGGCGGTCAGTTGTGGATAACTTCATTTGGTGGAGAGGGTGTTAGGTGCATGTGTATTATTCTCTCAACACTATCACAATATAACTCTGATGGGAAGTGAAACAATTTATATATGTTGTATTATGTAGATAGTTTATTGCAGAGGCCTCAATTGATCAGGTGATTGGAGATATTTTTGAGACAATTTTTTCATGCATTATATCATTGGCGCATTGTTTTACATGGGATGATATTGTTTCCATTCACGCCAAATTTATTTACACTATTTTTTGAGAGGGTTGATGTCACTCAGCTAGTAGTGCCATGCTTTCCTACTAGGACTATTCTTGATGTGCATATGTGCATGTGGGGGCAGTTGATGGCCAAGAAGGGTCAGTTCAAGTTTCCCATTTCTTCGATTGATAGGGATGTATGTGATTTATTAGCTAGTGAGGAAAAATTTGTCCTTGATATTGTAGAGTACCCATACATGGGAATGGATTAGAGATGATATCCAAAAATCCAATTTATAGTATCTAAGATAGCATATGAGAAAGGTAATATTGGTATGCTTTGATAAATATAATTGTATATTTTTATGTCTTATTTAATGCACATGTAATTTATTATAACATTTTGTTTCAATTATATTATTATTATTATATTGTTTTTTGGAGATGTTGGCACATATATTGGGGATGAGACTCCCTAACATGAGAATGAGGTGATGGAGGAGGCATAGGATCAACCTCTAGTACAGAGAGCCCGCATGCCACATAGGTTAGACCATAGAGTTCAGATAGAGGTGGCAGATCAACTATGTGGTGTCATGAATGACATAGTGGTACCCACACACGTTAGAGACATATTACCAGTACATGATCTCTCTATGATATGGAGGGTTTTTCCTTGTGATATGACGTTGTTGATGCATCATAGTGTTGGTGTCATCAACCTCATCAAGACGTTGAGGGGTGTTTCTCATGATCTCACTCCTTCTAGCTCATCAACAGATCCATACACATCGTCTACTCCACCACGTGGTCCTTATCCTCTTCCTCCTAATTCTCCCCCACATGAATCAGTTGCACCATCTACTGATCCTCTTGCTTCCACTCCACATGTTTCTGAACCTGCATCCATATCCAATCCTCCTCCTCCTCCTCCTCCTCATCTTCCTCCACATGTGTCTAAAACTTCATCCACTTATGATCTTTCTCCTCCTCCCCCTCCTCCTCCTTCTCCTCCACATGCGCCACCATATTCCACTGATCCTCCTCCTCTCCATCCACTTGTATCACCATCCATTGATCCTTGTCCTTCTCCTCCACATGTATCATCATCCATTGATCCCCCTCCTCCTCCTCTTCCTCCACATGCGTCACAAGTTTTTGATTCTTTGGACACTATGTTCACATCAAGTACGGTTTCACATCTTGATGATCTTTATAGAGAGACATTTGATAATGCACTTTTGTCGACATTTATTTCTAACATAGTTGGTCTTGATAGAGGCTCTACCTCCAATAACAAGGACATTGATGCATCTGGCTCTAGTAGTGGTATTGATTGACATGTATATTATTGATTGTTTTGTATTTGAATTGAAATATATATATGGCATGTTTATTGCATATTTTGTTAAGATGTATGTTTGACATGTATATTCATACGTATATCGTTCATCTATATTATGTTTTTCATAAAACGTTGTGGTTGTTGTTGTTTGGTTTATAAAATGTATTATGAGTATGTTAATGACAAACATTATTAAGTATTTATCATTTTTTAAAGTTAAATTTGAGATGTATTACTCATTTAAATTTACAATTTCCATATAATGTTTAACTTTAATTTTATGAAATCAGTTAATTTGGATTTTGATTGCAAAACGTTATAACCATTAATGTCATATAATGTTTAATTGTTCTTCAAAGTGAATTATTTCTTGTCCAACAAGATACAATATGTTGATTAAACTGGTTTAGAAACAAAAATACTTAAATATGATGAGTGAAATGATTGTGATTTGAATATTTATGTTTTTGTTTCATATATTATAATAATAACATTGTAACAAAATTATTCACTAATAATATTAATGATAATGATGTAATAATAATGTTATTTTTTTGAATTTTTATTATTCAAATTATATAATAATATAATTTATAATATAAGACAAAGTTATAATATAATTGTTATGTTGGCATAGGGGAAGACCCAGGGTTGAATGCTTCAACAACGCATCAACAAAATCCTAACTACCAGCCGTTTCAGCAACACCTGCAAAGCAGATGAAGTCTCACCCGAGGTAGAGGCAGGGGTGGTTGCAGGACTCAAATGTATGCAACCTACATGGGACACAAATCTGTGATTACACTACTTAACAAAGCACTTAGAAGTTAACACTCATCATTAAGTAACCCTTATTAACATCGCATATCCAAACCCTAGTTATAGAACAACGCAATATTCAACCGGATCTAACACATCTAAGCACTTAGCATATGGAAAGAGATCATATCTAGCATACATTTACATTACTAAGCACTAAGCTATCATACCAGATTCATCTAAACATTCGTTACTTAAATCATATGAACAATACAACAACCATAATGCACAAAGCAACCATAACACAGGATATATGTAGTTCACCCCAGTGTGAGACTACGTCCACCAACTCTTCGTATTCTTTATTATCTTATGTCAATCTCCTTACATGCACAAAGCCTTATAACCCACTCAGCATAGGACAGTAGATCTGCGCACACCTCGCCAGATCCTCCTTGCCTGAGCTAGATCTAAACACAAAGCCTTCTTACTGTTTATACGTAAGCTTCTTACAATCACTTGCACTCAGCTCTGCAAGTCCTTAACACATAGCATGCACAAAGCATCCACAAATATTCGCACTTAGCACACTGGCCTCTTCCTACATCACCTAGATATCTATTTATACATTACAAAATGAACCCAAACATGGGTAAACCCATGGGCCAACATCCCATACCCATTACATAAACCCTAATCCCAAAAATTCCCTAAAAAAGGGGTCGAGATCCCACGATATCTACTTTGACTTGTGCTCCACCTTCGACCAAACTATCGAAGTCCCAAAAGAGATCAAACATGACCAAGGATCTCCAAAACTTTGTCAAGGGCCAACAGGCCCCTAACACTCACCTGTGACTCGTCCTGAGTCACTCTGGTCTGGGTAAATCTGCCTCAAAATTGTCGAGCTTGGCTCGATATGCTTAAACCTTTTTCTTCGAAAAGGCCTCCTTCTTGACAAACTCTTGAATAATTTCCTCGTTCACAAGTCCTTCTAAGAACTGTTCTTTCGAAGTGACTACTCATTCTAGCTTTTCTCCTTGGCCTTCAATCTCCTCAAAACATAGGCAAGTTGCATCCTGGACTGGTTGGAGATTCTGAGTCACTTCCATGACTTTTCTTTGTATGGCATGGACCTGTTTCTGAGTCATGCGCTATTCTTGGGATCTTCTCATACTCTCAACTAATAACAGGAGTTTCAATTGCACTTGTATTGTTGTTGCTTTCTTCTTTTCTTCCTGGAGATGTGACTCCAATGTCTTCAGTTCAAGGTCCTCGGTAAGGTGCTCATAAGTATGCGCACTGAGACTGCTTATTTTTTTACATTCCACGGCTAATGCTTTGATCCTTTCAACTGTGCTCCGGGCATTTTCTTCTCTCTCTTCTCACACTTCCTGCGGAGTTCTTAGCACTGTTTGTAGCTCTAGTTATGTGACCCTCTGTTGAAGCTGTTGAATGGCTTCCACAAGATTTGTCACTTGACTCTCCACCAAGTCTTCCTTCATCTGCTCCAATATTTTCACAAAGAGAAGTGCTCTGTTGACTGATTTTTAACTTTGACCTTCTCTGTGAGAAGTTGTTCTTTCTCCTGTTGGATTTGCACTTTATTTTCTTCGAACTTGGTTTGGAGGTTGTCCTTCTCCTGCTGCGCAAATCAGTGTTTCTCTATGATTTCCTCTCATTCTTGCTTCAAGGCCATTGTGGCATGCTATTTCTCTTCCTACATGCAACGAAGGCAAGCTTCGGTCACGTCAGCTATTCTGTGGAGTTGGGCAGGCTCATCTCCCAACTTTGGTTATGCTGGTGGTGGGGGTGCAGTGGGCACTGTGTGGCTGGAGTGAAGGGATTTTTGTACTCCTCTCAGCTCTGTCTCAATTCTATCATATATGGCTTCTTTTTTGGATTCAGTTCTCTGCAAAATATTTTCTTAGGCATCAGATATAACTGCAATAATGAAGTTGAAGTCATCGACCGTGAGCATAGTCCATAGTTTTGTCTTACTCTCTTTGGAATTCTTTCGCGATGTAGGTTTCATGGGGGAAACCTTTCTTTTCTTGGGTTTCTCTGCCTCTTCAATGGGGTTCCTAGGCGGTGTTACTTTGCCTTTCTTTTACCTGTCTTCTTCCCCTTCTTTCTCCTCTTTTTCCACTTCATCGTCTCCTCCTCCGCTAGGTGAATCTGATGCAGTCTCTTCTGATGTGTTGTGTATTTCCTATACATCTTCCTTCTTTTTCTCCCTGTTGTTGTTGGGTGCATCATACTCTTCGTGAGTAACCACCAGAATTCCAATGAGGTTGGGATCGGGCAGTGCTCCCTGATCGACTGGTATACAGAACTATGTGGGCCATTCCTTAGTGATTTCTTCTAGGTCCTCCTCTGTGAGGTTGTAGTAGGATTGAATCTCTTCTTTACTTTCTTCTGCATGCGTAGTAATATAAATAAAATGCTCATCTATGTGGAACTTCATAAGGGGCCTGAACTTGTCCAGGGTGTTCAGCGTCATACGAGGGAAAGACTCAATATCCCTGTTCAGCTAAAGGTAATAGGTATGGAATACTACGTTTAACTGTGAATTTTTCCCCATATCGCTCGAATACCAGAGTGTGGTGAAATTCACAGCTAATGGCTCAAACGAATCAATGTTAGGGAAGGTATCACCTTCCGACATCTCCAAAGCAATGAATGCGATGAGGATCAATAGCCAGTTAAAATGGAACTCATAACCCTGATCCTGAATTGTGCGACAATCTAGTTCTAACTGATTGACTAGGTAACTGGCCCAGTTCATCTATAGTCCTTCCACGCATTTCCCTGAGAGGTCAATGAAAAACCCTGTGACCTGCGTGGGTCTTTTTTTTCCGACTAGCTTGCCAGCAATCAACTGTAAATCAAGCCGCACTGCACCATTATGAATGGAGGGTACCTTGTAGCCTCGTGTCCCTTTCTCTACATCGTCGTAGGTGTCCTTTATCTTTTGTGCCAGGGCACAATCTGCAGCCTTCCCTAGATAAAATTCTTGTGTGTCTGGTCCCTACATGCTTAATCCGATGATCCTATGTATCATCAAAGGATCGACGGTGATGCATCGGTCTAACCATAGATACCCACCATGGAAGCACGACATCAAGAGATTAACGCATGCATTAACCTCTTGGTGCCTTCCCGAATGTGGTATCTTCATTACGTTCAAGACAATGGACCTTGCGATGTACATAGTCCACAACTGGGGGATGATAGTCGATTTCTTCCCCTTGGTCTTGGTCAAGTATTTGTGAGGTGCAAGCATTCCATAGCTCTTGCGGTCTCCTAGGTTATAGTCATTGATCTTCAAGGTTGGAATCCTTTCCAACTGCGGTCTTCCTACTTGTATTCCCTTTAGGAGGTACGCAGTGACGAATGTGTAGTTGAACTCCCTTAGGACACTATCACAACTCACCACACCAGCTAAGGGTGGGATGTAGTCGGGTAGAATGGATGGAATTAGCTTCACATTCACCAATTCATCACGATACTTGGTTCCTTTTTTCATCATAGCTTGGTATGGTCCAAATCCACGAGCAGTCGATGGGGAGTCTTGCACTCCTCTCATCGATGAGGCTTGGATGCCTATGAACATCACCTTCTCGACCATGAGGTATATTAGAATCTCTTCATCGACTTTTTCTGCTGTACTAATTTCACCTAACATGCACACTTGAGATATGATATCTCAAGTCAGTGAACAATACTCAATGTAACAGAATGGATGGAGAGGTCTCACTGATCAATGCGGGAAATCAACTAGTTCTCTGTGGGCTCGGATAATCACAATTGGAAAAATTGTTCTCTGTGCAACACTCGACGGGATAAATAGATATTTTCGTAATGGTTTATTTCAATAGGTGCAAAGCCTTATTCAATGGAATTCCATCCATTATGGCATGGTTCCAACGGTCCAATGACGAACTTTCGGGCCATAACTGTTTTCCTAACCATTCAGGAGCGTCGATCGAATGGTCATAATGCCTCCAACGGTCATATTTCTTCATCATGGCGAAGTGTCAATATGTGTTGTACTGATATTCCGATGAAATTTGAGTTCTAGAAACCTTTCTTCTGCGAAGTATTCTCTGGAACTTCTTGCAATTTTTCTAACTTATCTTTCTTCTTACTGAGCTTTCTGGCCTTCTTCCCCCTCATCTGAATTATTGGTTTCCTCTTTTTATTATCGTTCTTATCTCCTCTTGGCATGATAACTTCACACTGTGGAGGGTCTTTCATAGGGTTCAAGGTTAATACTTCTTTTATGTCCGGGGTAGGTGCTCTACTCTCTTGTACAAATAGGTGTCTCCAGTCTTCTTGTGTCCTTTCAACTTTGACATACGTATATTTGGTCTTTAGTAGTTTCGACTGGTTCTCTTTCTCTTCTAGTAAGTGTGCTATTCTCCTAGCCATGAAATCTCTTAGTTATTTCTTTTTATGTTCTAGATCCGCCTCCTCTTGTTTCCTTTGCATCTGATCTTTCTCAATCCAGGTTTTTCCTAGCAAAATAGCAAATGGGGCGTTGTTCTCAACAAACTTCACGATCTCAAATTCTTCTTCTGTCGAAGTGCCATGAGCACACATAGATGTATGGGTAAGTATTCCACATAGGGTTATCAACTTTCCTCTAAATAATCATATTTCTCCTAATGAAGGAACCATAGCAGGCTTTCCCAAAATTTCTCAAGTTATTTCTATCATGATATTCACCTACATTTCCTCATCCAGGACACAGTCTATGTCGAAGTATCCTATTCTTTCTTCTATGTACTCTTTCTCTTTTAAGACCTTTGATAACTTGATATCTCTGTGACCATTCAAGGTTTCTTTCATCTGTAATAATACAGTCTCTTATTCTTTCTAGGGTTCTATCATATCCTTAGTTTCTAGTCTTGTCTCATCATTTTCTTGTTTCATATTCATCTTTTCAACTTTAGCAATCATTCTAGGACAATTGAAAACTTCATGGTCCATAGATTTACAGCAAAGACAACTAGGTCTTATACCAGGGCATTCCTTAGTGAGATGTCTCAGTCTTCTGCAACTGTAACAAAGGGTTAATCCTCTCTTTATCTTAAATGATCCCCAACCTTTCATGTACTGCGCACTGGGATAACAATAACTAACCTGCAAAAAATTATTTCTAGGATCCTACATCCATTTGTTAGTCCAAACATTATTTCTATGCATAGGGATAACATACCTTTCATTATTTCTATCAGATCTATTCATATCAAATCTTCTTTCTTATAATTGTGCCCTAGTTTTCAGATTAGGACAAAATTTATCATACATACCTAGATCCATTCTTTTGAAAAAAAAAATTCACGTATCTTACCTTTATCATAGCACAAAGATTCAATATCTTACCTCTTTTCTTCAAATTGGACTTCTCTTCTCAGCACAAAACTTCGCAAGTCAATACTGCGTACTAAAGAAAATATATATGCACAGAGCTTTCTTTTCTTCAATTCCCAACAATCACAGTTTCAGCTCCAGGAAACGGAACCATTTGTTGGCACAGGGGCAGACCTAGGGTTCAACGCTTCAAAAACGCACCAATAAAACCCTAACTATCGACCCTTTCAGCAACACCTGTGAAGCAGATAAAGCCTCATCTGAGGTAGAGGTAGTGGTGGTTGCAAGACTCAAATGTCTGCAACCTAGATGGGACACATATATGTGATTACACTACTTAACAAAGAACGTAGCAGTTATCACTCATCAGTAATTAACCCTTATTCACATTGCAGATCCAAACCCTAGTTATAGAACAACGTAGTATTCAACCAGATCTAACACATCTAATCACTTAGCGTATGGAAAGAGATCGGATCTAGCATTCATTCACATTACTAAGCACTAAGCTATCATACCAAATTCATCTAAAAATCCCTTACTTAAACCATATGAACAATACAACAACCATAATGCACAAAGCAACCATAACACAAGATATACGTGGTTCACCCCAATGTGGGGCTACTTCCACCAACTCTTCATCTTCTTTATTATATTCTATCAATCTCCTTACATGCACAAAGCCTCAGAACCCACTCCGCATAGGACATGAGATCTGCGCACACCTCACTGGATCCTCCCTCCCAGAGCTAGGTCTAAACACAAAGCCTTCTTACTGTCTATACATAAGCTTCTTACAATCACTTGCACCCAACTCTGCAAGTCCTTAACACATAGCATGCACAAATAATCCACAACTATTCGCACTTAGCACACTAACATCTTCCTACAACGCCTAGATATCTATTTATACATTACAAAATGGACCCAAACATGGGTAAACCCATGGGCCGACATCCCATACCCGTTACATAAACCCTAATCCCAAAACGTCCCTAAAAAAGGGGTCGAGATCCTGTGATCTCTGCTTCGACTTGTGCTCCACGTTCGACCAACCTGTCGAAGTCCCAAAAGAGGTCAAACATGCCCAGGGATCTACAAAACTTAGTCAAGGGCCAACATGTTCCCTAAAATCACAATTATTATATTTTATTAATATTTAATTTTTCCAAATATTTTATTAATTTATAGTATCCAACTATTATAATATATGAAATTTTTTCAATTAAATTTAAAATACTAAATATAGAAAATAATAATACATTTTGATCTATATACTTT
>JZKD02S0277621.1:9275-20432 GCA_000966675.3 Picea glauca | reverse complement strand
GAATCGATGTCCATTTGGGAGTTGAAGGATCAAACTCCAATGGGCATGGAGAAGAGATAGATAAGGAGGGAGACATGATGAAAATCATTGAAAGATTGCAGAAAGATGTCCAGACCCACCGAGAAGATAACAGAAATCTCATGAAAGCCAGGGATCAATAGGGAGAATTCAACATAAAGTTGATACAAAGCCTGAAAATGATAGAAAATAAATTGGATAAGGAGAGTGACTTCAGTAAATCAGGAAATCACGGGTATCCTAATGAAAAGAAGAAATCAAGGAGTGTTGACAGACACCATCATCACTCCCAAGGAAACTCCAAGAGGAGGGCACACAGTAGTTTAAGCCCATATCCTACTAGAAAGCATAGGAGATCTGGAGTGGATGAACTTAAGGGAGAAATGAACAAGATAAAACCTCCTATGTTTGATGGAGAGCAGAAGAAGGAGGAAGTTGTTGAGACATGGATTCTTGGCATGAGGAAATATTTCCAACTGCAGAATTATTCCTCTCATGCAGAAGGAAGAATTGCAATGTATCAACTGAAAGGGAAGGAATGCATGTGGTGGGATCAACTTGTGCAAGTGCAACACATTAGAGAGAAAAATGTTACTTGGAAGGAATTCAAGAAGTATTTCGAAAATAAATACTTAACTAAGAGATACTATGACAAAAAGATGAAAGAGTTCTTTGAACTCAAGCTGGGTAGTATGTCCATTGATGAATATGAGCAAAGGTTTTTGGAATTGCCGAAGTATGTCCCTTTCATCAAAGATGAGACTGTCAAAATTCAAAGGTATTTAAGTTTATTTCCACCTTCCATCAGTGACAAGATCCAATATGATGATCCTAAAACTATGGAAGAAACTATAAGGAGAACAAAATGCTTATATAAGCAGCAAAGAGAAAAGCCCACTTTCTGGAAGGCTTGGTATGACAAGAAGAAGTTCAAGAAATAACAGAGGTAGAAGGGAAACAAACCTCCCTTTTTCAGAAATAGTCCTCAAGGAAAACCATCTTTTAGAGAGAAAATAATGGCTGAGGTAGGGGGACAAAGGCCAAGGCAGATGCCCATTCAATGTTGGGGTTTTTAGGAAAACCACAAATACATAGATTGTCCCCAAAAAAATGGCAAAGTGAGAGTTGTCCACAATGTTCAGAAAGAAGAAACAATGGAGGACATGGGTAGTAGAATATCAAGGATCTATGCAGCCCTGGACAACAAGCAAACTGAGTTTCAATCACACATTATTGTAGTTGAAGGTATGATCAATAACCATACATTTACTATTTTAATTGATTCAGGATCTAGTCATACTTATATAGATCCTAGAATCGTGGAAAGTTTGCATTTTCCAAGAAGAAATCATGGAAAATCTCAGTTAGTGCAGTTGGCTACAGGTTCCAAAAGAAAGGTTGTTGAGTTGGTTAAGTCTTGTCCAGTGGACATGAATGGACTGAGCACAAGGGTTGAATTGAACATCTTACCTTTAGGTTCCTATGACTGTCTAATTGGGATGGATTGGTTGGACCAACACCATGCCATATTAGACTGTCTAATTGGGATGGATTGGTTGGACTAGCACCATGCCATATTAGACTGTGGTAACAAGGAATTCACTTTCCTGGATGAGGAAGGAAACCCAAGGAAAGTGCAGGGAACCCCAAGGGCCATTACTATCATAGAAATCTCAACAATGCAACGGAAGAAGTGTTACAGGAAGGGTTGCCAAATATTTGCAGCTCATATGGAAGAAGCACCTAAGGATAACGTGTCAAATATTGAAGACCATGCAGTATTAAAATATTTTGAAGATGTATTCCATGAGGTACTCGGACTACCCCCGAAGAGAGATATTGATTTCTCTATAAACTTGATGCCTAGAGCAGCTCCAATGTCAAAAACTCCTTACATAATGAGTACACCAGAGCTAAAATAACTGCAATTGCATCTTGAAGAACTTCTAAAGAAGGGGTATATATGCCCAAGTGCATCACCTTGGGGTGCCTAGATCCTATTCGTGAAGAAGAAAGATGGGACATTGAGATTGTGCATCGATTTCAGACAGTTGAACAAAGTGACTATTAATAACAAGTATTCTTTGCCAAGGATCGATGATCTCTTTGATCAGTTGAAGGATGCCAAGATATTTTCAAAAATAGATCTCAGGTCAGGGTACCACCAGGTAAGGATAAAGGATGAAGACATCAACAAGACCGCCTTCAGAACAAGGTATGGTCATTATGAATTCACAATGGTACTATTTGGGTTATCAAATGCACCTGTTGTTTTCATGTGCCTAATGAATGGTGTATTCAGGGAATATCTAGACAAGTTTGTCTTAGTCTTTTTGGATGACATCCTAATGTATTCCAAGTTAGAGGAAGAGCATGAACATCATCCGAGGATGGTGTTGCAGGTGCTAAGAGAGCACCAACTGTATGCCAAATTGAACAAGTGCTCATTTTATCAAAAGCAGATCCATTATTTGGGACATATCATTTCAAAAGATGGGATAGTCGTGGATCCTGAGAAGATAGAAGCCATCAGAGAATGGTCAGTGCCAAACAATGTGACAGAATTCAGATCCTTTATGGGTCTAGCTGGCTACTATAGAAGGTTCATTGCAGGGTTCTCAAGGATAGCTCACCCCATCACTTCCTTGCAAAGGAAGGAGAAGAAATTTCAATGGATAGAAGAATGTGACAGAAGCTTCCAGCAACTGAAGAAATTGTTAACCAGTGCTCTAATCCTGAGGATTGCAGATCCGAATGAATATTTTGTAGTGTGTACAAATGCATGCAAAGAAGGAATGGGTGGAATCCTCATTCAAAATGGGTTTGTGGTATGTTATGAATCCAGAAAGATGAAGGATCATGAAAAGAAATATCCAACTCATGATTTGGAGTTGGCGGCCATTGTACATGCTCTAAAGAAATGGAGACATTACCTCATGGGAAAGAGGTTTGAACTGAGGACAGACCATAACGGTCTGAAGTATTTGTTTGATCAGCCAACCTTAAATGCTAGGCAGAGTAGGTGGTTGGAATTCCTTTGTGAGTACGACTTTGATATCAAGCATATCAAAGGAAAGGAGAACAAAGTGGTTGATGCACTTAGCAGAAGAGTGCATGAACTACATGCTACGACCATTAGCATGTATCAAACTAATATTAAAGGCATAATTTTGGAAGTTGCAAATGAATATTTGCAGTACATGGAATTGGTAACAAAGCTACAACAAGGTAAGATGCTACAGAAAGTGGAAGATTATAAATTGGAAGATGATGGAACACTCTTGTACAAAAACAGAATTTATGTATCTAATTCCCAAGATTTGAGAATAATGATCTTGAAAGAAATGAATAATGTGCCTTATGTTGGGCACCCTGGATATCAGAAAACAGTGGCAGCAGTCAAGAGACATTACTTTTGGCCAGGTATGAAGAAGGAAATTGTAGAATACATCGCTAGATGTATGGAGTGTCAGAAGGTCAAAGCTAAACATAGGCACCCAGCAGGGTTTCTATAGTCATTGCCCATTTCTGAGTGGAAGTGGGAAGTGGTGATAATGGATTTCATCACCAGATTTCCTAGGAATGGCAAGCAACATGATTCCATCATGGTGGTGATGGATAAGCTTACTAAAGCTGCCCATTTTATTCCATTGAAAACTACTCACAAGGAAGCTACTGTTGTTGATATCTATATGAAGGAAGTAGCATGATTGCATGGTATTCCCAAGACAATTGTGTCTGACAAAGACTCAAAATTTACCTCAAAGTTTTGGAGAGGGTTATTCAAAGGGTTCAGAACAAATCTGAACTTTAGCACAGCCTATCATCCTAAGTCTGATGGGAAAACAGAAAGGGTAAACCAAGTGATAGAGGACATGCTAAGGATGTATGTGATGGACAAACCATCTAAATGGGAAGAGTACCTACACTTAGTAGAATTTTCCTACAATAATGGCTATCAAGATTCATTGAAGATGAGCCCATTTGAAGCACTTTATGGAAGAAAGTGCAACACCCTAGTAAGTTGGGATAACCCAGCTGATAGGGAAGTGGTTGGGCCAGATTTGCTCAAGGAAATGGAAGAGAAAATGTTAAAGATTAAGCAGAATTTGAAGGCTGCCCAAGACAAGAAGAAAAGTTATGCTGATAAGAACAAAACCCACAGAGATTTTAAAGTGGGTGATCATGTTTTCTTGAAAGTGAAAGCCAACAGAATTTCCCTAAAGCTGGGAAACTGTTCCAAGTTGGCAACCAGATATTGTGGGCCATTTGAAATCCTAGAAAGGATTGGACCAGTTGCATATATGCTTGCATTTCCTGCATCCATGACTGTAGATAATGTGTTTCATGTTTCATTGCTTAAGAAATATATACCTGATCCTAATCATGTGATTGATTGGAATGTGATACAGGTGGAGCAAGAAGGCGTCTTACAGGTGCATACGGTGTGCATATTGGACCGGAAGAGAAAACAACTCTAGAATCAATCCATAGGGCTTGTAAAGGTCCAGTGGACCTGATATGGTCCTGAGGACATAACGTGGGAGCATGAGGATTCTATGCGGGTAGAATACATGCATCTTTTTGAAGATTTTGAAAATCTTGATGATGTTGTGTAAATAAATTGCACTGAGGATAGTGCAAAAATAAGGGGAGGGGATTGTAATACCTTAGGTTGAGCCCCTGTGAAATGTAATGATGTTTGTAGGCTGGCGAGCCAAGTGTTGATAAGCTGGTAGGATTATGTGTTATTAGGCCAAAGAGCCTAGGCGTTAAAGGCCATAAGCCTGATTTTTGTATATGTAATTATGCAGATCATTAATAAAATTTATACATCGTTGCATGTAGACCGACCAAGAAGAAAGAGTGATGGGGGACAAATCTCCACTAGGATGGGTAAGGGAGAGGGGGTTGAGAGGTTGGAAAGAGGGGTTAATCTTAAGGGCTTAAGTCCAAGAGAATAATAATTTATTATTATTCCAAAATATGATTAGAAGGATATGTTTTTATCCTAAGTTCCTTTGGGAGGATGGGTGACTTCCAAATGGAAAGGAACATGCTTCATGGGCGACATGTGTCGGCTCAGGCACATGTAGTTTAAGATTAAAAGTCATCTTGTTGTGGGGGGTCACTTCCCATTCTTCCATCCTTCTCCTAACTCGTTGGGCCTCCATAGTCGACCTCTGCATCTTTCATGCACCTCTGAAACCAGTAACCCATGAAGTTGACATGTGATTTCCTGTGAAGCCCAACATATATGTACTTGCCAGAGTTGTATTGTGCCTTACCGAATTGTGGTTGTTGCCATCCCCTAAGCTATATTGAACCTTTTTTGTTGTCCTCATATTGATAGAACTGAGTTGAAGAAGCGGGTTGTCAGGCTCATGGTTGAAGAGGCAGGTTGTTAGGCCTGTGAGCAGCTCTCTCCAGGTGAGAGAGTTAGTTGGGAAAATATTTTCTCCTAGAGAGAGTCTAGCACAAGCTATGGATCTCTGAGAATTCTTGATTCGGCCTATTTCCGAGACCCTGAAAGGGGAAGTGGAGCAACCGATGGACTGTGGAACAATGAAGGTGCATATTTTCGGGGTGGAAAAGGCATGTGGGGAATGAGAGTCCATGAGTTGTGTGCATAAGAAGGCTCTTGGAGAGAATCCTTCCATTTTCATTGTGCAGTCTCCTGTAACCTCAACCTATTCTAGGATTCCCTTGTCCTGGGTGGAGCTTAGTCCCAACTCGGGGGTGACCCACTACTGAGCGTGATGAGCAGCGTGGTCTAAGGCTGGGAGGTTTGTGGAAGGTCTACACACAGTTGTTGTACTTCAATTGAAAGATAAGTACCTATCCCTATGTTCAATTACATGTTGTGTATATGTACATGTGTTATAATAGATGAATATTGCATGTATATGTTGTTATATTGTGGGTTTTTCCTGTGAGTACTGCATGTATGCTTTTATTGTTATTTCCGCATTAATCTATGTATGAATTATTGTCAATTCCAATAAGAGTATGTATGGTAGTTGTAATTCTTTGTTATTTGTTTTAAATTAATTAGAAATGCATACACACACACACACACACACACACACACACACACATATATATAATGTATGTATGTATGTATGTATGTATGTTCCTTTGTGGCATTGCCTGGCATGTTGGTCGGTGTCCGGGGACATTACAAATTGGTATCAAAGCAGTAAATGCAAGGTTAAGGTTGTTTGGGTAGCATTACCCCGCAGGGGCCAGTGGTTGGGGACGTTACAATTGGCATGAGTGCCCACCATCCAATGTGCACCCAACACAGTCTAGATAATTTGTTATGTTTGAAAATTTTTGGGGTTGGGACTTAGATTGTGCATATATGCACAAGGTTGTATTTCCTTCTACAAGTGCTTGTTTATTTCTTTCTTTTATGAAACTTCTACGTATTTTCAGATGAGATGGATGTGAAACCGTTTCATTTTTACATAAAGTAATAATTATTACATAATCCTGAAAAAGATCTATGGTAACAATTTTGAAATCCAGGCAATGTCAGAGATGGAGATGTATAATCGCCCCATTCATATTTATTCATACAACACAGATATTCAGTTGCAAGCCAAGAATGGCTTTAGGCCTTTTTATTATAATTTCTTATATCCATGGCTTTTATTCATTTTCAAAACTACTCACGCTTAATGTTTTGTAGAGCCTATCAACATATCTCATGGTAGTTATGGTATTAATTCTCCCTCTATCCAGCTTAGCTATCATCATGGAAACCACTACAATTCTCTATCATTGTGTTCTTCATGTAACACTGCATACAGATGAGGTTCTGTTTAGGTTCTTGTATGCTTGAAAAACATATTTTATAGAAACACCCAAAAAAAAACCCACATATTTTATACAAACACTCAAACCAATTTCAGTGGCGGCTGTATGCCAAATTGGCATGCACAACAGCCCAAGGCCTATGGTTGTTTTTCATGCCAAATTGGCATGCACAACAACCATAGACCTATTGTGCATGCCAATTTGGCATGCACAACAGGCCTATGGTTTTTGTGCATGCACAATAGGCCTTGGGTGGTTGTGCATGCCAATTTGGCATGCAAAACAACCATATGCCTTGGGATGTTGTGCATGCCAATTTGGCATGCACAACAGCCCAAGGCTTGATGTGCATTCCAATTTGGCATGCACAACAGCCATAGGCCATGCACAAATGGTTTCTTGTATCTTCCAATAATATCTACAATATTTGAAAACTTCAAGTATTATCCTCAACGTTATGACTGTAAAACTTAACAGAACCTTAGGAATACCACATGCAATGGCCCTATTCTTTTGACTAAGAACAAAATGGCATGTAACAATTACCGCTTCCCTTACCAGCTTTAGAACAAATTACCTAGTATATGCCTTCATTCAATATCCTTTTTAAGTTCATTAACAATCTCAAAGCAATGAAACCTTGGGAAATAGTCAATGGAATTTGTTGGAAACTACTTTTTTCCTTAAAACTACCTTGTCTTGTGAGTCTATTATAATTGTTATTTTCATTACCTTAAAAATAATCTTCCAACTTAGCTAATTAATTTAGTTCGTAGTCTGATGCAGTGAGTATTGTCTTATCTTGCCTCCATTATGTCACTCTACTTGAGTTGCATTTTTGTAAACAGATCATATTGTCTATCTTTGAAAGGTATTAGGTAGCATCCCTCTCCATGCCTTGTATTAGATCATATTGGTTTTTTGCATAAAGATACCTACCATTTTCAACCAATAATGTCACATTACAACCACAAAAGAAGAGGTACAACCACATTCAGTGGAGAGACATGTTAAATTTTATTTGTTTCCTTAAGCACCCTAGTCATTTGGGTTTATAAATAACCACTTTCCATGAGAGAACTTAAGCACATTCACTTTTACTTGGCAGATTTATATTCTTATACCTTTTTCCTTTTATATACAATTCTGGTAATGTAGAGTGATAATTTGGTAAATGGTAATTACTTTATTGTATGAGTTCTTATATAGTATTTATCCATTTTTAATTTATTTTAAGTCCTATGTTTTCTATAAATTTATGAATGGACATGTGAGAGAAATGCTATAAATATTGTGTCAGTGTTTCACACAATTCCTTTGTTTTTCATTTGATGCAACTTTAGTCTTTATGAAGTTAAAATGGAAATGATGTTTTTTCTTTCCTGAATAAATTAAGTTTAAAATAGAAGAGAGAGAAGCATCTAATTCAAAATATTGATACTTATCCTGGTAGTGAGGTATAACTTGCACATTGTTTCCTTGAAATTAATTTGAACTAAAGTAACTAGCTTGCATGTTCTAGGGCATATGCAATTCTTCTCATTTGTACAAGTTTTTCTTTAATTTCATTTGGTTGACTTGAGTTGTAGGAAAATGAAGAGTTGACTTGGGTTGCACTTGGTTGACTTGGGTTAAATTTTATACAAACAACCAAACCAATTTATTATTTTGGTGGCAGTTGCATGCCAAATTTGCATGAACATCAGCCCAAGGCCTATGGTTGTTATGCATGCTAATTTGGCATGCACAGTAGCCATAATCCTTTTGTGCATGCCAAATCAGAATGCCTAGGGATGTTGTGCATGCCAAAATGGCATGCATAGCAGGCCTTAGGCTACTATGCATGCCAATTTTGCATGCACAACATCCCAAGGCCTATTGTGCATGCCAATTTGGCATGCACAACAGCCTATTTTGCATGCACAATATCCATAGGCCTTTCGTGCATGCCAAATTGGCATGCACATAAGGCCTTGGGCTGATGTGCATGCCAAATTGGCATGCACAACAGGCCTATGGCTAGTGTGCATGCATAGCAGGCCTTGGATGGTTGTGCATAGACTGGCATGCATAGCCATCCAAGGATTGTTGTGCATGCCAATTTGGTATGCACAATAGGCCTATGGCTATTGTGCATGCCAAATTGGCAATAGCCCAAGGCTTGATGTGCATGCCAATTTGGCATGCACATCAGTCGTAGGTCTTGGGATGTTGTGCATGCCAAATTGGCATGCACAGAAGTCCAAGGCCTGATGTGCATGCCAATTTGGCATGCACAACAGCCCAAGGCCTTAGGGAGAATCTTAAATTTTGTGTTGATGAGGGTCTCCTGCCACAGGTGAAATTATTATTTATTTAGCCAACTTGAACTGTGTTTTTGGTCAACTAAAGTTGCTGGTTTTTCAAAAACATGCATAATTGATCTATTTTTTTCTTGACATCTAATTTCTTTCCATTGTCTTTGTGAGTAGGTCTATGATACACTCATGCACTTAGTTCAATCAACTATTTTGAATACTCACAAGTCTAAGTTTACTCGGGTAATGTCAAAAATGTTTGGTTTTCAAAGAGTAAATGGAATGCTTCAATGATGCTTTCTTGTTTTGGATAGTTCATGAAATGTATTAGCTGTAAATATATTTTAATGCAACATATTAAAAAAAATTCACATCGAATGGCATGTCTTGTAAGCATGCAATGAAGGCCTTAACATTCTGAATAGTGAGTCCCTATCGAAGTGGAATTTACATTTTGCATGCAATTTTGAGTTGTAGAATTCTTATTTCTGAGTAATTCAAGTTTTTGTTATGTTTTTTACCTATTCCACTTAGCAAGACACTAGCAAAATAACAGTATGTCAAAGGTGTTTGAAATTATGGTTAGTGTAATATCTGTGACATGTTTGTTATTCTAGGCATTTGAATGGTGTCGAGGTTCATAACTATGTTGTCTTCTTTTCAAGTTGTAGTTTCATTTTCATGAAAAAAATATTTGATATCAATGGAATAGCCACTTGAAGGATGGTATCTTATTCATTGAATAGATTTTCTTGATATTTTTGAAGTCACTGGAGAGCCCTATTTGGATTTTGAAGTTACTGGTGATATTTTTTTCTACATGCAGCATTGGTGTAAAGGGTATGCAAATTAGATGTATGTAGAAGTAAAACAACCATGTGGGGGAGGGAGGATTTATCTAATTTATAGTCTAATATAGCAATTGTAAGAAAACTGCTCCTTATAATATTTTATAAGAAAGTAGACCAATGGGTTTTTCCTCTCAACATTTTATCACAATCTTTTTTTTGCAGTGGCATTTTTCAGAACTGCTACATAGAAAGTTGTTAGAACTCATTGTACTAAATACCATACACAGACAACAAACCATTGGTGATTTTTATATTTTTAGGCAACCAATTTTCTTTTCAATAGTATTTGAGATCCTCATTTTCTTTGTTGATATTGAATAACTTCCAATTTGTGGTTTAGTTTTCATCTACAAATAATTTTGTTATATATTTTATTGCAACAAGAGAAACAAGGCATATTCTACAGCCCTAGTGGAAGTGGGGAGTGATTCATAAACTCTTGGTGTGTTTGTGCATAGAATATAGTCGTTCATTGAATCTAGATGATGCATTGGGTGGAATGACTATTGACACAAGCACAATCCTATTTGAACCAAGGTTTGATATGCCCCTCGAGATTGCAAATATCAAGGATGCATATCTTGATTTCACATAAATGGTTGATGTGTCAAATATTGGAGACACGTGCAAACTTCAGGTACATATTAGACTTGCATTTAAAGAGTTTTGTGCTAGTTTTATAGAATATAAGAGTTACAAAAAAATGTGTTACTTATAACTTTTAATAACATTTAAATTTTTAAATAATTGCATGGGGTGAATTTTAACGTGGCGAGTCATTCAATTTACTAGTGGACTATTTTTCATATTAAATTTCCAAGTAAAGTACCATGTAGGGTAGAGCTTCTAGAGGAGTCTTAATTTAGATGTCCTATCAATTATATTTAGCTTTGTCTAGAAAGTATAATTGTGCAAATTTATTCAATTGGTATTGTCTGCCAATATCTGGACACAAGCTCAATGCCCTTGGGGAAAAAATTTCCTACAACATATCATAGTGTTATGTACTATGCAATGGATGTAATGTAGTCCATGGAATCGTTGTTTTCCCCGCTCTTTGGGGGACATACTATTCTTGCCAAATTGAGCTATCAATTCTTTTGTTTTCTAGTTCATCCCATTTTTATGTAGGTGGTCTCCTAATGTTTTTCCATCTTGATCCTTATCCT
>JZKD02S0277610.1:0-20432 GCA_000966675.3 Picea glauca | reverse complement strand
AAGCAAAATACAATGAAGTTGTGACATCCACTTCTGGAAAAACCAAGTGGTTGGTTTCCTTCCTTCACGGTGTTCCTCTTGCTTCGCTGGTAATATTTCTTCCTTCATGATTACATGCACAATCCTTTTGTCCTTCCTTGGACGAAGCTCCAGATTAAGCTTCCAACAATTAGCCCTTTGATGTCCACCCCTGCTACAATAAGTGCACTGAGTTTTTGGCATCCAGACCTGTTTACCCTTCTCTTTCTTCCATTGTAGAGTTGAGTCTTTATGTCGTGTTTCCTTCCTGGTCGACATAGATTTCCTATACAATTTTTTTCTCTTCCAACACTTGGCAACACAATGCTTGGGTGAATGACAATAAGTACATGGATAAATATTCCACAAGTTTCAGATGACATGATTATGTTTTTTATAATAAAAAAAAAAATTAGTAAAAACATGACCATTATACCTTCCTTTATGATCTTCACTTTGCTTTGGAGATGACTTGCATTCATTACCACAATCCTGGAGTGATGTGCCATTACCTTTTGTGAAGTGTTTCTGCAATGACTTAAGCTGGGCATGTGAAGCATTACTTGCTTCTGAAGTTTTGGAACCCCTTTTGGAGGATGCTCCTATCTCCACTTCGCCATATCCCAATCCTAAATATCGAGGCCTTTCTATAACCTCAATGGGATTAACGATACCTTGGCCCTCAATTCCAAGGCCCTTTCCTTCATAACCCATCTTGGTTAACTATCTCAAACCTATACCTCTTGTATGCTTTTCAAAAGCACCAAAACCATCTTGATGGGAACAAGGAGAATTTGATGAATGATCTTCACTGCATAACTTAGAGATGTTTTATGAAATAGATATAGAAGGAAATTCCTTCAATCCTTCTTTGCCTTTGTTGTTCTTTGAGGATTTCACTTGAACCGATCTCTTTCGTTCCAAGTAGTCTTCATACAACACTTGCACCATCTCAGCCATGGCAAACACGAAATTTCTGAATTCCTTCTCATCTTGAGAAAGTACTCTTGTAGATGCCATTTTCTCCCTTGAGATGAGCTCATCCCTGGTTAACATGCAAACTCAAATTCCAAACATCAACTAGCTCTGATACAACTTGATTCGAAAAGATCTTTTACACGACTATGGTTGAGTTATTAAGCATGTGTAGATTAACCGATTAGGAAGCTTAAAGAAAGGGGAATAAGTTATAGAAGAAACATAACAACCATATACACATATGAAGATCTGAAATAAATCATAAAACAATAACAAACCATAACACCAATGTGATAACGAAGTTCGACAATCTCGCCTATGTCTCCGGGCCTTTGTCTCAGCGGGTGAGACTTTCTTGTTTCTGTTCAAAGCTCAATAAGTACATCACAACAGTGCCAAAAGGTTACAAAACCGATCTGGTCTTTTTCTACCAGATCTCAAGAACCCAACAGAAGAAACGACACTCAATTCGGATGATCGGAGCTCCCAAAAATGGCTCGCAAAGGTGCGCTCCTCAACAACTTCCCTACATAAAAATGGCTTTGCCTTGGAAAATCTTCAGCATAAACCTACTATTAATCCCCTCCCATGGCCTTAAGAAGGCTTGGTTTATATATATTTGAAGTTGGTAACCATCTCCCAACTTCCTCCCAAGATCTGGCCTCAAAAAGGGCCTAATATCCCCCAATAAAGGCCAAAAATCTGCAAAACTGCCCCTAAAATCAATGAAAATCACTAATATATAGTGAAAAAACCCACTTTTGGGAAAATAAAGGGATAAGCGTCTTTGGCCTGGGCGCACATACCTTATACCTGTTCGTATGGATGTATGTGGCCAAGCACCAACCCTTAGGGGCTGCGCGCTGCCCCCCTCCTCTGATTACACCTGGTTGCATGCACATTTGTATATGACCTGGGCCTAATCAAATGGGATAAGCCCCTCACCAATTGACCCTTTCTTTGTCCAAACCCTGAGTCACCTGGCGAAAGGTTCCGAAACACTGGGCTGAGGGCTCTATCCATACTCACACCAACACAGTTAAAGACCAGGTCATATGGAATTCGTTGTAATTGGGGCTAGCTCCACCACCTGTTCGCCAATATAACACATACACAATGGTCCCATGGATGGTTCTATGGGTGTGCCAAGGGCTGGGGCTAGGCCCCAACCCATACCTCCGTCCGTAATAAATACAATGCAGACATAAATATAATATTTTCCCCTTTGTATAATAAGTAACACATGCGATGGGTTGGCTAGCCCAGCCCTGCGAAGGTGTAGCCCAGTGGGAGGTCCAATGTTCGAAACTCAGAAACTCCAACAAAATTTTACCAACAACCAAAGTAGCCAATACTTGGGTATGACGCGGGAGCCCATGTCTTGGCCACGTGGCACTGTACCTTACACCAACTAGCTGCCAAGTGTCATCACACTATTCGACCTTCTCTGCCACACGTATCAACCACGTCAGTAACCAACCACGTCATCACACTTGCCACATGTCAGACCTGCCACGTCATCTGTACATGTGTGCCACATGTCACCCTTGTAGTGGTGACACGTGTCACCCCCAGATTGGTCCACCTGTCATGTCCACATCAGTGTCTGTATGCCCAGTCATCCTACCATGTGTCACCTCTAGAAGCTGCCAACTGTTCCTGCCATGTCAGTTGTACGACCGTACGACCTGTACAATCATCTGCCACGTGGCACTATATGGACTACATAGACTGTTTAATCATCATTTTTTTTGCCTCCTTGGCTAACTGAACAAATCACCATAACTTGAGCATACGACATCCGTTTGATCTCATTCAAGTTGCGTTGGGTTCGTATCGATGAGGCCTACACACACATATGTTTTGAAGTGATTCTAAGAACTTTGAGTTTTAGGCCTTTCTGAGCCCCATCAAGCTCCTAGATCCAATTCTGGATCACTCTTCACTGGGTAGTGCCGACTTCTCTTCTTAGTGGTGAAAACCACTTTAACTAGGCTTGGGGACCAACTTGTTGTTTTGCATGATATAATTAGGGTTTGACCAATCCACAAAAGGGGATTTGGTCAAGTAGAAATCCCGACATGATCAATCCACAAAAGGGGATTGACCTAATGAACAATAACTCGATAATAAATAGAATACTCTTTGCAGTTACAATATTTCAACACTCCCCCTTAACAAGAAGGGTATTCTAAAACATCATCATGAGAGAGAGAGAGGGAAACAACATCAACATCATCTAGAACACTGTCTGGCATATCTATAAATCATCGAAAGTTTTTCTCATCATTAATCACAACATGGAGCTGGAGTAGCATCATCATCATCTGCATAAACAAGAATTAGTATAACACTAATACATCATCATAATCAATAACATCAACAACAACAACATCATCAACACGAGACTGAGATAACATCATAGTCAACACAAGGTTGATACATCATCAACATGAGACTGAGATAACATCATAGTCAACACAAGGTTGATACATCATCAACACGAGACTGAGATAACATCATAGTTAACACAAGGTTGATACATCATCATCAACAAAATCATCATCATCACAACACAAAGGCTGGGGTAACAACATCATCACAACACGAAGGCTGGAGCAACACCATCATCACAACACGAAGGTTGGAGAAACATCATCATCACAACATGAAGGCTGGAGCAACATCATCATCATCATCATGGAGCAACAAAATGAGGCAGGTGTATCAACAACATTTTGTGGTACTCTGATAGTCCCTAAGAAGCTGCCCAAGAATCATAAGATTCCCTAGGATATAAAATCCTATCATAGCTACCACATGGTACTTTGACAGACCGTCCTTACCGGACCTTCAGGATCTTCCCAAGAATCATAAGATTACCTAAGATTATAAAAAGCCTAATGGAGTTACCACTACTGACCATAGCTAGCATATACATGCATAAGTACTCTATCAGACCGTCCTTACTGGACCTTCAGGATCTGTCCAGGGATGATCGGTCCCCTAGGATATAAAATCCTAACTGAGCTACTCGATATTGGCCAGGATACCATAGTATCATCAACATCACTCCCCCTTTTGAGGGAGGTCCTTTCGGACTATACCAATCTTGTCTCGAAAGTGCTCAAACTTTACACGAGACAGAGGCTTGGTCAAAACATCTGCAACCTTCTCATTTGTACTAACATATTGGAGCTTTATGACTCCTCTCTACACCATAACACGAATGTAGTGATACCATATTTCTATGTGCTTTGACTTGTGATGGAACACAAGGTTCTCTTCCATCTTTATGCAACTTTGGTTATCACATAGAATCACAGTTGCTTCGATCTTCAGATCAAATAGACTTGTCAAAAACTTTCATAGCCATATGGCTTCGCAAATGGTGGAACATGTAGCAATGTATTCTGCTTTTGCTGTGCTAAGAGAAACACTAGATTGCTTCCTACTTTGCCATGAAGTCATGGTTGACCCCAGACTGAAGCAAAATCCTGAAGTGCTCTTTCTGTTAGAAACACTTCCAGCCCAATCTAAATCTGTATAACCAAGCAGTCTGAAGTCTTGATCTCCACTGTAGCAGAGACCAAAGTCCAACATACCCTTATGGTATCTCATCACATGCTTTGCAACAACAAGGTGAAAATGTCTAGGCTCTACCAGATACCGACTCAAGGTGTTCACAACAAAACAAATATTTGGCCTGGTGTTCATTAGATACATCAACGATGCAATGATCTGTCTATACAACGTAGCATCAACCAATTCTAAAAAAGTATCAACCATGAGCTTCAACTTTGTTTCCATGGGTGTATTCAAGGATTTACACTCCAGCATATCAAACCTCTTCAATATTTCAACTGCATACTTCCCTTGGTTAAGGAAGATCTTCTCTGGGCTTTGCCAAACCTCAAGACCTACAAAGTGGTGAATTAGGCCTAGTTCTTTCATCTCAAATTTTGCTGCGAGCTTCTTCTTAAAATCAATGATGAGATTTTCTTCTCCATTTAAGAATAAGTCATCCACATACAACAAAAATATACTAGGCTCATCATTCATAACCTTGAAGTAAAGGTTAGAATCAACTTTTGTAACACACCTGATCCCTTAATAGCTTTTGTAGGGATGGGGCATTGAAATTTCACTCTCCTTAACATCTCAAATCCTTTGTCCAAGGTCTTTATCGTCTTCTACTTACCCATAGCATTCTAATGGTCGCTACCGAACTTGAATATGAGCTTTGGGTTGCAAGTTATGGCTTCCCAAAGTTCTTCAGTCGTTCATTGGTTGAGGGCCACATGGTGTCCATGTGAATCCACCTCACAGGTATTGTCTCCATGTTTCTTCATCCACGGTGGAATTCCATCCACCGTCCAATTCCATGACTGGACTCAACCTTCGTCTAACACACAGGCGCCCAACACAGAGGCCGATAGGAACTTCGACACTTCGACGCTGAGTGCCTCTTTACTGTCTACACACGAGATCTTCCGGAGTCCCGAACTCCTGTAATCCTACCACATGGTTCCGACCTTCAAGCCTTTTGGGTCCCTCTATTATGCTACACCCCAACTCCTCCGGAGTCTCGAAGTCCCAGAATTTTGGTCACTTCACCAACCACTTTGGCTAGGTGGGCACGAACCAGTGACTAACACATAGAAGGGCCAGGGGTGACACGTGTCGCGTTCCAATAGGCATATAGGGTCTACGATAATCACAGATCGAGTTGACACATGGCACATTGATCATGGGTCCACATCACCCTGGTGATGTCTGCTTGCCACATCACACCTGACTGATAGCCTTCTAACATCCCTCAAATATCACGGTCGAGATCCGATCATGTGGATCAATAGATCCACGACTAATGTTACTTCGCGACTTCGGCCTTCAGGAGTTTTGTGATGCAAAATCCTCTCTTATCCCTAAGTTGGTCAGCGTTGGGTTGACCACAACCTAGATCTGACGGTTAGGAAAAGTCTCGAAGCATCCTCGAATCAACGACTCTCATTACTTCGGGCTTTAGAGCTTTTCGACACACCACACCTCCAATTCCCTAGAGTGCCTAGTCCCCGAAATAAAGGATCTAGCACCACGCGTCCCCTGTATATTGACGTCTGTGAGGAATCCTAAAGAATCCAAGGATCGACAGTCCTCATTACTTCGCGACTTCAGACTTCAAGGACTTTGGCATTACAACATCTATGTCCTCTCAAAGTAGTCAAAACCAAGGTGACTACATCATAAATCCTATGGCTAGGAAAGGACTCAAAGGATTCCTAGATCTATGGTCCTGGTCACTTCGTAGCTCTGGCCTTCATGGGTTTTGGCTTTAATGTCACTCTGTTCTTCTGAAGAAAGACTTCATTGAAGTACCGTGTGCTGGTCCCTCCTCTTGGATGATCGGACGATAAGTGGGGCTCCCGATGATCTCCCCCAAATATACGACTCTCCTTTACTTCGTAACTTCAATGTTTAGGGAGTTTGATGCTATAGCATCTCTATTATCCCGAAGTAGAACTTCGTCGAAGTCTTCTCGGTGTAGATCCAACGGTTGAGGGAATCCCCGAACATTCTTGATCGGTGGCTCATGCTTCTTCATGATAAGGAGTTGGATCTTGGTTTAGTCGAGAAGATAGGTTCCTCTAAACTACTAGGGGAAACCACCCAATGTCGATCGACCTTACAGGTAACCGTGATTCTCCGTCACCTTTAGCCGGTTTGTGACTATTTGGGCTGACAATGCTCCAAAGTCCCGGACTTCTGGAGTTCTGAAGTCAGAAGGACTTGGATCCTTTAGGCTTAGCCTAAGGTTCCTAGGTGCTGGTCATATAGGTCCTCCTGAACGGATCTCGTCCGCTCATCTTCCAAACAAAAAGATCTCCCCTTTCAAAGCTTCAACCTCGCTATCCTTCCCGAGCTTCATCAATTCTGAGGGACTTAGGCACTGAATCATGCTTTACACTCTTTCTCATGAGCTTAATAAACTCCTTCCTCCTGGAGACTCAGAGCGTCAGGGAGTGTCGACATGCACACGTGATATTGTGCCCAAGGTTGATGAACTCACAGTTCATTTATTTTAACTTGAACCATGATGGGGCTCGAGCATTTACTTGTACAAGCCAGATAGTTCCTTAATTTATTAAATACACAATCAAGAAGAATTAAAGGGATACAATATAACCATTAAGCAACCATGTACATCCCTGAGACATTCATAGGACATCCAACCTTAATTTACAGTTACAATTCAATTACACAGGATCTGAGAATACCAATCTATTATAGGTTGCAGCCAACTAACTGACCGTGGGTGTTCTCCTTTCCACCCAAACATAGGCTCAGAGGCATTCATTCTTAGCACTCTGGCCACCCCCGTGCCAAGCGATGATATCACTAGGGAATTTATGCCAATTCTCAACGATCCTTTCTCTTTCACATCTTCTCCGAGGTTTATCAGATGCTTCCTCAACATCAAGCTCATGACCTTCTGCTCATGTTCCATTCTCTGCATAATCTTAGAGATTTATTTCTCTGTCATGACCTTGACGAGGTTTAACATATGCTCATTCAACATCAATCTCGTGACCTTCTGCTTGTTCTCAGCTGGAGAACTTCTCACATTCTCCATTCTTCTCTTTATTCCCCTACATACCTTGCACATACATCCCTCTTATCCTGTTCCTTCTGTCAGAAGGAAAAATTGGGTCAGTCTAGGTCTACATGACCCTGTGGTACTTTAGGATGACAGTCTTCAGCTAGACCATGCTTCAATTCATGGGGTTGGTTGATGGTTCAACCACCGATACTTTCATCATTAACTAATTCCTCCTTGGAAAATATTGGGGTCATTCGATATAATGAACCCTCTCTTATATTTTTCACATTTTTTCCTCTAGTGATATCATGGACAATACTTTCAAGGCTTCACCCCCACAGTTAGTTGTTTGGCTATTCAAACAAAAATACATTTACACTGTTCCCATGCCATAGCATGGTGATTATGATTAATGATTAATTACAAGCTGGGGGAAACAAGGGGTGTTACAACTTTACTCTTCAATCCTTCCATACCAAGCTCTAGGAGCTTGCTTCAAACCATACAGAGCCTTCTTCAATTTCGATACATGAGTCTTTCTGTCTTCAACTTCAAACCTTTGGGGTTGTTCTATATACACTTCTTCTTCAATGACACCATTCAAGAAGGTTGTTTTCACGTTCATCTAGTGTAACTTCCACTTCATCTTAGCTGCAAGGGATATGATGGTTTTGATAGAAGTGTATCTGGCTACACGAGAAAACGTCTCTTCATAGTCAATGCCTTCCTTTTGAGAAAAGTCAAGAACTACAAACCTTGCTTTATATTTTTCAATACTTCCATTAGCAACATGTTTTATCTTGTATAACCATTTTGAAGATACCACATCTTTGTTCTTCGATATGGTAACTATTTCCCATACATCATTCTTTATAATGGATTGATATTCTTTTGTCATGACATCTGCCCATTCTTTCTTCTGAGTGGCTTCTTCAAAACAAGTAGACTCCTTCTTTAAGAGATCACACATCAAAGCCATATAATTGGAGAATGGATTGGGTTTCTTGATTCATCTCATGGTACCTTCTGGGGCACCATATTTCTCTCCATCTTGAATAAGTTCCCTAGCCCAAGATAGCTTTCTCTTGTGAGAGATCGTCATTTGGGGAGGTTCTTGAGATTCTATAATATCATGATCTTCATGAATCTCATCATCAGGGGAAATTGTGACTTCCCTTACTGGTTCTGCAACTCTGGGAGCTACAAGCTCTTCTTCATATAATTCTTCAAGATGGCATCTTCTTGATTTCTTGAGTGCTGCATCTTCATCAAAGGTTACATCTTTGATGATCTCAATGTGATGGTAACCTAGTGTATAAATTCTAAAGGCCTTTGAGACCTCATAGTAACCACCAAATATTCCCTTCTTTTCTAAAGGGTCCATCTTGGTTCTCTTCTCTTTCAGAATGTGTACAAACACATGACAAAAAAATATCTTGAGATGGCTTACTTCTGGCTTCTTTCCGGAGAACATTTCTTCGGGGGTTTTCAACCAAAGTGCACTATGGGATCATCTGTTTTGTACATACAATGTTGTCCTTGCTGCTTCTTCCCATAAGTGCATTGGAAGATCTTCATCATGGATTATAGTCTTCACTGCTTCCATTATAGTTTTGTTCTTCCTTTCTGCTACACCATTTTGTTGAGGATTGTAGGGAGTGGTGATATCCCTCTTAATCTTGACGTCTTTACAAAAGTTTACAAACTCTTTTGAGGTGTATTCTCCTCCATTATATGACCTTAGTGTCTTGATATTTCTTTCAGAGAGATTGTCTATCAAGGCTTTGAATTCCTTGAATTTTCCAAACACTTCATATTTTGATTTCAAGAAGTAAACCTAGGTCTTGCGAGAATAGTCATCAATAAATGATACATAGTATACATACCCACTAATGGAGGTTGATGGCATTGGGCCACATACATCTGAGTGGATGAGCTCTAAGACTCCTTGTGCTTTACTATCGCTCTTCGGGAAATGGTTTTTGATGTTCTTTCCTTGTGCACATCCATTGCACACACCTTCATGGTCAGCCTTGATTTCGGGTAGACTTGTAACTGCCTTGCTCACATATGGTAGTGCTTTGTAGTTGATGTGAGCTAGTCTTCTATGCCAAAGTTCACATGGAATCTCGGTGGAGTGTGTCAAGGTTGCTTCTTAGTGACCTTTTAATTTATATAGGCCACCTTCTTCTGTTCCAATAACAATTACATCTTCTATGGTTTTGCCTTTTGGCCACATGAGGACTTCATCATATATGAATGAAACCCTGAAGCCTTTCTTATCTAAAGCTGAGATAGAAAGCAAGTTCTTTGCCAAACCTGGTACATATAGTACATCCTTCATCTTCATTGGGGTCCCTGAATCAAGTTTGTAATTGGAGTCTCCCACTCCTTTGATAGGGTACTGGTAATCATCTCTAAGAGTAACTTTCTGGGGAAAGTTCTTTTTAGTAAGGCTAGAGAGAATGTCTCTTTGACATGTCATGTGCTTTGAAGCACCATTATCTATGAGCCAAGTATCCTTGCCAGGTGACAGTGAGCATGAGAGGGAATAGATTAAGACATAATCTTCAATCTTTTCTTTACTCATCTTCATAGGTGGCTCATCATCTTCAACTTCATGGGCATGGTGCCTTTTGTTTCTCTTCTTGTACTCTTCTCTTCCAGCTAGAAGTTTCTTTGCAATATGTCCAATCTTGTCACAATGGTAACATTGATAGGACGAGAAATCCTTTTCTCTTCTTTGACCTTTTTGAAATTCTGGAATCTCTTGGGGGGGTGAGATTCTTTATGAGAATGATTGAACCTACTTGGGGAGTGATAATCCTTGTGTGGGTGGGTCTACTTCTTGAAGTGAGACCTTTTCTTTCCTCCTTTGGCATGAGCAACTAGAGGTTGATCATCATCCCTTAATAGTATTGCTTGTCGGTTAGCTACTCTTGCTTCTTCTTGAACACATTCTTCCCAAAGACTGTCAAAATGTATCTTATCCTTTCTGGCACAAATGATTTGTATGAATGCATCCCAAGGTCTTGTGAGACCATTAAGAGCTGTCATTATGAGTTCGTCTTCATCTAGGGTATCTTCAATTGCTTCTAGTTGTTCTTTGAATTGAGAGATTCTAGAGAAATATTCATGAACTGTTTCTCCTTTTTGCATCTTTGTATTCTTGAGTTGAGTTCTCAAGTTCATCTTCCGGTTAATGTTTCTTCCTTCATATAATCTGGTTAGGGCATCAAACATTTATTTTGAGGTATCTTTAGATGCCACTTGCGGGATCAAGTGATCTTTGATAAAGTCTGCAATAATTATTTTGGCCCTAACCATGTCCTTCTGGTACTTTGCTTTCGCTGTAGCATCTGCGGGTTTTGATATATTTTCCTTGATGAATCTTGCTAGGTAATTCTCTTCAAGAATGAGTGCAATCCTATACTTCCACGCACCGAAGTTTCCACACCTTCTGACTTGTCAATGAGCTTGGTGCTTGCATATATCTTGACCTGTAGCTGGGAAAATGACCAAAAAAAATGAAATTGCTCAGAAAATAAATTTGAACTTACTAGGAGGCATGCTTGGCTGAGGCGAGTAGGTTGGTGTAATCAGTTTTAAGGAAATCCAAATTCGACCTGTTCAAATTTGACCTGCGGAAATATGGACTGGTACTTCTGGTACTGGTTCTGGTTTTCTGGTACTAGTGAAAACTAGGGTTTCACTTTCCGGGAGTTCTTTCCACTGAAAAGGTGCAGTCAAGCTGCCAATGAGTTATCTAGGCTAGACCACACTTCCTTGATGATTTTTAGGCTGAAATTCCTCTCCAATAAAAATCCCTTATTTTCTTGTACGTCAACAATGACGTTTTTTCTTATCTAGTGAAAGGTGCTCTCTTCAGGTTATCTTTGATACCATGTTAATTTAAGAGTATATATTGAGTTTATTTTCAATTTACTAGATAACCATAACACAAGTAGGATCATTGAGAGAAACACAATCACAAGATACATAACATTTATCATGGGAAACCCTCATGGGGGAGAAAACCCAACAAATACTTCCTTAATATAGATAGCCAATACGATGCCAATATAATAAACCAAAACACTAGATAATATCCAATGCTGGGTAATGCACCTCTCTCTTCCTTCTTCTCCCAACTGCATCTCTCCAAACTTGCACACTTGATGAGTGAATGGTGGAGTGAGATAATGAGGCCCTATCTTCCTTTATTTATACTAGCTGGAAAGCGTTGAAGAGGTGTCTCTTCACTGGGCAGGGCCAACTCCTCTTCTTAGTGGTGAATACCACTTTAGCTAGGCTTGGGGGCCAACTTCTTATTTTGCATGATATAGTTAGGGTTTGACAAATCCACAAAAGGGGATTTGGTCAAGTACAAAGCCTGACACGATCAATCCACAAAGGGGGACTGACTTGATGAATAATAACTCAATAATAAATAGAATACTCTTTGCAGAACTCTCACCTAAAGAGAACGCTCACGGGCATGACAACCCCCCCTCTTCGACAACAAATCTATCACCTAGAGACAATGCTCATGGGTGTGAAAACTCGCCTCTTTGACATAAAAACGCTGGTTACAATACATCAAATCCCTTACAAGATTTTCTATGCAAAGAAGGTAATAGTTGTAATTCTCATATGGTCTGACCCCTTTTGCACATGAGAAACTGAATGACTAATTCCCCA
Organism: Picea glauca; assembly: GCA_000966675.3. Lineage (NCBI taxonomy): Eukaryota > Viridiplantae > Streptophyta > Pinopsida > Pinales > Pinaceae > Picea > Picea glauca. The sequence goes on along the minus strand of JZKD02S0277610.1, from coordinate 8,134 downwards.
TAACGAGTTCTCCTCCCCCCGAAATACACTAAGGCTAGAAATGTATATTGCATGCCTTAAACTTGACACTTGTCACCTTTAGAACTAGCTTTAGCCACTTTGTGACTTGTTCCCATCCCTTAGGAACTTAGGATAAATAATTATCCATAAATTACACTTTTCATAAATATTAATAAAATATTCCCCGGGACTTAAGTCCCCCCCCCCCCACTTTTCCCTTTTCTGGTGGAGTTAACCCCTTGTCTCTTTTCTTCTGATTTGTTTGTGTGCAGTGATGTGATAATATTAATAACTTGATTATAATTACATTTTACAAGGATAGGCGCACTAGCCTTTTTGTGTCCCGACTCACCAACCTCATAACTACACATGCTCCATGACCTCATATACATATACATCCATGCGCAATTCCAAGTAATCCTCGTGCACTTACTCAAGTGCACGCTAAACCGTGAAATGTACACACCCTACCTCTGATGTGCAACCACACACACTTACCCAAGTGTGCGCATCACTATGAAATGTGTGCACCCTTTCTTTGATAACAATTCTCTCGTGCACTGCTAAGGTGTGCACAAAACCAAAACTTAGTACTAACGACTCGCCAACCTATATGTATAATTACAAAGGGGTTTGGACTAGGGACATTACATTCCCCTCCCCCTTATTTATGCATTGTCCTTAGTTCATTATATACACATGTACATACAAACTTTCAAAAAATTTCAAAAAAATGTGGATACTCTACCCTTATAGCATCCTCGCGCTCCCAAGTTGCATCCTCAAGACCGTACCAGTTGCATTGGACCTTTACCAACTCCATGGATCGATTCCATAACTGTTTTATTTTCCGATCCAATATGCAAACCAATCACACTCGAAAATCGCCTTCTGGGTCCACCTAAATCACATTCCAATCAATAATATGATTAGCATCATGTACCTACTTTTTTTAGCAATGATACATGGAAAACATTATGAATACAAAATGATGCAGGCAATGCAAGCATATATGTGACATGACAATTCCTCTCTAGGATTTCAAATGGTCCACATTAGCGTGCTGCCAACTTAGAACAATTTCCCAACTTCAGGGAACTCCATCTAGCTTTTACTTTAAAGAACACATGGTTGTCCACTTTAAACTCTGTATGGGTTCTACCTTTACTTGCAAAGCTTTTCTTCCTATCTTGGGCAACCTTTAAATTCTACCTTATCTTTACCATCTACTCCTCCATTTCTCGGAGCAGATCTGATCCAACCACTGCGTAGTCTGTGGGTTGTCCCAACTCACTAGTTTGTTGCACTTTATGCCATAAAATGCCTCAAATGGGATCGTATTTAAAGATGCTAATACCCATTGTTGTAAGAAAACTCTACCAAGTGAATGTTATCTTCCCATTTTGATGGTTTATCCATCACATACATCCTGAGTATATCTTCAATCACCCGATTTACCCTCTCCATTTTCCCATCTGTCTCAGGGTCATATGATGTGCTAAAGTTCAAATTTGTCCCAAATCCTTTGAATAACACTTTCCAAAAGTTCAAGGTGAGCTTGGAATCTCTGTCAGACACAATTTTTTTAGGTACACCATGTAACTTAGCAATTTCCTACATGTATATTTCAACAATATTGGCTTCCTTGTGCATTGACGTCACTGGAATAAAATGGGCAGCTTTAGTCAGCTTGTCCACCACTACCTTAATAGAATCATGTTGCTTAGCAGTCCTATGTAGTTTAGTAATGAAATTCATGGGTACAAATTCTCACTTCCACTCAGGAATGGGAAAAGGATATAGAAAACCAACTGGATGCTTCTGCTCAACCTTGAGCTTTTGACATTCAATGCATCTAGCAATAAAATCAACAACCTCCTTTTTCATGCCTAGTCAATAGTATTGCTTTTTGACTGTGAAAATTGTTTTATAGTAGCTTGGGTGTCTTGCATAAGGAAGTTTATGCATCTTAGACAATAAAAAACTATTCAACTCCTGATCATTTGGCACATACACTTTGCACCTAAACATGAGGATTCCATCCTCTTTTAGCTCACGACGTTCAAATTTCTTCTGTGTCATACCTTGATGTAAAGTCACCTTTATGTCCACATAGCACTGATTTGATTTGGAAACCTTTAAAATTCCTATCACACAAATATGATTTGTACATGCAAATGGTTGTAGCATGCATCTCATGCACCTTCCTGTTGAGTGCATCAACCACCTTGTTCTCTTTTGCTTTGATATGCTTTATGTCAAAGTCATACTCACTGAGGAATTATAACCACATTCTTTGTCTAACATTTAAACTTGGCTATCCAAATAGATACTTCATACCACTATGGTATGTTATCAACTCAAATATTTTACCCATGAGATAGTGCTGCCACATATTTAAGGCATGCACTATGACTGCTAATTCTAAGTCATGAGTGGCATAGAGCCTTTCATGCTCTTTAAACTTTCTTGATTTGTAGCATATCACATGCCCATTTTGACAAAGGACTCCACCAAGCCCTTCCTTATATGCATATGTGCACACAACAAAGTCTTCATGTGAGCCAACAATTCTCGAAATTGGTGCACTTGTCAACAAACTCTTCAAGTGTTGAAAAATCCTTACACAATCTAGAGTCCATTCAAATCACACACCTTTCTTTTGCAAGGATGTAATTGGATGCACAATCTTTGAGAAGCCTTCAATAAACCTTTTGTAATAACCTGCAAGTCCTATAAAGGACCTCACCTCTGCGACGTTTCTTGGTGTCAACCATTCCTCAATGGCTTTTGTCTTTTTCGGATCCACGACTATTCCTTCCTTGGAAATGATATGACCCAAATGATGAATCTATCGCTGGTGAAATGAGCACTTGCTCAACTTTGCATACAATTGATGTTCTCTAAAAAATTGCAGTACCATCCTCAAGTGATGCTCATGCTCTTCTTTAGACTTTGAATAAATAAGTATGTCATTCAGAAATACAAAGACAAACTTATCTAAGTAATTTATGAAAACTCCATTCATCAAACACATGAAGACAACTAGTGCATTTGACAACCCGAAAGGAAACACTGTGAACTCATAATATTCGTACCTCTTTCTGAAGGCAGTCTTGCTGATGTCTTCTTCATTAATTATGACTTGGTGATATCCATATTTGAGATCAATCTTTGAAAATATCTACGCACCCCTCAGCTGATCAAAGAGGTCATCTATCCTTGGCAAAGGATACTATTTCTTTATTGTTACTTCGTTCAACTTCCTGAAGTCGGTACAAAGTCTCAACGTACCATCCTTCTTCTTCACGAACAATACTAGGGCACCCCAAGGTGACATATTTGGGTGTATATAACCCTTCTTTAGAATCTCTTCAAGTTGCATATGTAATTCCTTAAGCTCTGGCATACTCATCCTATAAGGAGTCTTGGATACGGGTGTTGCTCCATGGATAAGGTTTATAGAGAAATCAATATCTCTTTTCGGTGGAAACCCTGATATATTTTAAAGACATCCTCAAACTATTTCAGTACTGCGCAGTATTCAACATTTGGAACTTTATCCTTAGGTGCCTCCTCCATGTGTGTTGCAAATACTGACATCCTTTACTATAGATTTTCTTCAATTGTAAGGCTGAAACTTCTCTAATGGTTACAACTTTTGGAATTCCTTAAACTGTTCTTAAGTTTCATCCAAGCAAGTAAATGCCTTATTGTAATAGTCTAAAACAACATGATGTTGGCCCAACCAATCCATACCAATGAGGCAATAATACAAGCCCAAAGGTATGATATTCAAATTGGCATTTGTGTGGAGTCCATTCATTTCCATTGGACATGCCTTAATCTTTCCTTTTTGCTCATGTAGCTAACTCCACCAACCAAGGTTTTCCAAACTTGCTTCTCAGCAATTGGAATCTTTCCACCATATTAGGATCTAGATAACTATGAATATATCATGAATCAATTAAAATAACAATGGGTTGGTCATTAATCTTACTTTCCACTTCAATCATGTGCGACTGAAACTCAGTTTGCTTGTTATCCAAGGTTGCGTAAATCCTACGTACATTTCTGCCAATTTCTTCAATTACCACAACTTGTTGTACATTGTATGCAATCGTTTATTTTTCACCTCTTTGAGGGAAATCTCTGTGCATATGATCTCTGCCACAACCCCAACATTGAATAGATTGTTGCCTTGGTTTTTGCCCCACTATCCATGTCATTCAGGGCTCATTGGGAGTTGGTTGTCCTTGCACAGTATTTCTGAAAAATGGTGGTTGAGCCCCCTTCTTCCTCTATTCCACCTTGCTTTTCATCTTGTCTTCCCAAGCCTTTTGGAAAGTCAGTCTTCCCGTTTGTTGATCATAAAGACATTTAGCGCACCTTATGGTTTCCTCCAATGTATTATGGTCATCATATTGTATCTTGTCACTGATAAATGATGACAACCCATTCAAGTACCTTTGAAATTTAACTTGCTCATCCTTGATGAATGCGACATATTTCAACAGCTCTAAGAATCTTCTTTCATACTCATCCATTGTCATACTCCTACACTTGAGTTTAAAAACTCCTTCATTTTCTTTTCATAATATCGCTTGGTTAAGTATTTATTTTGAAAATACCTCTTGAACTCCATCCAAGTAACCTTCTTCTCATTAATGTGTTGCACTTGCATGATTCGATCCCACCACAATGATGCTTTTCCTTTTAGCTGGTATATGGAAATTCTCCCTTCTGCCTGCACAGAATAATTATGCAGCTGGAAGTACTTCCTTATACCCAACAACCAAGTCTTTGCATCTGCATCCTTCTTGTTCTCACCGTCAAAGGTACAAGGCTTGATCTTATTCATTTCTCCCTGTAGCTTGTCCACCCTAGTCCTTCCCTTATGCTTTCCAACATGAGATGGACTTGAGCCACTGTACGCTTTCCTAAATGAATGCTTTGGTGAGTGAGGATGATGCCTATCAACATTTCTTGTTCCTCTTCTCTTCTCACCATGAGACTTACTTGTTGTTGTCTCCTTATCCGTTTTATTTTATAGTTTGTATAAGCTTTGCATCAACTTGATATTGAAGTCATCTTGCTGCTCCTTGGATTTCATAAGCCTTTCATTATCAACTTTATAGCTTTGGACATCCTTTTGCAGTCCCTTTATGGTTTCTACCAAGTTTATGCACTCCTACTTGGATTGTGTACCATCAACACCCAAACCGACATACAAATCTTTGTATTCATCATCATGGATAAAAGCTCTATGTGCATCTTTCATGCTTTTTGACTTTTTGCGTTGATTATGTCTTGCTCTAATCATTGTTAATTCTGCAAAATGTGTAGGCAATAATATTTGTTAGATGAATTCATGCAACAACTTCATGAAAACTCTGCACCATTTTGTCAGAATCCTTTCTTCTGAAGCTCGTGCGTGCACTGGCATTCAACGGGTATCAATGTGTGATGTCAATATTTGATATATACATCATGTATAAGTATTGTACATGCACCACAAATTTTGTTCCGCGCAGCCCCAATTTTTTTAGTGCGCATACCCACACCTCATTGTTTCCTGCGCATTTCTAGTGCCGCACCCCACAATATCCCAAAATTTAGTGTGCACACTTACACATTCTTATCTTAGGTGCACCATCACCGCGCTATAATTCCAAATTCAACCATTTATCAATCCAAATTTTTCCTTAAATAGAAACTCAACCCATGCAAGCTCAATGTTGAAACTGGAGCTCTAGTACCATATTGTAACATACCCTGTTATTGAACTGCCTCTGATACCAATCTGTAACATCCCCAACTTACTACTGAGCAATGCTACTCCAAAATCTAGTGCGCAGATTCTACTTTGTAACATTAGTCTATGCAGTAATACTTGAAGTAACGCACTCAACCCCAAGTTGAGTTGCACCACACAAACTTTCCTCTTTTTACACAACTTAAAACAATGGAAGTAACACAATGCAACTGCACACCCAAGCATATTGAGCACACAACTTACTACATGTGTATTCCATACTAAACATGAGATCACTACTGGGTGCGCAACCATTATGGCGTCACACACAAATTCTGTTCTCCTTGTGTGCACAAGTAAATATAGCCTCTAGTGTGTTATAACTCAAGTTGTAGGTTGGGAAAATCCTGACCCAACCACGAAACAAGTGCTACAACTTGGGAATCCTACACCCAATGTCACCTTGATGTAGGTCCCACACTTCAAGGGTGACTAGGTCACTCTAGGGAGGCGATCTCAGTGACCCTAGGGGCATTGAGATGGAGATGGAGGGAAATGGAAGTGAAGCCCCTAGAGGTCAAGTCTATGTGGAATAAAAGGTCGAGAGAGATGCCTTTCAAGTCAAGTAATTCTTTCCCCACATGCATAGTACTTCTCTGGATGATTATACTTGCCCAAGACACAAGAAAAGACACTTTGCAATGATAGATATTAGTTGGATCAACAAGTTAAGCTTGTTGTCCCTAATTTGCATCAGTAGATATCAGTTTATATTAGAAAATAAAACATCTAAAATCAACATATAAAGATCTAGACTAGTTAGGTAAATCAACATCAAACTTAGCAATGAGCATAGGATGAAAATGACACTTAAGAAGCTAGATAAGATGGTTGTTGTAAACATGTGTTTTCTACAGGATATTGAAGCTTTATGGCTGTAGCATTCAATGGCTTGCAGAAGCAAAATCAACCATGAAAATTTGCCAAGAACTAGCCCAAAAGATCCGTCCTGGTTAGTAGAGTTAGTGTACAAAATTTAGAAGCTAGTCTAGGGTTAGTTTAGGAGTTATGAGAGTGTTAATAGCTATGGTTATGCAGTCCTAATGGCTGTAGGTTAAAGTTTGTAACAGAAATTAGAGTAGTGGGAGAGAGGGGATGCCCTAGTGGGGGAAGGCTCCTCTCAATGAGGCAAACCAACTTCAAGCAAGAAACCTTTCAAAAGACCAAAAATTGTGTTTCCCAAAGAAATGATTTTATATCTCCAATGCAAAAAAGTATGACTAGTGCCTTTGATATTGAGTTGATGGAGTCAAACAAACAAAGAGTTTAGAGAAGCTACCTCCTTGGGGGTGTAATCCCTTTTACTTCCCAAGGCAAGTTTCTCTAGGCTAGGGTTTAAGCTAAGAGGGTGTATGCCCTTATACTTCTCTTAGCAAACCCTTGTATAATCAATAAGATGAAGCAATTAAATGATTAAGACTATGGTGGGGGTGTTTCTTATACTTCCCACCTATCTCCTAGCATAACAATACTTAACTTGAAAAAATGATAGCAAAATAGTCGAAAACCATACCAAGATCAAGAGAAATGCCAAGATAATCCACCACAAGAGCTAGAAAGCATCATCCAAGGCTAGCGCTAGAATTCCATCAACCATTTACCAATAGATAGCCATAAACAAGTGCACAAGAGAATAAAAGAGCCAAGTGTGGCGCGAATTTCAGACCAAGGCCTCTCACAAGAGGGAGAGTTTTGTTTAAAATGAGATCTTATGATCTCCATTTATACAAAATGTAGCTAACATAGTTTGTCACAAGATAAGGAGTAAACCACAAGATTAGGTGTTAGCAACCCTAATATTTCCCCCTTAACAAAGTAATATTAAACAATTTACTTAAAATTTCACTTTTTGCACAAATAAAACCCTAATTTAGGAGGATGTCACCCCTTTAGGGGATGTTTTTCCACTTTGAGGAAGTCGTTGGTGTTGGAGAAGCATGGGTAGGCCTCCAAAGGCCATATGTCAAGCATCTAAGCACTCTCATCATGGTGAAGACCTTTCTCCTCCTCAAACGTCCATGCATCAAAAGAGTGGCATCTTGCCACCATTTTTCCCTAGCCCCAAAAGCATGATGTCAAGCTCAAAAATAGGACATTTTGCCTCTCTTGGGAAAATTGTTTGCCAAGTGAGGGTTGGGCTAGGTCTTCCAAGTCATCATCAAGGCCTTCCAAGTCTGATCTCTCTCATCCAGCATGTGAGCCCCTGGCATCCAACCTGTGGGCTTGTAGCCCCATGGAAGCCCAAGCTAGGCTTATTCTCCCAAAAATGTCCACTAACTAGGTCTTGCAAAGACAAATGAGCACGGCCTCCAAGGATAT
>JZKD02S0277575.1:0-20433 GCA_000966675.3 Picea glauca | reverse complement strand
CTTGCCATTTTATTTGATTTTTCCAAGAAAAAAATCACATTTATACTCAAGATGAACATTAATACACCTAGCAGGTGTTTCAATACTTCTATCACAGTCCTTTAAACTTAGAAATAGTCTTCAAAACTTATACAACAACCAAGAAACACTTTTAGCACATAAAACAACACCTATGTCATACAATAAGCTTATAATTCTTATAGTTGCAATTGATGGTAGGCCATAGCCTCCCCTTCTACAAATTCCTATAATTACCTGATTTTCACATAGCTGTATGCCCTCCTTTGAGAGACTCTTTGCAATAGTGTCCATTTCTTTGTAAATGTGCCTGAATAGAATCTTTGTAAACCCTCCATAGATTTCGTTTATTTGTTCAACCAAAGGAACAAATATGATATTTTGCAAATGGGACTTGTTTAATAAAACATTTATTACAAAAATAAAATCTCCAAAAACCTGAAATGAAGCCAAACTTTTCTTCATAGTAAACTTTAACAGCAGGTAGAAAGACATGATTCACTATAGTTATTGGTACCCCTTCCAACATTTTCTTTGAGATAAAAATAGTTCCTTTCATCTAGATGAAGAACTAATCCACAACAATAGATGGCATCACCACAAACCCCATCAAAGAAAATCAAAGGCAAGGTTTTATCCACATTTATCTCACCAATAGCTCTTGGAGTCTTTGTTCATGTATTGACTTATAAAAAGGAAGCAATCCAAAAACCTGGGAAAGAACATTAAAAGTAGGTACAAATTTACCTTCAAACATAATTGAGTTGCAAGCCAACCATATACCCCAAAGGGTCAAATACAGGATAACCCTTAGTGGCTTCGATTCCTTTTTTCCAAACCAAAATGAAAAGCAACCTTACAAAGATTCCTTGTTCCAAATATTTCATAGAACTAAATGGTATTCCATATCATTCCATATCTATTGAGAGAAGGTGCTAGACAATTAAATATGTTTAGTTGATTCATCAATGTTCTGACATAAAAGACAAACTCCTGGGATGAGTTTACTGCTTTTCTTCATCATCTCCCATGTGAGAACATTATTATGTAGTGATAGACACATTATCAATATATATTTTGATGGTGACTTCACTTTCCATATATTTTTCCACCACCAACCTCTTTCTTCAGGCCTGATCCAATTAAGGCTTCATACCCAAGTTTAATAGTGTAAACACCTCCCATCACATTCCTTGCCAGATAAGTTCATATTTAGCTCAGGTGAGTCTAACATGAGCCCTCTGAAGATGAAATATGTATTTTTTTCCATTCAACTACCATATCACCTACCACATTAATCTCTTCAGTGCTCAACCATCCCTATACCGAAAGTGTAGTAGCCCTTGTTTTGTTCACAGTGCTCATGGTAGCTTTCCCAATCAAATGAAGGTGATAAATTAGTGCTTTAAAAAGGAATATTATTCTATCACAACCCATGATGGCATCCACAACCACTATAACCTAGGTGCACGTGCCTACCTTTCAATTCAAAAATTCGCCAATCACAAGGAAGACCAAAACTAGTGCCTTCCATTGGTTTGAGACATTTTGCAAGGCTTTTCTTTCGGACATTATCCAATCCAAGGTAGTTCCCGGGAAAATGTACTTTTAAATTAGGATTATTCTCCACAATTTGTCTTTAGTAAGCATATTTCAAAGAGATTTTTCTACCAATGCTTTCCCAAATAGATTAATATCCTTCAACCCCCATACACCCAATGACTTGGGAACTGCCAATTTCCTCCAATTGACCCAGTGTGTTCCCTTGTAATCACTACTTGCTTGCTAGAGAAAGTTGAAGCAACACCTTGTAATTTTTTCAATAATACCTTAGGGTATGTGAGACAAAGTATGCTAGTATACCAGAATAATGTCCAATACATATTTGATAAATACTAAACTCCTCCCTCTAGACAACTAGTGATTGCACTATTGTGATGAGCAACCAATTCCAATAAGCTTTCCCATAATTATTAGGTTTCATAAAAAAGCTAAATACATGACCTTGTTGTTGAAATCTAAAATGGAAAAGGGAAATTATCGACCAAGTGTAGTTTCCAGACCTTCTTCCAAGCCAAAAGTATATAGGGCCGATTTGGCATCATTAAACTACATCCCCATGGATTTTTTCTGAAACAATAATAGATCACTAAAGGTTCTCAATTCATTTGTAGAGCCAAAAAACAACAACAAAACATCATTAATAAATAAGAGATGAGACAATCTCTCTCTAGAGCCCACCTTAATGCCTTGTACCAAACTTCTTCCTTTTGCATCAACCAAGGACCTACTTGAGCCTTTAGCTACTAGGAGAAAAACATACGGGGATAGGGGATAATCTTGCCTCAACCCCCTACAAGTCTTAAAGAACACAGGTGTTGATCCATTGATTAATACTTCAAAAGAAACCAAGGAAACACATGCCATTAATCACTTGTTTACAACATATCAACAACCTTTATGAGTGAGAAATGATCTAAGATAATTCTAGGAGACCCTATCATAGGCCTTGGAAAGAACAAGATTTACTACCACAACTGGGCTCTTTGAAAGTTTTATTGTGTACAGTCCTTCTTGTGCAGTTGTAATTGCCTCGTGAATATGCCTTCCTTCTAAAAATCCAAATTTCTCCGTTGAAATGAAGTTTGACAACAAAGTTTTAAGCCTTACTACCAACACTTTGGAGATAATATTATATAGGCAATTACAAAGTGAGATAGGCCTAAACTCATCAAAGGTTTCAAGGATGTCCACCTTTGGTATTAGAGATATAAAGTTAGAGTTAATATTTAAAGGAACCTTTCCCAAAATTCTAACTTCCTCCACTACTGAAACAAGATCCTCTCACAGTACATCAAAGAACTCTAGAAAAATTTCAACTATCTAGCAATCTGGACCGAGACTTTGTCTTTCTTAAAGGTGTTTAAAATATTATACAACTCATCCTTAGTGATAGTCCTATAAAATATCTCGTGTACCTCCTTAGTAATCAACCTTAGTAAAAAGGAGCACACCTTTAAGATATCACCAATATTAGCCTCCGCAATCTCCTCATATAGATTTTTAAAATGGTTAACCCCTAATGCATCTATCTCCTTAAAACCCCTAACCCTATTGCCATCTACTCCTATCATTTCCCAAATGATATTCCTATTCTTTCTTTGATTGGATTTAAAAGAAAAAATATTATTTTTGTCCCTTACTTTGAGCTAGATGGTCCTACTCTTCATTCACCAATGATCCAAAATGGATCCAGGAAGGCCTAAAAATCGAAGTTATTGGAATCAGAAGAAACCAACACCATTGCAAAAGGCTCATCATGTCGATTCTGACAGTATGTTTTTTTCCAAAAATGGACACCATATGCCAAAGTTATCGCGATCTGAATTTTTTCGCAAACATGTAAAAAGTCAAAGTCAAAGTCAAAGTCAACTGATGACATCAACAGTACATCATGCTGACATCAACATGACATGTCGAAGCACCAGGATGTGCCATGTGTCAGTCATTTTTGGCACTTTCAGGAGTGATGTGGACTAGTAAAAAAGTGACATGTGGCACCATACGAAAGTGACACATGGTAGGGTGACACGTAGCAGTGTGGATGATGACATGAAAGGGTGACACATGGAAGTACAGATGATGATGTGGCAATGTACTGATGCTGACATGACACTATATGGATTATAATGTGGAACTGTATGAACGATGATGTGGCACTGTACGGATGATAACATGGCAACTGACTGAGCAGGCTGACGTGGCATGATGAGGCAACTAGGGCCAATGAGGAGGTGACACATGGCCCAATAAGGAGGCGCCACCTGGAACCTTCTAGAAGGTCAAAGAGGTTTGGAAATTTTCTCCAAATCTAGTGGTTACCACCAAATCTGGCGGGAATCCTCCAAATCTAGAGAAATCCTGCTACGTTTGGATAATTGTCGCTAAATTTGGCGGAGTTAGGATTATTTATCCAGGCATGAAAATCAAGAAAAATGAGTTTTTTGGCATGTAGTTTGAGACTGTACAGATCGTATGGATTGTATGGATCTGACAAGGCACATCATAGGGATTCGTGCTGAGGGGAGGTCCTAAGGGCCTATTCAGAAGTAGGTTGACTTCATACTCAAAAGTTGCAGAATTTTGAGAGGAGTCTGAATATGGATTCTCTTTTTGCATTAGAGTAGCTGAACAAAACAGTTCCTCCAGAATTACCTATTCCAGCCAATGGTGATGTTTGTTTCTATCTAGAAGTTGCAGATATGAAAGGCGGGTTTAGGAGTTGTTATGTAATCCTTTCTTTTGTATGCTTAAAGCATTAAAGATTAATAAGAAGCCTTCCCCATTGAGACAAAGGCCCATAGACGTAGGCAAACTTGTGATGAACTCTGTTATCAATCTTGGTATTATGGTTTTGCTATTTTTACTTCTTATATGGCCGCAACTTCTTTCATTAAGATTCTTCTCTTTCTTATTAAATCCTAAATGGTAAAATAATTCATGCATAAACTTAACCATAATCTTTAAAAGATCAATTTTTGGATCAAGTAGTATTAGAGTAGGTTGAAAGTTGGTGGTTTGAGTTTGCATGATTACCGGGGAAAAGCTAAGTTGTGGTGAAAGAGAGCTTATAGAAGGGGATCCTGAGATTGGATCGAGGAAGAGGACATCTCAAAGTGAGAAGATGGCATCAGAGGAAGGACTTTCTCAAAATGAAAGAGAGTTTCAAAAGAATTTCTTTGCCATGTTGGAGATGGTAAAAGTGTTGTATGATGATTACTTGGAATGGAAGAGACCTTTTCAAGGAGAATATTCAAATCAAGACAAAAGTGAAGAAGTAGAGGACCCTCCTAAAACTCCTCCTTCACCTCCTTCACCTCCTTCACCTCCATCATCTTCGTCTTCTTAAAGTACAAGTTCAAATACTACTTCTTCAAGAAAACATTCTCATAAACATAAGCCTGACATGCCATTACTTAAACTTGATGTAAATTTGTTTTGCCTATGTATGATGGAAAAGTTAATGCCGATAAAATTGATAACTGGGTTAGAGATATCGAGGTATATTGTAATGTGCAACAAATCAAAGATGATACAGCCAAAATTAGATTGGCATCACTTCGTCTTGAAATCACAAGTCTCATATGGTGGAAAAGTAAGATGCAACATGGAACTCGACAAGTTGGTAAGATTTTTCCATCATGGCATGATTTTATTTCCACACTTAGAAAACAGTTCTATCCATTGGGATATAAGGAAAAGGCTTTAATTGAATGAAAAAGTCTTAAGTTAAGAAAAGGACAATCGATGCAGGAATATACAGATGAATTTCGTAAGATGGCTTTTATGTTAGATGTTCCATTGAATACACAAGAAAATCTTATGAAGTATATATGAGGTTTTCTTGCTTATATTCATAATACTATATTTATGTTTGGACCTACTAATATTGATGAGGTTTCTATTCAAGCAACGTATATTGAAGCAGGGAAAACCGAGTTGGTTTATCAAGGGAATCATCTTCAAAGAAGGAAGGAAAAGGCAAAGGGAATGGGAAGAAAGAAAATTCAACAATAGTAAAGGAAGATAATCTCTCTTGCAAGCATTTAAAGGAAGAAGGGCATGATGATGAGCATTGCTGGCAATTGCACCCAGAGAAAAGACCAAAGTGGTTCAAAGAGAGGAAAGGGAGGAAAAAAGTTGCAACAACAACATGACCAATAGACTTGGGATTAGATTTAGGTGATGAGTCTAAGATTAAAACAGTTGGTTTGACATGTAAAATTGGTGATGGTTATGATTCTAGAAGTAAATTGTTTCATATAAGGGTCATAATGAAACATACTAAGATTGATACATTGATATATAGTGGATCTCAATCTAACTTAATTTCAGAATAAGTGGTTAATAAATTGGGATTAAACACTAAGATGAATCACAAACCCTATTCACTAAATTGGATAAGAAAATACCACAAATTGCCCATAACAAAGCAATGTATCATAAAATTTTCAGTTACATCTAAGTATGTGGATGAAGTAATATGTGATGTGGTGCCAATAGAAACATGTGGAATGGTCTTAGGAAGCCCTTATTTATATGATCACAAAGCAATATTCTACAGGGAACAAAATCAATATCATTTGTTTAAGAAAGGCAATGAATATGTTGTACATGCTCATCATATAAAAAATCAATCTTTTCTAACAATGGAACAATTAAAGAAGGAAACTTATGCAAGCTATACACCTATAATTGTACCAAGTAAAGCAATTGATCTTAAGCATGAACATGAAATGGTTGTAGGATGTGAGTTCAATCATACTTTGCTTATAGATAAGTTAATGTCATGCAAGCTCATAAAACATATTGGTTCAATTTGAATCATATTTATGATATTATCACTGATAATGTTTTCTACATGTATGGTAGTGGAATCAGTAAGATGTGAACAAGTTCAAATGGCTAACAATATGCTTTCAATTGTCATGGTTATTATGCAATTGATTATGATGTGACAGGTGCACATGACAGAGTTTAAAGACAAAGGAAAAGTGGGGAGGGCTATCCTGCACTTGATGACTTGTTAATACCCTTTTGGAGGACCAAAAGGTCTTAGTGGGGAGGAATGATCCAAAATGGATCAAGTGTGGCCTAAAAATCAAATTTCTCAGAATCATATGAAACTAGTGCCATTGCGTATGTCTCATCATGTCGATTATGATAATATGTTTTTTTCCAAAAATGGACACAGTATGCGAAAGTTATCACGATCTAAATTTTTTCCCAAATAGGTAAAAGTCAAAGTCAAAGTCAAAGTCAACTGATGATGTCAGTAGTACGTCATGATGACATTAGCATGACACATGGTAGCACTGGCATGTGCCATGTGTCAATCATTTTTGGCATTTTCAGGAGTGATGTGGACTAGTAAAAAAGTGACATGTGGCACTGTATGGAAGCAACATGTGGAAATATGGATGCTGACATGGAACTGTACGGATGATGATGTGGCATTGTATGGATGATGACATGGTATTGTATGAATGATGACATGGCAAATGACTAGGTAGGATGACATGGAAAATGACTGGGCAGGATGGCGTGTCATGATGAGGTGGCTCAGGCTAATGATGAGGTGACACATGGCACAATGAGGAGGCACCACATGACACCTTCTGGAAGGTCAAACAAGTTTGGAGGTTTCCTCCAAATTTGACGGTTACCACCAAATCTAGCGAGAATCCTCCAAATCTGGAAAAATCCCTTTAAGTTTGGCTCACTGTCGCTAAATTTGGCGGAGTTAGGCTTATTTAACCGAGCATGAAAATCGAGAAAAATGAGTTTTTTGGTGTGAATTTTGAGATTGTACGGACTATACAGATCTAAGAGGGTGCAACATTGGGATTCATGTCGAGGGGAGGTCCCAAGGGCCTGTTCATAAGTAGGTCGACTTTATACTCAAAAGTTGCAGAATTTCAATAGGAGTCTGAATATGAATTTTGTTTTTGCATCAGAGTAGCCAAACACAAAAGTGCCTCTAGAGCCCATGATGTCGAGCCAAGCATAGCTGAGTTCATATTCAAAAGTATCAGAATTACCTGTTCCAGCCCAATGGTGATGTCTGTTTCTGTCCAGATGTTGCAAATATGAAAGGTGGTTTTAGGAGTTGTTATGTAATCCTTTCTTTTGTATTCTTAAAGCATTGAAGATTAATAAGAAGCCTTCCCCACTGAGACAAAGGCCCGTAGATGTAGGAAAGCTTGTGTTGAACTCTATTATAAATCTTGGTGTTATGGTTTTGCTATTTTTACTTCTTATATGGCTGCAAATTCTTTCATTAAGCTTCTTCTCTTTCTTATTAAATCCTAAATGGTAAAATAATTCATGCATAAACTTAATCATAGTGTTTAAAATATCAATTTTTGGATCAACCAATCCAATTCCTAATCAAGCATCAACTTAGCTCTTTGTGCCTCCAAATGTTTGACGGTAATAAATTTTTCTTCATTAAGTAACCCTTGATCCATCTCCCTTACCAAATATTCCTGAGCCATCTCCACCTCTAATAATTGTGCCCCTATTTTCCTATATCTCTCCCTAGACCAAGCAACCACCTTCCCCTTCACACATTTTAAAGAGTGTGTGAACTATTCACAAGCAAAAGTTCCCAATTCATGTGAAAAACTTTTCCAATTACCAAGTACTAGATCTTTGAAATCTTCTTCAAGAGTCTAGCTAGGATTGAATTTAAAGGGCGTGTCTGGCTTGCATCCCGTATTGTCAATCTATAACCATAATGTATAATGATTTGAGATTCTAGAGGTTTCCACCCAAGACTTGTGCTTATCCACTTTCTGCAAAAGAGTGTCCTTCAAAACAAAACAATTTAATTGCTTTGCCACTACAACATTATGTACCCTATTATTTACCCAAGTAGGTTTGATCTTGATCGCTTCAATGTCCACCCATCCATCAAGATTAAATTGAGATAAAAAATAGTCAGCAAGTCTATCTGGTCTATCGAAATTCCCCCAAATATATCTTGTGCTCATTTTCAAGTTTAAATCTCCTCCCATGACAAAAGTTTTATGCCTCATGCAATGTGAAGATAACAACCTATTCCAACACTCTTGTTTCCCTTCATAGGGACCATAAATATTTAGGACAAACAACGAGTATCCAAAACTTTAAAAATATACTTCAAATCACCAACCCTGAAGTAATAGAAAAGGAGTTTGTTAAAATCATGGTGGAGTTCCATTTGATTAAAAATCCCCCTAATAAACTCTCAGCTTCCAAAGCTAACAAATCCCATCCCCCCAACAATTTTTTTAAATTGGAAATCAGAGGCTCACCCATCCCTTTAGTTTCCTACAACAATTAATCTCTGATCTCTCGAGATTAATTAATCTTTTGAGGGGAAATTTAGCCTATCCCCATAGGCCCCTAACATTAGTCGACAAGATCTTCATGAGGAAACTTCTGATGGGGATTTTCCTTCTCTAAGGAACCTAGTTATCAGTCTCTACTTACCTTGGTTAATTTATTTTATTACTTGTTCCTGAGCTTGTTTTAAATGAGAATTCCAACCAATAGAGAGAATGCCAATTTATTCTAAGGCATCTGACTGCAAACCCCCAACAAAGACACATTCTTTAGGAATATCTTTCATTGGTCTAAGTAGGTAGTGACACATGTTGATGTTTTTGTAGCATCGAACATGTACGTCCACATAAACATGTGTTTTGCATGTGGAAGTAGTAAAAAATATTTTATTCTTGAGTTTTCTTTGGTTAGAAGGAATTAATTAAAGAAAAATTATATTTGTTAGTGAATTGAGTTATTTAAGGAAATGATTAACATGCAACATGTATTATAAATATTGAGTGGGTGTGATAAGTAATCTAAACTGTAGATCACTTTGAATATTAGAAATAGATTGTAACTCATGATTATAAAATCAAGGTTGGGGTATAGGAGAAGTCACTTCAAGAGGAAGTCACTTGTGTTGAGGGAGTCTACATGGGTGGGATTGTTGACGAGAGGTCCAGATCAAGAGACTTGGTGAGAGACCAAGGTAGGGACTTGTGTGAGATACAATTGTGAGATACTTGGTTAGAGACCAAGGTTGATGATAGAAAAGAAGGAATTTTTCTAGTGCAAGGAGTGTAGGAGCAAAGAAGGACTTTTGCTTACATTAGAGTGAGGATATTTCACTGGTTGGGTGAAGAGAGTTAATCCAAGTATTAATGAGAGGATTGATTCACAAAGGATATTGATTCAAGATATTGATATGTGGAGAAGGAATTTCATCTAGAGGTCATACAAGTCAAGGAGGAGAGAGAGAAGAAGTAGACACAGATGGGTTTCAAAGTACATAGACCAGAGGGAAGAGCAGAGTTGTAAAGATCTTGCTATATGGATTTTCTGTATAGATCCATGGGTCTCAGAGGAGACAGTCATAGATATCCATGGGTTAGATAAGGAAAAGTCATGAACATCTGTAGTCAAGACAAGGGCAAGTTGCTGATGCATTGGAAAATGTGTTGGTACAGGGTCATACAACAACTCAAGAGTTTCTAGGTTTGTCTGCAGTGTATAATTATCTTAGTGGGCCATTTTCCTTGTTACGGGAGCCTTGATTTGACCTTAATAAAACCATCATTGGACTGGTTTTCCCTTCAAGGTTTTTCCATGGGTCTTACCCAAAATTCTTGGTGTTATTATGTGCTTGATTTGGTTTCCTTGTTTATGCTTCTACTGCATGTTTAGTTGATGACTAAGTTGTGCTTTTAGTAGATAAAGTGATTTTATTTTGAGCTAATTTCCAGGTGTTGAGTAGAGTGGTAAAACATCAACATCGTATTAGTGCATACCAAGGGTTGAATATCGGCTTGGGAATATCGACATGGTATCATAGTCGAGGTTTTGAAGGAAATAGGGAGCCTAGTATTTGAAGGGAGGAAACCAAGAGGACATATTTTATCAGGTAGATAACCAACAAAGGAAATCAAAGGAGATATTTTCAACAACAGTAATAGGCAGAACACATGTTTTTGCAGGTATACAAAGGCATATGTGAGTCACAATGTAGATAGTCATAGACATCTGATGGTCATAGAAGGAAAAGTCAAAAATATCCATAGGTCAAAGAAGGACAAGTCACAGATAGGCCGTACAAAATAATACATGGTAGTTATAACTAAGGGTTATCAGATTAGATCTTGAAGATGGTGAAAACATTAAAGATTGAGGACAAGTCAGAAGGGGCAACAAACTTCCAGGCTTGGAAGGCAATGATCCTTCTTCTGTTAAAGGAGAATGACCTAAAAGAGTATGTTGAGGCTATGGTTGCAGATCTTATGGATCCACAGGAATTGGTAGTTCACAAGAAGAAGGAAGTGAAGGCCAAGTAGGTGTTGCTAGAATCAATAAATGATCACTTTATTCCACACATTTATGAGAATAAAATTTCCAAGGAAATGTATGATGCTTTGGTGAGTCTATACCAAAAAAAGAATACATGTAGGTTGCTACATTTGAATCACTGGCTTCAAGTTGTTAGGATGTCCACTAAGGAAATGATTGTGAATTATCTTATGAATATTACATATATCCGATATCGATTTACAATGATTGATGAGACATTACATGATGTTGAGTTGGTGAATGTAGCATTGAGAGGTCTTACCAAGTCTTGGGAACCTTTTTTGAAGGGGATATGTGCATGAGAGACAATGCTAGGGTTTGATAGACTATGGAATTATTGTGTTCAGGAAGAGACTTGGTTAGAGTCCAGGGATGGTTTGAAGAGGAGCCATGATGAGAAATTTGATATTGTCAGTCATGCAAGGAAGAGTGACGCAAGCTGCCCTCAGCGGCAAGCCCGCTCTCACCAGGACCTTTACTAACCTTGGCCCGAAGAGTCCAAGACTCTTCCAACTCCCTCGTCATAAATTCCTTTCCCACAGGTGTCTCTATCTGTGATCTCCCTTTCGCAAATCGAGAAATCGGAACTCGCGTGTTCGCGAGTTCAACGCTCATGATATCGGCCCTTCAATTCCCTGAGCCCGAGCTCTGATGGTCAAAGGTCAACGCCTCCACTCGTCGGGGATTTTCCTATCGGGATATCGCCACTCGCGATGTCAACGGCTTGGAGTTCCAATCTCCGAACCCCGATGTGACGATTGTCTAATGTGATGCCACCTGTCCTCCACTATATCTCGTGGTCCTACGTGCCCACGCCACCTTCTGGATTTCGTGGATCGTGAATCCACGATACAAGCATTCCTTGGTGTCGAAAACCCCGAACGCCGAACCCCGATTCTCCGACTCCTTGGGATCGTGCGCCACGTGTCCCTGCTCTGATCAACGACTCTCATTGATTCGGGAAATCGCAAGTCGCGATTTCTACGAGCACAAAACTTTTACCTCGCCAAACGCCGAACTCCGATGGCGTTGGTCCTCCCTATGCCTATGGGTTAACTTTCCCCACAACTTCTCCATGATCGGACTATCCACGGGACTTCGCAACTCCCCACTACGAACCCTATCCATTGATCCCTCGCCTTGGCAGATTCCTTCGTTTCAAAGCCTTTCTTGTTCGAATCTCACCTGGGTCTATTCCCACTACCTTCACAATGGAACTATCCCTCCTGAGATTTATAAATTCTGACTTCCCCAGGGATTTTGCACACGCTATGTTCTCGACCTCCAACAACTCTCAAAGTGTTGAAGTAAACCAGAACTAGGTGCACTTGCAACCACAGTAGTCCCTGCCTTCCTCTTCTCAGATTAACTGCTGAGAATTCTCCTTCGACCTGCACTTACCCTGCATGGCTCAAAATAACCAATTCAACTCTGGGCAAGTGAGAATAAGAGTTTAACTGTCTGGCCTCATCAACGCACTCTAGGCGGATGAATTCGACTGCACTCTATGCAGGAATCTCTTGGCTCAGACAGAGAAACAATTGAAACTCATTCTCCTCTCTTCCTCTCTTCGATTCCAAATTCAATTAAGAAATCACACACAGAGCATATCAAAGCAAATGCATGACAGAAAGAAAACATCCATGAGCATAATGTTAACACAGAGAAACAACACAAACCATGAAGCTGAATCAAAGACTCTCTTCTATTAATTCAATCTGTACATGGGTGTTCTTCACAGGTTCTCTGCTCTGCTCTGCTTCTTGCTCCTGTATGATAATGAATGATAATACAATGTACAAAGGAGGGTGCCTATATTCCGTTTGCCCTCTCAAAATCTGAAACTATCAAATCTACAATTAATTCCTATCTAACAACATTAAAACTATTAAATGCCTTCCTATCTACAATGTATTACAAGTGCACTTCATTACATTAACTCATTAATGCTCGGCACAACAAATCTCAAGGTAAAATTCAAAAAGAAGTTTGCTGGCTTGTCCAGCTGGCTTTCCCGGCTCCACGCACTGGCCCGCTTGATGAGTTGTAGATGCTCCTGCATCATACTCCTCAGCTCAAAATATTTCATGGGATCCTGTCCATGAGCTCCTGCACAGTCTGCCCATGCGTTTGTATAACTGCCTCTGTTTCCCAGCTGGCATCCTCCACTGGGTGATTCTTCCATTTCACCAGGTATTCAAAATACTTCTTTCTCCTGGTATTCCTACCTACTCTTTTATCTAGTATGCACTCCATCTGTGGTTTTTGTGCAACTGTCAATTGTTTCTGCCACTGGACCACTGGTTCCTCAGTTCCAGTGCCTGCTTCTTCAGCCCTGTATGGGTATAAATCCGAAATGTTAAAAATCGGAGATATCCCGATGCCATCCGGCAACTCAAGCTCATATGCATTCTCCCCGAATTTCCTCAAGACTTTGCATGGTCCGATCTTTTTCATCTTGAGCTTATTATACGTTCCCCTTGGGAACCTTTCCTTCCGCAGGTGTGCCAGAACCATGTCCCCAACTTCAAACTGAAGTTGCCTCTTCCGCTGATCGGCTCTGCACTTGTACTCTTGATTTGTGCCCATCAGTCGCTGCTTCACTTTCATGTGAAGTTCCTCCATCGCTTCAGCGAATTCTTCAGCCCTCGCGCTGCTAGTTTCAGCCTGTCCTGACTCCCTGAGCTTAGACACTCCCCTCGACTGTGTCCCATACAAAATATGGAATGGGCTCTTGCCTGTACTCTGATTCACCGAATCGTTGTACGCAAATTCTGCCTGTGGCAATATCTGGTCCCAACTGCTATGGTGCTCTGTCACCAAGCTTCTCAATAGATCCCCCAGACTCCTATTGACCACCTCTGTCTGCCCATCTGTCTACGGATGGTAAGCAGAACTGAATGCCAAGTCAGTCACTAGCTTCTTCCATAGTGTCCTCCAAAAATGACCTATGAATTTCGTATCCTGATCTGAGACTATGCTTCTCAGCAATTCATGCAATCGCACAATCTCTTTGAAAAACAAGTTCGCGATGTGGGTTGCATCGCTGGTCTTATGACATGGAATAAAATGTGCCATCTTCAAAAACCTATCCACCACCACGAAGATGGAATCAACTCCTCGTTGTGTTCTCGACAATCCTAGAACAAAATCCATGCTAATGGCTTCCCATGGCCTTTCGGGTATGGGCAATGGCTGATAGAACCCTGTGTTCTACTTTCGGCCCTTCGCATGTTGACATATCCTGCACCTGTCAAAAAACCTCTTTACATCTGCTCGCATGCCTGACCAATAATACGATTCGCTCAGCTTGGCGAATGTCTTATCATGTCCAAAGTGACCTGTTAAGCCTCCGTTGTGTTTATCCTTTACCAAATTCTCCCTCATGGAGCAATATGGAATGCACAACTAATTGCCTCGGAACAACAATCCCTCCTGGATCATATATTCCAACCACAGACTCCGATCCCTGAGAAATGGATTCTCAACTGACTCGTACGCTTCTCCGAAGTCTGCATCACCTGCATACATATCTTTTAAATTTTCAAAACCCAAGGTTTTGACTCTAAACTCCTGCAGCAATAAACATTTCCTGCTCAAAGCATCGACTACTTTGTTAGCATTCCCTGAAATGTGCTTGATCACAAATGTAAAATTCTGCATGTACTCTACCCATTTCACATGCTTCTGGTTCAACCTCTCTTGTTGACTCACGAATTGCAATGCATGATTATCGCTATACAAAACGAATTCTTTGGGTATCAAGTAATGCCTCCACTTCTTCAATGCCTGTATGATGGCATAGAACTCTTTTTCGTATGTGGAGTATTTCAGATTTGCATCATCCAAATTCTCATTGTAATATGCGACAGGTCTGTCATCCTGACTCAAGACCCCTCCAACATCATACCCGCTGGCATCACATTTCACTTGGAAGGTTTTCTGAAAATCCGACAACACGAAAACCGGTTGCTCCGTTATCTTCCACTTCAACAAATTGAAGCTCCTTTCAGCCTCGACTGTCCAATGAAAAGTCTTATGCCGCTTCTTTATGGTGTCCATCATTGCGGCGCTAATTCCACTGAAATTTCTAATAAATTTTCTGTAGAAACTAGCTAACCCATGGAAGCTCCTTACCTCAAAAACATTCCTCGGCGATGGCCAATTCCTGATTACGTCCACCTTCTCAGGATCCATCCTCAATTCATTTGCTGAAATCACAAAACCCAAATAAATGAGTTCTGTCTGCATGGATGAACACTTCTTCAAATTGATCAACAACTTCTCCTGCTGTAGCCTCCTCATCACAATGGCCAAATGCCTCAAGTGTTCAGCCTTTGTCTTGCTGAAAATCAGTATGTCATCCAAGTACACGACCACAAACTTATCGATGAATTCCCAAAGGACTTCATTCATCAGTCTCATAAATGTGCTCGGCGCGTTTGTCAAACCAAACGGCATGACCAACCATTCATACAAACCCTCTTTTGTTTTGAATGTCGTCTTCCATTCATCCCCCTCTCTCATCCGGATCTGATGATATCCGCTCTTGAGATCAATCTTTGAAAAATAATTTTCCCCGCTGAGGCAATCCATCAGATCATCCATTCTTGGTAGTGGAAATCTGTACCTGATGGTGATTTTATTAACCGCCCTGGAGTCTGTACACATCCTCCAGCCTCCATCCTTCTTCGGACTCAGTACCGTTGGAACGACACATGGACTGAGACTCTCCCTCACCAGTCCTTTATCTAGCAGATCTTGTACTTGCCTTTTGACCTCCTCGTTCTCCTGAGGTGTCAACCTGTACGTTGCCTTATTCGGTAAGCTTGCTCCAGGTATGAGGTCTATATGGTGACTCACACTCCACATCGGTGGCAACGAACGAGGTAGCTCGTCCACGATGATATCAGTGAACTCTCCCAACAGTTCCTGAATCTCCTCTGGAAAGTCATCCACTCTTGTGCTTGTCAGGACAATTCTTGGCTTCCTAACAACAAAGAACTATGGATCTTCATTCTTCTCCATCTCTGTGAGAAGTTCCTTCCCACTCATGAGAAGTATTGTGCTGTTCACTTCCGGCTTCAATTCTTTATCCTTGATCGGAAGCAATCTATGGATTCTCCCATCCTTCTCCAAGGTATATGTGTTCATCCTTCCATCATAAACAACATTTCTATCATATTGCCATGGTCTACCCAGCAATATATGACATACATCCATGGGAATGACATCACACAGAATCTCATCATGATAATTCCCAATTTTGAATTTAACTAAGCATTGTTTAGTGACACTTACTCGGTGTCCTTTCTGTAACCACGAGACTTTGTATGGACTCGGGTGCTTAGTTGTCTCCAGCTCCAATTTCTCCACCATCTCGGATGAAACAAGATTGTCAGTGCTCCCACTGTCAACTATGACCTTGCATTTTCTGTCCTTGGCTGTGCAAGCCGTTCTGAACAGTATGCTCCACTGCACTGCGCTTTCCACCTCTTTCTCAGGTGCCAAAATAATCTTATGCGTTCCAAGCGATCTTCCATTGTCTGCATCTTCATCATCACGCCTCTGTGCCTCAATGATGTGAGCTTCACTTTTGTCCGGCTTCCTGTCTAGACAGTCAACGGCTTTGTGTCTGTCCTTCCCACATGTGAAACATGTGATGATTTCTCCTCGGCCTCTTCCTCTACCTCGGGTACGAGGAATTGCGTTGGAATCAACATATCCGCCACTTGACTCGGTATGCGGCCTCCTTGGCTCATCATATTGCTGCCTCTGTGAGGATCCACCTCTCTCCAATTTACCCTGAGGTCTCTTCCACTCCTCCTTGGGCCTCTGGAATTTTTCTTGAGCAACCGTCTTGCCTCTGGGATGGCTCCTACCTCGCCCTCGCTGTCCTTGCTTATGGCTCAGCTTCTCTTCGGCCTTTAGAGCCATCTGGTATGCATCCTCAACTGTGCGGATGGTGACCATGCTCAATTCGTCTTGAATTTCATATCTCAATCCATTCAGGTATCTTGCCACCTTTTCGTCATCACTCTCCCGATGACCAGCTCGGATGTTGAGCCTGTAGAATTCCTCGGTGTACTCCTTTACCATCATCAGCTTCTGTCTCAGGTTCTTCACTCGCCTAAACAGAGTGATTTGGTAATCTCTGGGGATGAACTTCGCTTTCATCTTAGCGATCATCCTATCCTAGCTCTTAATTTTCTATTTTCCTTTGCAGCGCCTATCAGCCTGCAGCTCATCCCACCATAAGGCTGCATGTCCTTTAAACTTCGTGACAGCGTGCCTTACCTTCTTGTCCTCTTCGATGTCTTCGTAATCAAAGTAGGTGTCGAGTGCTCAGATCCAATCCAACAACTCTTCTGCATTTAGACTTCCCTCATAGACGGGAATGTCCATCTTGGTCTTAGAGCTCATCTTGGCAATGGCTCTGATCAACCTCTCTGTTGAGGCATCCTCTACTGAGACCTCTTCTACCTCGTGTCCAGCTTCCTCTTCCACCTCGGAATCACTGAACTCTACTGCACCAACTCCACATCTTTGGGTGGTCTCCATCTCTTCGAGTCTCGCCCTAAGATCTCGTATCTGTCGTTCCATTTCAGGGTTTCCTGCTGGCCTACCCCTTCTTCGGGCATCCCTGTCTTCACGATCAGGTGAATGCCTCTCTCTTCTGGGCGACATTGTGTCTTCTCTGTCTCTGCTACAGAAAGAAAAGATACTCCGGCTCTGATACCACTCTGACGCAAGATACCTTCGGCGGCAAGCCTGCTCTCACCAGGACCTTTACTAACCTCGGCCCAAAGAGTCCAAGACTCTTCCAACTCCCTCGTCGGAGATTCCTTTCCCACAGGTGTCTCTATCTATGATCTCCCTTTCGCAAATCGGGAAATCGAAACTCACGTGTTCGCGAGTTCGACGCTCACGATATTGGCCCTTCAATTCCCCAAGCCCGAGCTCCGATGGTCAAAGGTCAACGCATCCACTCATCGGGGATTTTCCTATCGGGATATCGCAGCTCGCGATGTCAACGGCTTGGAGTTCCAATCTCCGAACCCCGATGCGTCGATTGTCTAATGTGATGCCACATGTCCTCCACTATATCTCGTGGTCCCACGCGCCCACGTCACCTTCGGGATTTCACGGATTGCAAATCCATGATACAAGCGTTCCTTGGTGTTGAAAACCCCAAATGCCAAACCCCGATTCTCCGACTCCTCGAGATTGTGCGCCACATGTCCTTGCTCTGATCAACGGCTCTCATTGATTCGGGAAATCGCGAGTCATGATTTCTACGAGCATGAAACTTTTACCTCACCAAACGCCGAACTCCGATGGCGTTGGTCCTCCCTATGCCTATGGGTTAACTTTCCCCACAACTTCTCCACGATCGGACTATCCACAGGACTTCGCAACTCCCCACTGCGAACCCTGTCCGTTGATCCCTCACCTTGGTGAATTCCTTCGTTTCAAAGCCTTTCCTGTTTGAATCTCGCCTGGGTCTGTTCCCACTACCTTCACAATGGAACTATCCCTCCTGAGCTTTATAAATTCAGAATTCCCCAGGGATTTTGCACACGCTATGTGCTCGACCTCCAACAACTCTCAAAGTGTTGAAGTAAACCAGAACTAGGTGCACTTGCAACCACAGTAGTCCCTGCCTTCCTCTTCTCAGATTAACTGCTGAGACTTCTCCTTCGACCTGCACTTCCCCTGCACGACTCGAAATAACCAATTCAACTCTGGGTGAGCGAGAATAAGAGTTTAACCATCTGGCCTCATCAATGCACTCTAGGCGGATGAATTCGACTGCACTCTATGCAGGAATCTCCTAGCTCAGACAGAGAAACAATTGAAACTCATTCTCCTCTCTTCCTCTCACCGATTCCAAATTCAATTAAGAAATCACACACACAGCATATCAAAGCAAATGCATGACAGAAAGCAAACATCCATGAGCATAATGTTAACACAGAGAAACAACACAAACCATGAAGCTGAATCAAAGACTCTCTTCTATTAAATCAATCTGTACATGGGTGTTCTTCACAGGTTCTCTGTTCTGCTCTGCTTCTTGCTCTTGTATGATAATGAATGATAATACAATGTACAAAGGAGGGTGCCTATATTCCGTTTTCCCTCTCGAAATCTGAAACTATCAAATCTACAATTAATTCCTATCTAACATCATTAAAAATATTAAATGCCTTCCTATCTACAATATATTACAAGTGCGCTTCATTACATTAACTCATTAATGCTTGGCGCAACAAATCTCAAGGTAAAATTCAAAAATAAGTTTGCTAGCTTGTCCAGCTGGCTTTCCCGGCTCCATGCGCTGGCCCGCTTGATGAGTTGTAGATTCTCCTGCATCAAAGAGCAAGTTAAAGAAGAATGAAAGTGGAGAGTCGACCGCTCAATATGGAAACAAGAAGAAGGACATGAGAAAAGTCGATTTCTTTGCATGTCACAAGTTTTGAAATTATGCAAGGAAATGTTCGCATAGGAAGAAAGGGGGAAAAAAACACAAGCATAGGTAGCTCCATTAGTAAAGGATAAAGTGGATGAGTTTTGCAAGAAGTTTGAACAAACAAATTTCTTACTGGTTTCTCATACTTCTGTGGGCATCCTATAAGTTGATGCATGGTTGATAAATAGTGGCTAAGCCACATGTCACATGACAGGAGGACGAGAGGTGTTTGAGAGCTTCACATATTTTGACTCGGAGATGCATGTGGAATTTGGCATGGGGACCAAGCATGAAATGAAGGTATTTGGAGCAGTGTCATTCCAGATGGAGTCAAGATGAACATTGAGAGTATAGGGTGTGCTATGGGTGATAAAAATCAAGAGGAGTGTGATATCAGTCTCAATGATTGAGAAGAAGGGATTTGACATAGCATTCGAGAATGGAAATGCGCTTATCATGCATAGATGATCTAGCTCACACAAAGAAATTGTCTTTGGAGTTAGAGAGACAAAATTGTATAGGCTAAAGGGCCAGCCTATGCAAGCAATTTGCAACAAAATAGTGATAGAGAATAGGGAGCATGTATCTCCGAAGGTTGAGAAACTCAGAGGGAGTCATCCTTCAAGTTCAGGTGGAAAGGAGTAGCCTTCCAAGTCAATCAAGAAGGAGTCATGGTATGAGATGGCCATGTAGGATGCATAGGAGCAAGATACTTCTAGGAGAATGTTTAGAGGTAGTGAGTCTTTGGAGATAGGTCATACCATCATGGTAGGGATAGCTTTTGTGTCAGAGGGAACAACCAATCAGGTGTATTGGAGAGCAGGCATGGTAGCGAAGATAGAGAAAAATCTAGGCGGGAGAAGTACCTTCCTCACTAAGAGGGAGTGTTTATGTTTTGGTAGCATTGATTAAGTACTTCCACATAGGAATGTGTTTGGCGTGTGGAAGTAGTCGAAAATATTCTAGTCTTGAGTCTATTTTAGTTAGAAGGAATTAATTAAAGTAAAATT